>CM045734.1:12738563-12946063 GCA_024760905.1 Plotosus lineatus | reverse complement strand
TGCCATCCACCAGCTCGGCCTAATGTGTGAACTTTCCCACAGGTCTTTAAATCGTGTTTTCAGGGCAACCTCCGTTTTGAATGTTGTGGAAAATATTGTGACAGTTTGTGTCACTGATCTGTTTAAAGCAATTGTTTCAACGGACAGATGTAGCATGAAAAGTACTACATGTCCACCATCAGCTCAGGACTGACTACTGTATTTAAATTATTACATCTTTAATCAGATCGCTGGTTCAAGATTCTTTAAGAATACAAAGACGGACAAAATAAAAAATATATATTTATATTTTCAGTTATGTTGCAGGGATTATGATGTGCTTGAAGGGGGCGTGTTGGGTCATTGTGACAGAATCAAGAGTGAATCTGAAGTGTCTCCACATCATTTTCACAATCTCATCCGACTGCCAGTACTTTTCCCCGTCCTCCATCCTAATCTCCATCCCAATCTCCATTCCAATGTCCATCCCAATCTCCATCCCAACTGCCACCCCATCTTGTGCAGCAACCTCAGCCCCATCTTCCACCCTATCCTCCATCCCAGCCTCTATTCCAACCTCCATCCCAACCTCTGCCCCGACCTCCATTTCGAACTCCGTCCAAACCTCATTCTGATCCCCCTCAACCTCCACCCTATTCTCCATCCTGACCTCCACTTCATCCTCTGCCCCATTCTGCACCTTATCCTCTGCTTCATCATCCATCCCTTCATCCCATGCTCAACAACAGCCCTCATTCCATCCTAACCTCCATCCCAATCTCCATCCCAATCTCCATCCCAACCGCCACCCCATCTTGTGCAGCAACCTCAGCCCCATCTTCCACCCTATCCTCCATCCCAGCCTCTATTCCAACCTCCATCCCAACCTCTGCCCCGACCTCCATTTCAAACTCCATCCAAACCTCATCCCCATCCCCCTCCCCAACCTCCACCTTATCCTCTACCCTGACCTCCACTTCATCCTCTTCCCCATTCTTCACTCCATCCTCTGCTTCATCATCCATCCCTTCATCCCATGCTCAACCACAGCCTTCATTCCATCCTAACCTCCATCCCAATCTCCATCCCAATCTTCATCCCAATCTTCATCCCAATCTCCATCCCAGCCTCAATTCCAACTTCCATCACAGCTGTGTGTTAAGTAATGATGGAGACATAAAATATTTGTTTAAAGTAGTACAAAAAAAGTTCTCAGTTAAGAACACACACAGAGGAGGGAGAGAGCAAGAGAGAGAAATGGAGGGGGGGTTGCACAACCCCAAATCAGAAAAAGTTGGGACAGTAGAAAATGAGAATAAAAAAGGAAAGCAGTAATTTATAAATTTCCCTGAACTTGTGTTTCATTGCAGACTGTAAGAACACAAGATAATTCATGTTCTGTCTGGTCAACATCATTTCATTTGTAAACAAACATCCATTCTTGCCATTCAGGCTCGCAGCACATTCCAAAAAAGTTGGGACGGGGAAATTTAGGGGTAGGAATGAGATATAATAAATAAATAATGATGTGATTTGAAACTCTTGATGTCAGCAGTTGATTGAAATCATGATTTGATAAAAAAGCAGCATCCAGGGACGGCCGAGTCCTTTAGGAGCAAAGATGGGCAGAGGATCACCAGTCTGCTACCAAGTGCCTGAAAAAAATCACTGAAATAATGAAGAAAAACATTTCTAAAAAAAAAAATAGGATGAGATTTGGGCATTTCTCTCTCTATGGTGCATAACTGTGAAAAGATTCCAGAGGAATTACAGTGAGCAAAGAGCAAGGCCGCAAGCCTAAACCGAAAGGCTGAGATCTCCGAGCCCTCAGACGGCACTGCATTAAAAATCATAATTCGCCAATAAACTGCGTGGGCTCAGGACCACTTCAGGAAATCACCCTCAAGCACTACAGGACGTAGTTACATCAAGAAATGCCAACAAAACTCTACTGAGCCAAAAGTACGCCCAACATAAATAGTGTCCAACAGCACCATCAAGTTCTCTGTGATGGTCCATCACTCAGTGGAAACGTGTATATGGTCAGGCAGACCGGTTTTTGACATCTTTTTTGTAAGACATGGACGCCGTGTGCTACGGACCAAAGAGGAAAAGAACCATCTAGACCGTTACCAGCTACGAGTCCAAAAGCCAGAGTCTGTCATGGTGCGGGTTGGGTCGGTGCTTCAGCAAAGGTAACCTGCACTTCTGCGATGGCGCCATTAATGCTGAGCAATGCATCCAGAGTCTGGTGGAACAAATGCTGCCTTCAAGGCCACATCTTTTCCAGGGACGCCCATGCTTATTAAAACAGTGCCAGACCACATACTGCGCACATAATAAGGGTATGGCTGCGTGAGAAGAGGGGGCGGTGCTTGACTGGCCTCCCTGTAGCCCTGACTTGTCTCCTATAGAGAATGTTTGGTGCATTTTAAAATGTCAAATGAGTCACAAAGACCCCGTACTGCTGCACACCTAAAAAGTTGCCTGTGGGAAAAATGGGACGAACTAACACCTGCAACACTTGTTTACTTGTTTACTTCAACACTTGTTTACTTCAGTCCCTAAACATGTTTTAATTGTAGTTCGAAAGGAATGTGAACAATATAAAGTAGTAAATACTGTACTGTCCCAACTTTTTTGGAATGTGCTGTGAGCCTGAACGGCAAGAATGGATGTTTGTTTACAAATAAAATGATGTTGACCAGACAGAACATGAATTATCTTGTGTTCTTACAGTCTTGTCCATTTGTCCATTTTGTCCATTGTCCATTGTCCAACTTTTCTGATTTGGGATTGTAGTATACATTGTAAAAAGTGTCAGTTTATATTTAAATTTCATTAAGAATAACTGATTATATAATAAACTGTGTAATATTAATCTCACATTAATGTGTTTTAATCATAAATATTTCAGTATTTGTATTTAATTAATCTGAAGGTTAATCTGCAATCTAAAACAAACAAAGCCTGTTTACTAATGAAAATACATCACTGTGTACTTAATTAAATATTAGGAATAAAAATAAGATGCATTCTAAACGTATTTTTCGTGGAAATTGATAAACTTAATTATTACAAACTCTTTCCTCCAGAATATTTACTTTTACTTTCGGAATAATCCTGCAGTCTTCCATTCACCTTAGTTAATGGTGACGCGCCTAAATCCTAAATTCTGATTGGTTAAAGCCATGAATTCTGATTGGATAGATTGGAGGGTATAAATATTCCAGGGGCAGGAGGAAGTAACAGTTGAGCGCTGGACATTGTTCAGGGCGTTAGAAGAAGTTTCTGTTGCGTAATTAAACCGAAAAATAAAATAAAGTTTTTTTGAATTGAAGAGAAAAGAACAGATTTGTGTTGCAGGCTACGCTGACAATTCACTGACACGGAGCGATGGCGAGATTCGGATCAGTCATCAAATCTCTGGTGCTTTTCATTGCTTATCTTCAAGGGGCATTGGCAGGTGAGTTGTGTAATATTATATTTATTATTATTTATTTAATTACAAGATTAAAGTTTAACACTAACAGCGGTGATGAGGGATGTGAAAAAAAGTAACATTTATATAAACTATAAGTAACTATAAAAAAGTAACTATGATATGAAGTATGTATTATAATTCTTAGAATAATAGTAATTATTGTTGTTGTTAATAATAATAATAATAATAATAATAATAATAATAAAAAGAATAATAATAAATAAAAAGTATAATAAGAATATATATATATATATAAGAATAATAATAAAAAGTAATAGAAATGCGCATGTGTGTGTCGTCATAGCTTATTTGCATATTCATTTTTGCACTCCTAAAATAACCACCTGCTCATTTTATTAATTTTATGAGTTGTTATTTCTGTGATATTTTATAATGTAAGGGTTTTGTTTGATTTATTTGATTTCACTCTCAGTGTAAGTGGGTGTTGTATACAGCAGGATGTTCAGGGGAGACACAGCAGCGAGATTTTATTCCTCACAATCAGTAGAATAAATTAAACTGTACACAACACACAGATTCATTCTGTTATTAAAGTTCATCTCTTTATCCAAAATGTGCTTATTTTCTTAAAATGAGACTTTATACATTCATTGTATAACTTTTCAAAATAAAATTAACTTTAATAAGAATAATAATAATAATCAGATGATAATCATTCAGCAAATGATGTGAGATGATCATCTCTCAGTTATTACTCAGGGAGGCTGGGGCCTATCTCTGCCCACACTGGGCAAATGTTGTGTACACCCTGAACAGCACCAGGAGGGCAACACACACACACACACACACACACACACACACACACACACACACACACCTGAATGGCTGATTTTCCCAGTGTGCATGTCTTTCAACTGAAGGAGAAACCCGGAATAGCCCCAGGAACCCCATGCAAGTACAGTATAGTGAAAACATGCGAGTGCACACAGGGCTGCACAATATAGTATCACACATCAGACATGAAGATGAATCAGATGTGAAGTTTGAGTGAACGGGTGGGTTAATGGGTTAAAACCACGCTGCGTGTGTTCAGCTGTGTTATCATGTCAGGTGGGAAACCTCCATCACCGCCCGCCATGTTCTCTTCAGTCAACCACACTTTCACAGAGGTGGAGTTGTTTAGAACCCCAACAAAACTATTACAGTTCACTCCAGATTACAACTGCACGGCTTCAGTTTTTCTGGCCGATGTTGATCTCTGATTTTTCTGTGTTTGACCTGCCAATATGATTCTGATTTTCTTCTGAACAGCAAATACAGATTTTTCTGCACTTTCAATCATATGCACAAAGTTTAACAAATCAAAATGTCTTATTTTCTTCAATGCCCGCCCCCTTTTATTGCCTTTCTTGCTGGTCCACAAGAACACAAAGAGCGAACCACAGAGCCCTGCAAACTCCTCACTGCTCCTCTTGAAATGGTTGCTAGTTGTGTTTGGTTCGCATGCAGTTCTGGTAAAGAGTATCCTCAGTGCTGTCGGGGCTTTTTAATCCATTTCTCAAAGCTGATCACTCACTGCGATGGGTTTTGTCTACAATAAATGTATATAATAGATTAAACCATGCAGCTTCCACACAGCTGAATGCAAGCATTAACTATCAACACTGTTTTCTCTGCTCAGCAACTTAAAGAAAAGTTTATTCCTGTGTGTATCCAGTAAGGTCAATCCAGTATCGCCTTCCCTCGCACACTGTCACCACCAATCAAGGAGGGGCGAAAGCATGCACACGCCCCTTCCGTGACATGCAGTGACAGCCACCAGCCTCGTTTCAAACTGTGGCACATGTGTATTTTGGCTGCAGTTTAACAGACATGGAGGGACACTGTCCACCGCCGTGTACAAATGAGCTCACAGACGCCCGTAATTGGCTGGCGATCACTCTAAGTGACAGAGAAGTGAGTGTATGCCATCCCTCCCTCCTGTGAGAGATCAACCAATTAGCTTTCATGGATTCGAACTTGCGATCTCCGGGTTAATAGTTACACATCCTATTAATGTGCCACTCATGTCATTCGGGTTAAGTCTATTTTTATGAAAAACAGCAATAGAATGAATAGATTGGATGATCTTTAAATGTGATTCTTTAATTTTTGGGGGAAACAGGCCACCTGACTGACTTAGAGAAAGGCTTTAATCATAGTCAGGCTACGGGTTCTGAGACCGCAGAGTTCACCTCAGTGTAATAACTATGAAACAACCTTGATTTCAGGACATAGTTATTGTGGTGTTAAATCTCTTATTACACAAATTACAGCTGTTGATAACTAGATTTGGTAATATAGATTGAAATAAACTAAACTGTTTTGGATTAATTATAATAAAATAAACGATAAAACAAGATTGCGAAAGCAGGCGACAGGAAAAGCTTTTAAATGTTTCTTCTCCAGATGTGCTCATTCTCCAGGAGGTTCGTATTAAACCTGTGTAATGATTTAACACGAGGAAATCGAATAGACAATCACACAGCGGCGCAGCTGAGATTCCGACACATCCCTGAGCAGATCGCGAGATATGAACCAGGAGTCTCATCTTCACTCGAACCTTCTTTCCTTTTGTTTTTTATACCGAGTCCAACCAAAGACACACAAAGTACAAGAACCCGATTAAAACAAAGAGAGAGAGGTTTGTGCTTCCAGAAATAATTCTTACTTTTGTACTGCACTTGGGAAAAGAGCGCCCCCTCTCGTACCCTGGACCGACAGCTATACGTGTACAATATGATGTGGATCAACTCAGAATCAGGAACATGTGGAAACCATCATCAGATTCCATCTCCGGCCGAGAACACCAAGAATTGTTCGGTTCTGATCTCCGTCCGGTTTCTCGGTGTGTCTTTACTTCAGATATATACTGTATATAAACATAATTATTGTTAACTCAGTATAAAATATATTCTGTTATATAAATGTAATATTGTTTTGCTTTATCATTAGTTTTTAGAGCAGAGATATTTTCATTCAACCGAGAACAAGATAAACAAACAAAATGTCTTTTCTAATTACAATAAATTATCATCCATTTTCTGTGAGCACCTACTCAGGGTTGCAGGGAGGCTGGCGCCTATCCCAGCCAACTGCAGGCAAGGGCAGAGTACACCCGACAGCTCGACAGGCCATCGCAGGGCAGAAACACAATCTGACGGCTTTGCAGCTTCTCTTGTCAAAAGTCATGAATGGTTCTTTTACATGAACGTCCCATCATAGACCGTGAGAGACATGGCCGGCCTTTGATAACCCAGTTAACTGCACTGGGGGACAAATGGGGCTTGAACCCGAAACCTTCGGAGCAGCACCTTTACCACCAGGCCACCATTGGCAATAAATTAATATTTACCAAATTAAAGATTAGGAATAAATATAATATTTATTCTAACTGTCTTCTCAGTCGAAATGCATAAAATTATCAAGCGGTATTACCAAGAGCAAACTCTTCCCGTCTCCATAATACTGTACAGTATTTACTTTTACTTTCAGAACAATCCTGCACTCTCCAACTCTCCTCAGAAACTAGTGACGCGCCCTAATCCTGAATTCTGATTGGCCGATTTTCTGATTTCTGATTGGATAGAGGGTTGGTATAAGTTCTCCCTCCCAATGCAATCAAAATAAGAAACCTGTGTTTGTGGTATGTGTGAAACTTTTCTTTCAGGGAATTAAACAAATTTCAAATACATAATAAACGAGTAAATAATAGATTGTTGTTTTCGTGAAGAGTTTACACGGAGTCATGGCAGGCTTCACCTCAGGCATGATATCCGTCATGTTTTTGATGATTTCTCTTCATGTTTCATCAGCAGGTCAGTTCTGTCATGTTTAATGTCTTCAGCAGATTCATTTATTTATTTACCGAAATATTAAAATTTATCAGTGAAAACGGTGATCAGCACATTCGTCCCACAGCAAGGCGGCCTGGGTGTGAATCCCGGGCTCTGGTACCACTGAGTGTTCCAAAATCACCTGGATGTGTGAATGTTGGCCCTCCGATGGCCTGGCGAGTTGTTTAGGGTGTACCCCGCCCTCGCCCAGAGTCGGCTGAAATGGGATCCGGCCTTCCCACGGCCCTAATTTAGGTTAAGCGGCTCAGGGATTACTATTATTATTATTATTATTATTATTGTTGTTGTTGTTGTTAGTGTTATTATTATTACTGGCTTTTCTTTTTCCCCGTGTGAATAAATTCTTGCGGATGTATGTGACGTCATACCTTATTTAAATATTTATCTTCGCAATCCTAAGAATGATCTTCTTTTACTATCAACAATGTAGCTGCTTTTTCTGGTATTATTTTGTAATATATTTGTTTTATATTTATTTAATTGCAGATTTGTTGTTTTATTTAAGTTTGAAACTTTTTATTCACATTTCTGATTTTCCACAAAACAAACCATGTGTTCCTTGTATTGGTTTTAAAATTTAAATATTTTGAAACCAACAAAATAAGTCTAACAGTAAGCTGTGAGCCACAAGGTGGCATAGTGGTTAGTGTGTCTACCTCACAACAAGAAGGTCCTGGGTTTGAGTCCCAGCTCAGGTGTTTCTGTGTGGAGTTTGGATGCTCTTGCTGTGCTTGTGTGGGTTTTCTCTGGGCTCTCCAGTTTCCTCCCACAGTCCAAGAACATGCACAGTGGGGCAACTGGCTTTTCCAAATCACCCCTAGAGGTGAGTGTAAATGGTTTTGTGTTTGTGTTTTGGCCCTGTGGTGGCCCAGCAAGCAGTCCAGGGTGTACCCTGACATCACCCAGAGTTGGTTGAGATGAGTGACAGCCTCCATGTAACCCAAATTATGAATGAGATGATGATGGGGTGCAGTTGGATCTGCAGCTGCTTTGTGTGTTTATTTTGCATGTCAGCTGGAAAAGCTCGGTCCACTTCCATCGGGTCAGAGCCGCATTATACTCCTGATATATATATTTACATCTAATATTTAAATATTAATTTTACTTTTATATTTTAGCTCCTATGCTCAGGTGTATGTTTAAAATGTATTATTTACATCAACAAAACAGCATTATTATATAATGTAATTATACCAGGCCAAATGTGAATCAGGTGATTTGCTGTGGCGAATTCCCAGCGTCACTGCCGCCACCTACTGTATACGATGCGCAATTACACTTTCCTCACTGGCATTTGTAGCATGCACAAAATTCTCCCTGTTACGCTCCACCTCGTGCCTGTCATCGTGACATCTTCATGCAGTCGATGATCGGAAGGGTTAGTTGACTTATTATTTATTGTTTTATTATTTATTATTAATGTTAATATGTATTCATTCTGAAATATTTATTGTTTTTACATGTTTCTCTTTAATATATTAGTTCAAATATATGTGTTTGTGGCAGGTGATAAGAGTGAGGGGGGTTAGAACGGATTCATTGGTTTTCTGTTGTTTCCGATGGGAATAATTGTCAATGGGGCGTGAAATGTTTTTTTTTTCCCTATCGGGGGCGTCACAGAAAATAATTGAGAAGCACTGCATACGGCATTCTCGGCCTAGAAAAGTCATTTCCCCAGCAGAGCTCGTAACTCAAAACGTGCTCGTTGGTTCAGGCAGATTTTTGGTGGTATCGGAAATTGATTATTAGAGACACTCGTAAGTGAAGGTACCACTGTATATAGATATAATATTTATGAGACAATTTTTAAATAAATAAACACGCTCCAAATCAAGGGCAGGTACATTTTAAACTTTTTTTTTACTGTAGAGTTCCATGTGTCGGCCTCCACGCCCTTCATTGTACGCAGCATAAGTGTTTGCAGCATGTCTGTGACGGAATTCAATTCCAGTGAGATTTCTATTGTAATGAAGTCGGTGCTGGGAGTTCAGTGTTGATCTGCAGATGTGAAAGCAGCTTGAACACGCAGTACATGTACATGCAGCCCGAGTCCATCTACCACTCCATACAGATGTTCAGATTCGGAAAGTTGTCATTATTAAATCTCTAATTCCCTTTTAAATCTCCTTTATGCCTCCTTTCATCCCTGGCCTCGTTAACCTTCAGCTCCCCGCGCATTAAAATAGCTGTGTATGCATCATCCAGCAAAGTTTTCCATTTCAGCGAGAATCCCAATAACCATCGACTTGCACTTCCGCCCAGTCTGTAATCACCAGTCCCTGAAATGATCCTCACAGCCAGCGTCTGGCTAAATTATGCTTTTCTTAAATTTATCTGGATTTATGATCTGGAAAAACTCTTCATCTCCGTCACACATTTCTGATTCAGCCAGTGCTTGTCATTGTATGAGAAATTTGGCGAATACGCTGACATACAGCAGATCAGTTCGGGGGAACTTTGTGTAAGTGAACACTGCGCTGGTATAAGTTGTAGTATCGTGACGTCATCAAAAGATTTTGTGTATGTACGATATTTTCGATGTACGCCAGCGGATCGCTAATACGTTCCACACACGCTGGGCACAAGTTGTACTTACAATCGTTCACACACGTTACTTGTACACGTGACTTGTAGGTTACTCAGACGTTGAGTATAATGACAAGTGTACATTGAAGTGACGTATAACTTTAATCAACTAATCCGTAGTGTGTTGGCAGCGTTCGTAACTTATAATCAACCATAACCTGATTTACGCAGCAGCGTATCCCTGACGATCGATCACATGACGTATGAAAGGCTGCCACTCATTGATTTAAATCAGATGTGCAGTAGACGTTGCGGTATCAACACCGTCATACTGAAGAAATGGTCGTTCAGCAACACTGTGAAATCTTACAGCTGCAGCATGTTCACCGTCATTAATCACAGGAAACGGAAATTGGCGGTTTATATGTTGATGTTCTTGTCAGTGCGCCATCATTCCTTAATGTCCTCATCTATATAACATATATAACCACATTGATATTGCAGCGTACGGCGGCACTCTAGGACGCTGGTTGGTGCAGCCGGATGTCGTTCAGACTGAGTGTGGTCCAGTGCTGTGATGTCATAATCTCACGATTTCTCTCGTATCTGTTTTAAAAGTACAAAGTGCAGCTTTTACAAATCGATGGTTCTGTATTCAGGTGATGTTTTCAGGTGTGTACTCTTAAAGGTGGAAATCTTAATTTCATGGTTTCTGTGGGAAAATTTAAGTTATTTTCAGTGTTCTACAGCAGTGGGGTGTGTGTGTGTGTGTGTGTCCTCACTTCCACTTTAAAACACACAAGGAAGCAAAACACTGATTTTGGAAGAATTTATTTGTAAATAATGAAAATTGTGTAAATAAAACTAATATGTTTTTATAAACAACATCCTCAGGATTCAAGCTGCTGGAGTTTGAGTTATTGATGCTGTTTTCAGAACTTTTATAAAACTGCTGTGTGTGTGTGTGTGTGTGTGTGCGTGCGTGCGTGTGTGTGTGTGTGTTTTATACTTTTACAGAGAAACACACTCTGCAGTACTTCTACACTGGAGTTACTCCAGGAATAAATTTCCCAGAATTCACTGCCGTGGGTCAGGTGGATGGACAGCAGTTGGTCTACTATGACAATAACATCAAGAAGATGATTTCAAAGACGGAGTGGATGAAGAAGGTCACCAATGATGATCCAGATTACTGGGACAGAAATACGCAGAACTTTCAGGGTTCTCAGGAGACCTTTAAAGTCGATGTGGGTACACTAATGGGGCGCTTTAATCAGAGTACAGGTAAACACACACACACACACACACACACACCCACACACACATACATTAGAGACAGTGACTGTGTTTCTGATATGTGAGATGAAGAGTACAGACCCACATGCCTTATATTAACAGTATAATCGAGGATAACTGACATTGGTGTGTTTGTGAACTAAAGGAAAAATGAGGGCGTGTCCTGTTTCCTGTTTGCGTTCGTCCTCAGCTTCTCATGACCAGCAGTGGTATTCAGTCTCAGTACTGATGGTGGAGATGTATGTGAAGCTGTCCCGATGCTGTTCAGGAACCTGATACTGACCCGGTGTCTTGCGATGTTGTTCCTTCACCGTGTTTAGAAAGATTACAGAAGCTTCACCAGGTTAAAGAAGACCTGGTCCGCTCCAGGAACATCTAGATGTAGAGCTCAGTCTCTGTAACGGGACAGAACATGATGTTATAGGAGGAGAACATAAAGAGATATGAAGTAGTCCGTGAGGTCTTGTACAGGAGCCTGAATACAGGTGTGATGAGAGGAGAGTCTTGTTTACGTTCTCGTATTCGTGGTGCAGGTGTTTTATTCGCTCAGTCAGTCTCAGGTGGAACCGTCCAGCTTTATGTGAAGGGGACGTCTTGTGGAGACACCGCGATACACATCATCTCTCTGAATGAAGGTGTTTTTAATGTTTTGATGGTGATGATGTAATGCTGCTGGAGATGTTGTATTGTATGATTTGCTCGTGCGTTCTTTACCATGTGACTTTTCTTCTCTGGACTGAACGCACATGTTCTTCCTCCAGCAGGGCGTGTCTGGTTTATATGCAGAAACTTGCTGAGAATAGTTTTGTGTTGGAAGTGAACTGGTGCTATGAGTACAGATCCACAGGTACCGTGGTCTCAGAGTACAGCTGTCCTCACGTCAGGGTCTGTATGAGGTGCTTGAGGTCAGGGAATCTGCTTGAATTGAAAAAGTACAATTTCCAGGCCGTAGAAAGTGCTGAGACTTTATTGAAGTGTCTTGAAGTGCTTGGAAATCATTGAAAATAATGAGCAGCAATGTTTTTAATACACAGGCAGCTGCCCCTCCCTTTTTAGCTCCACCTCTTCCACAGCAACCCATCGCAGTGATGCACGTATTTTTTATTGATTGGTTGATGCTAGGAAGGGGTGTGTCATGCCCGCCCTTCTTGCTTGCGAGTTATTTTGCTTAGCATAGCCCAGTTTACCTGCACCAGATGTGATGGGAGCTTTCACGAAAAAAGCGGCTCATGAATTATTTAACACGTCTCTGATTTTATTGGCCCAACAATATCATTTAAAACTGGCGTGGAGTGAGAAGTCTGCACTTCTGGCGTATGTTGAAACTGAGACTCGGTGAGACTGCGTTTTCCTGTTACATCATCTTAAACCAGTCATGTGATTTGGATGCGCAGGTGCCATAGGCATAAAGACATAGACACGGAACGTGTGCAATACAAACCTTGGCGGTGTGCGTTCGGCTTACTGCGCCGTGATCGTCTTTGGGAGGCGAATCAGTGTAAACAAACACCGCCACGTGTCCAGTACACAGTACGAACCTTCATCACTTGCGTTTATAGATATGTTTTTATAACTTATAAATTTTCCGGGCCATCAAGAAATTGTTCGAGTATTGATTGACATGTGTCAATAAAGTTATTATTTACAGTCAGACTGATTTCCTGCAGGATTTATTCAACATTTCACCAAACAGTGACTGAAATTAATTCAGTGTGCAGGACGAATAAAAACTGCCTTAATAATTATTGTAATTATTAGAAATATCACACAATTCATTTTAATAATTATAATAATTATATATCACACAATTCATTTTAAAAATTTATATAACACAATTCATGATAATAATCACAATAATTATATACAACACAATTCATTATAATAACTATAATAAGTATATATAAAAGAATTTATTATAATAATCATAATTATATATAACACAATTCATTATAATAATTATAATAATTATATATAAAATAATTTATTATAATAATCATAATAATTACATATCACACAATTCATTATAATAATTATATATAACAAAATTCATTATAATATGTCTGTCTGTCTTCCTTTCGGCTTTTTCCCTTTTACTCTGGAGTCGCCACAGCGAATCATCTGATTCACATGTTTGATTTGGTCACGCAATTCATTATAATAATTATAATAATTATATATAACACAATTAATGATAATAATTATAATAATTATATATCACACAGTCATATAAGAGTTGGGCGGGACTTTTTCAGTAAATCTGACTGGTCAGGTTCAGGCTAATTTCATAATGTGACTGAAGCTTGAGATGAAGTGCCCGAGTTTAATCTTTACCAGTGGAACCAAAACTAACCCCGGATTCCCTGGACCATAAAGTGCACCGGGTTCGAAGGAAAACGACTCGATCACATGATATATAATCACATTTTAGTGGTGTTTGCTGATTCGCCCATTTCACTGGAGCACAGCAGACTTACGGAAGAAAAAATGTCGTCATCTGTAAACGTTCCGCAATCATTCCCTTCTCTTCCGTGTGATTTCGTAGTTATTCCTCAAGTCTTCCTCCATTTCCGTACGCTTCCAGCACGCCAAACGCCAAAATATTCCATCAACGTGCTTTTCAATATGTTCAGAAGCATGTTCACGGAAAAAAAATCCCGTGAGTGTTCCGTGCTCTACACACCATCAGCACCATCAGCATCACACCGAGCGATTGCGGGATGCTTTGCCCCTCACTTTAGGACATGGCCCCCTGAAGACCGATCGATGTCACACCGTGAGTATTTCACCTTCTTCTGATTCACTGATCCACTGCTGGTTGTGGTTTGCCTGAGACTTCGATCGGGTCTGCATGATCATCCTCCTCATGCCGATGATCACGTGCACAAACCGAGTAGAGCGCGCCGCACGCAGAGCCATGTTTAAACCGCCTTATAATAAACGATCAAGCAAATACAAAAGCGGGGTTCAGAGATCAGCGCGTCTTAAACACGGGCTCAAGTGCTCGCGTTCATCCAGCACAGACTCGATCAGAGGGATTTCCACTTTTCCGTAGAGTTTGCATCCTTTTTCCGTGTAAAAATTCCAAAGCTCTTCCATCGACTGCGTTCCGCGCCTTTCTGCTGCGATCGTTGCACGCCATGCTCCAGTGAAATGGGGGAATTACAAATTGTTTGTGTTGTGCAGTAACACGTTATTAAATTTGCATTATTTCATTTTTTATAAATTTAGTTGGTAAATAAATATTGTGAAATGTTGATTGAAAAGGATCAGAGACCATCATGGAATTGTTTTATCGAGATGATGAAATCTTGTCGGTTCTGTACTGGAAGGTCATGGAAAGGTCGTTGAATTTCCTAGCCCTGAGTGTGATGGTCCCTGTAACATGGCGCCGATGATGGGCGTGTTTATTTACTGTCATTTCTGACTGTCCTGATTATTCTTACGGCTACAGAGTAGTTCAGATGAATCCTGAGCATCTGACCAGCGTCTCAAACACACGAGCCGCCAGCAAGCCTCAGTATTGGTGCTTTGGGTCCGTTATTGTTTTTTTGAAGTTGCCCCTCCCCCCACTATTTATGCCGCTGCACGCCGTATCCGAGAGGGCGTGGCGATCACCAAAAATATAAAGCTCCACCCAGCAGTGATGTCTTTAGGGCGGAGCTTATCTTTCTTATTTATTGTCAATGTTCCTCCCCCCAGAGAAAACGAGAGAAACAGCCGCTCGCTGTGAAGATTAGAAACGAAATACAGAAAGGAAAATATTTTATAAAAGACTGCCAGACTCGAGAGGTTAATGTTTCTCAATCAAATCTTTTCTGGGACAAAAATAACAAACTCAACATGATATTGAAAATAGTTCTTACAGTTCCGATGCAAATCAAAGTTCTACATGAGAACCTGAAGTGCTGATAACGGGACATCCTGAGGACGGCAGTGTTAGACCTCGCAGGGTCCACACTGCCAGATCCACCATGTAGATGAAGAGAGAGAGATTCCGCTCGCAAACCCATCGAGTGCATTTGGTGGAGAAAAGTGAAATTCAAGAGAATCCATTTCCTCCTCCAGCAGATCCTTTAATCTGGTGCTTCTGGTTCAGGCTTTTGTGCAATTTGTCTCGAATGGATCAGAAACGGCCTTCGCGGGATTAACGTGAACTTCCGGCCGACTCGCACGGGCTCTGCTCCACCTCCCTGTGAGATTCAGAATATTTTGAACGAATAATAAATGGATTTGAATTCGGTTCCTGTATGATGTGGAGAATTCTTCAGATCTTCGAGGGTGTGATGTTCCTCACAGCCTTCAGTCTCGGCCCAGAAACCTCCAAATCTGAAGAACCTTCATATCCTACTTCAGCCCGTTCAATAACTGATTAAAGTTCGGGGTTGTTTTGTTTTCATCAACATGTTTATTTACTTTGATCTTAACAAACACAAATAAAACAAAACAAAACATCTCGACTCACAAAAGTGAAAATAACACCGGCAGCTGACTCAGGAATTCCAATCGTAGTTCAGATAAACAAACAAACAAATAAATAAGTAAATAAATAAATAAATAAAGAAGTATATAAGTAAATAAATAAGTAAATAAATTTAAAAATAAGTAAATAAATAAGGAAATAAATAAGGAAATAAAAAATGAATAAGTAAATAAATAAATGCACAGGGACAGAAATGGTGGAAATCTGAGTCACATGACTGGTGTTGTCAGAGCGGCAGATGAATCTGCACTGATAGAAGATATCGAATCTTCTTCGCTCTCTGAAAGAACCTGTTTGTGTCCCGGAGAATGTCGGATCATCCGCCGCTGTGGATTTTACACGGATTTCACGCCGCCGTGTTTCAGACGGAACTGTGTCTGTTATCCGGGTGAGATCGATGCGTTGGCTGCACAGGGTGCTGAATTGTGCGGCGTTTTCCTTGTATTGATCAGTAACGAGGTGATTTGATATCAGGAGCGGCGAGTGTAAGGACCACTCTCTGTATTTATCCAGAAAACGGATTCATTTCCTGCCGCTCGTTCACCAAAAGGACTTTTACTGCGGCACCGGAGGCCGCGGCCGAGGAAACCGATCTCCACTTTGTACCGCGACCTCGAGGGGTGGAGCTAATGTGAAACATGTCGTTTGGAGGGGGGCGTGTGAAGCCCATAAACATTGAAGATGAAAAGCTTCAACTTTATTACAAACACTTCGGGTTTTGCTCCCACAAGCTTCATTCCATTAACTTTCTCTCATCTGGACCTTCGGTTCCTCTCGCCATGTTCCCCTGAGATCCGACATGCTCGCAATCCCACAAACTTTACATCTGGAACAGAAAGAATTTACAAAGTTGTTCCACTGCAGCCAAACGAGCCGCCTCTCAGCGCCAGGAAGTTTCGGATTGGATAAGATTGTCATGTCCCGCCTACCGTAGTCGCGTATATCTGCCATTAACGGATCAGGTCCTGTTTTTTAAAGATTATTTATTTCGGTTCGTTGACTAAAACGCATTAAACTGGTTCCATCGAGCAAATCAGGCGAACTCCGAAGCCCTGTACCGGTCCGAACCCCGAAACCGCCGTCTCTTTACCCTGGGAGAGAATCTGGGTGATTACAGACTGGGGTGAACCTGAGGTTTTGTTCTTCCCTCTGATCCTGTAATAACGGGCCTGCTTTACCAGAACCGAGCGGAATTGGGTTACCGCGCCCAGGCGTCAGAGATTGAAGCTTTTATTTTTATCAGGAACACGTTTCTCCAGGAGAATTTCCACGTGGAGGTTTCCATAGCAACCAGATGGAGGAGGCTTTATTACATCACCACTTCAGCTCTGAGGCGCAGGCGAGCACTCGGGTCATATTCCGAATATCAGGAGGGTCCAGATCACCCGCTGAGGATGAGAGGGGCGGGATGCAGGTATTTCAGGGCGTGGCTTCTTCTGAGCTGGAGTAAAGGGGCGGGACATGCTGTTGAGGTTCGTGATAGTTTCATGTGAGGAAAAATAACCAGAATCATCTGAATGAAGAAAAGCAGCCTGGGGAAAATGTTCCCTTTTAAAAGCGCAGCCCATCTCAGCCAGGACACGGAGCGGACGCTCCAGCTCTCCAAATCTAATCTGCTGCCTTCAGACTGGGAGAGGAAATTAGTTTTATACGTCTGGTTAAAGCTGTGTGTTCTATAGATGTATACAGTATAATCCTGGATAAACGAGGCCTCCTGGGGACCATCAGGAAGGAAAAGGGGACGAAGCTTGAGGTTTCGGTTTGAAACTCCACACAGTGCTCGCTTCGGACCTGTAGAAGTTTATTTTGGAACCTGAAAAGCAGGAAACGTGTTAATATTCGCAGTAAGCGCGGGAACGGAGACAATCGGCTCGGATAAGAAGGATCGGGACGCCGCCAGCGTAAAGAGTGACGTCATGCAGTTTATCCGCGAGCGCCAAGCTGGAGAAACCGGGCTTTGTCCCCATCGCTTCAGCAGGCGTCTCTATAGCGGGGAAAAGCAGCGAAGGTGAAAGCCACGCCCTGCGTTGTACCTCGGAATCTGAGACTCGGGGATCGTACACTGGTGGTAATTCCCGCGGAAGGAGGATTATTATAGCGCAGCGCCATCCGTCCTATAAACTTCCCACCGCCAGCAAATTTATTCAAGAGTAAAACATGTGCGGACATTCAACACCGGCGGAAACCTTTTCAGCTTCCAGTGACCCAGTTAGAGTTTCTACTGGCTGCTGGAGGAAATACTGGGCTGTACTGGGGAACCCGCGCGTGTCGGGACAGGAATCGCAGCCTTTAATAACCCAGTCCGGTCCCACATTAACCAGAAAAGGGAAGGAAGCCTTCTGGGCGTGTCACAGGGGTTTTGGGGGAGGAGTTTCTGATATACGTTCAAGAGAGAGAGAGAGAGAGCAAGAGAGAGAGAGAGAGAGAGGGGGGGGGGTCTTATCCCTTTGCGGATCAGTTTGTCCACCCCTGGGCTACAGGAGAATAATTTCCTGTGTTGGATGGAACAATTTGTCTGACAAAATGGTGCCTGTTAGAAATATTGTTGACGCTTACAAGAAATTGATGAAAGTGACAAGACATCAGAATAATGATGCAGCAATCGTTCGATCCGAGATAATTCCAAGGACAGATGAAAATCATCATGAGATAAACAAAAGAATGTTTGTAAACAGAACAATAGAGTATTTGGTTAAATATGAACAAAACACATTTTTTTCGAACATATAGAGCATTGAGTTTTGGAAATCCACTTTGGGGGGGAATCGAGATCTATCTGCAAGAGATGTAGAGATTTGAATAGAATCGGGGCCCCGGGGCCTTACGGCGTTCACTTCATGCAAATATAAAACCATTGAAAGGAAAAGTGATCCGGGCGAGCACAGAGTCCACATCGGCTTTTCTGAAATTGTACAGTATATGAAATTTGAAAAAGATGATTAGGACGTATCGGCCCAGAGACAGGCCTTCAAATTGATGAAACTAAAATCTTGTAATGAGGACATTTTCCTGAACTTATTAAAAATTCATGTCGTCATTGAAATGATGTCAATACGGATCCATTCGATACGAGGAGGCGTTCACTTCCCGCCCATCAATTACCAAATAAATCCAATCAAGGATCTTTATTTCCAATAAACAACAATGGGACGTCTGGGTTTCTGCTCATCTGTGATTTGGTATAATTATTATTATTATTATGAGAACAAAGCAAATGAAAATGGAATAAATCACGGATTCTGCATGAACACTGTTTCAATATCAGGGGACATTTATAAATCCGTAATTTCACAAACATTTTTGTTCTCATAAAATGATTACAAATTTCTATAAAGAAATAATTTTTCCCAAATCCTAAACCGGGCGTGTCAGAATCGGTCGAGGACGATCAGATTGCAGGGACTCAAACGACTGACCTGTATGTCTCACTGTCAAATGTTGAAGACGCGTCTTCAGCCGGTCCCAACTGTTCCTGCCACAATTTTACAAAATACTCATAAACAAGAACTTCGTATCGTTCTGGCTCTCCGGCGGTATTTTCTGAGATGGTTTGAGAATTGAAAGAAATCTGGACACTGTGCGCCAATGTTAGATAAACACCTCGTGTATAGAGACATTTCGAGAAATACAGCAGCTGCTGTTCTCGTCGGGCCGTTGTGTCACTATGGTAACGCTACACTGTGTACAGGAACATGAATGATCATTGCGAGAGCAGAACATGAGGAAACGTTTCTGTAATAATAAAGGAAATTGTTGGTGGTGCTGAATGTGACGGTTGGGATATTAGATAATTGAGTCAGGAGAGAAAAGAAAAGAAAATAGTGGTCTGGAAATAGTTTTATGAAATTTCACAGTTTTGTTCACGTAATTTTATCTCAGAAACAAATCTTGATTACAGCGGATGGGAATTTTTTTTTTTATTTATTTATTTATTTTTTATGCTGCCCACAAGTAAACGAAACAGCTGTGCGGGTTCATCGTATTAAGTTGCACAAAGATCGACGAATCATTTACTTGAGAATAAATTTGTTATTGTCTGCACTTCACACATAAACACAAAAATATCAATTTCATTTCAAGTTTTGCGAGTTACAGCGAACCACATGTACAAGAACTGAAGAAGCATCACCAGATATTACACCAAACACTGAAGGAAAAGTCGAACAAATAAAGGACAAGAAGGCCCTGAAAAGTCTGGTACGGACTTGTTAAACGGCCCGGGCCCAGGTAAACCCAGGTCAACCCAGGTAAACCGCCGCGATCCTCAGGACGTCCACCTTACTTTAAGATCTGGGTGATATTTGTCCACCTCAAGGACAAATGTAGAACTCTGATCTCAAAAGATTCCTTCAACATTTTCCACAGAGGATCAGCGAATAAATCGTGGGATTCTTTATGGAATTCGACCCGAGCCCATGTGACCACGAGGCGTTTCCAGGCCGGCGCTTCTTTCTAGCATCAGGCAGCTGTTTCCTGGATTTTGGAACATCAGGAATCGATCTCTGATCCTCAGACAAACTGAGAGGATAAACACATGAGAACAAGTGTCAGTTACCTCAGAGGCATCGGCATGTGGCTCTGATTTATAAAAATCATCATAAAACTCTGGAATGTGTCATTAATGGCCGCGGTGTCGGCTGATTGGTTCCCCGATCTGTCAGTGACTGAAAGGGTGGTTTGAAAGCCGAAATCCCGCCTCTTTTCTTTCTCAGACATGCTGAGTATTTTCCTGCGTGATCACCGGGTTCATATAATTTTGCTCGGCGGGTCTCCGTCTCCTCTCCGCGTGTTTCGGTGAGAGGAACCTGAAGCCGAGCGGCGTGCAGATTTCGTTCAGTTTCCTCACGTGGAGGATTTTTATCGAATCTCTCTCAGCCTGCTCACATGACTTACATTGCTGTATAAGACATAAAGAGACCTGTCGGGAAAAGCGCGGTCCTCGATAACAATCCGCGATTTTTAACAGACCGCGGCCTTTCGCTGTTATTTTACTCTGATGTCAGCCTGATGTTTCGATGACGGGTTGCGATGTTTATAAAATGTTTTTCATGATAATCTGCCAATTTATAGCATGCTCGCAAAACTGATGGTCAGTCGTAC
This sequence comes from Plotosus lineatus, assembly GCA_024760905.1. Taxonomy (NCBI): domain Eukaryota; kingdom Metazoa; phylum Chordata; class Actinopteri; order Siluriformes; family Plotosidae; genus Plotosus; species Plotosus lineatus. The sequence goes on along the minus strand of CM045734.1, from coordinate 12,925,341 downwards.
AGCGGCGAGATAAGAGGAGCGCTCAAGAAGGGAAAACGTGCAGAATGACGTCACCCGCGTGTGACCACAGGACAACCTCGACGCGCAGCTGCAAGATCAGGAGAGCGCCGAAAGTGAGAAAAACATATGAAGTGATGACACTTGAATATGACCTCATACTAACGCTCGCTGTTTTAGAAGTGATTGTGCGGCGACTCGTGCACCGAGGAGAAATAACCGCGCCGAACCGAAAATATAAAACAAAAGCAGAAGCTTTATTATTGAAATTGGGAAAAGTTACACATCACTGCATTTATCCAGAGGGATGATGGGAGTCACGTCCGTAGAAGAAGAGGCCTCGGACACAGGGGGCGGGGTTTGTGTATAGTCGAAGGTTGAGTCAGGCCGGCCCGGAGGCGGGAGAGAAGGCACGGGAGAAGCATGGATGGGACTGTAGTGAGGACTATAGTCAGAGTAGTGCGAATAGTCAGGTGACCGCAGAGGGACATCGGTAGAACCAGGACGATACCAGGGGAGTCGCGAGGACGATGGGGAGGTGAAGAGAGAGACAGGGACTCGTCAGTCTGGGTAGATTGATCACACGTCTCTGGGAGGGACTGGATATCTTGTTGATGGGGGACAGGGCGCGAGGGTTGGAACTGAGTGTTCAACAGGAAGTGCAGAAAGTCCAGAAAAGAATTTATAAACGGAATTCAGAACGGATTGCAGTTGCAGTTTGGATGGAGATCGCGTGTAGCGAGCAGAGCGATCTGATAGTTAGCCGCCGACCGTGCATGGGGTAGGACAGGGACGATAGGTCACCTGATTGACTGCTGTAACCGTCGCCCTTCCCCCATCGTGTGTGTGAGATGTTTGGGAATAAAGGATTGTTTCTGGATCTTCTCATCCGGTTGTGGGAAGCTCCGTTATTTTATTCAGCGCCGACTGATCTCAGATTTAACTGGAAATGGACTGAGAACAATACAAGGGCAACTGGGGGACCTTCTCTCCACCGGCACATGTCCAACTTGGCCAGGTGGGCCTGAGTTTTTCCGACAGACCTCTCAGAAAGGCTTGGTGGACGTTTCCGTAGCAACGGTGACTTTTCTGGAGGCTGAATTATTGGATGATGAATTTTTGAAATGAATGTGTGGAATAAGGTCTCGATCTGTCAGGATGAAGGGGTTGAACCTCCAGTAAACAGCCTGGTGGATCCGCCTCCCGAGGCGAGACCGAATCCAAACCGTGGCCCGGTCGGACCCGCGATATTCCGGGTGGCGCCCGAGGTGACGGAGTGCGGCTGTGTTTCTGGAGTAAAGAGTCAGTTCCTGTAAAGCGCTGGGAAATTTAAAAAGAAATAAAACAAGATATCCATTTTTATCTCGAGGGGGCGGAACCCGCCACACGGCTACGAAATCCAAGTCCTCACGAGGGGCGGTGACCGCCTTCGCCTGGGGAGAGACGGACGGCGCTCATGGGAGTTTTTATCCATCGCTGGGCTTTAATGCTGATTAAAATCATTTCCAAGTGAAGACGTCCCACCGTAAGATCCGTTCATTCTGAGAACGCGGGACTCGGAACATCACGGGGGCGACGACGGAGGCGATAAACGTTCAGAGTCGCGACTTCCTCCCTGAACGATGCACCTCTTACAACAACATCTGGTCCTCCTGCGTCCTTCATACAGTTTAAAGGTGTAAAGGGGGATTCGAACCCTCATCAGTGCACTTGGGCTCTGCTCGGACCCTGCGCTGTATATTTAGTGATGTTCAATGCTGCGCTGTGTGTGGCAGCGGCGTCTCCGCGCAGCCTTCTCCCGCGAGTGTTGTTTGTGATGAATGTGTGTAAATAGCATGAGACCCGCCCTCTGATTTGGTGGTTTCAGTAAAAGTTGTGGTTCTAAACATTTGAAATCACACCCAGGTGAGTTGGTGGCTGAACGTCGCCCCACTGGACCTTAAGGTTCTTGCTTTTAGTGCGAGGTCCACTTTGACTGCGGTGCTCGAGGGGGTCATTTTGATAAATCAGATAAATATCTGCTGTGCGTGTGCATCCTTATTATATTTGATTGTGGCGGATTATCCGAGGAACATCAGGATGCGCCGCACACGTCTTCAGACTTGATGTGGCACAAAAATCATCAAAAGGTAAAAAAAGTGGAAATATTGTGAATAAAATCTCAGAACCAGCAGAATTTTATTTCTTTTGGTTTTTATCTCCATGTTGAAACCTGAATTCGAACAGATTGTGACGCCGTCGTGTCCTGAATATGGATATAAAGTAGATGACGCGGTGCTGGGGGTCCCTATAGAATGCAGATGTTCACGTTAATCAGTCCCACCACGTGTCCCAGTGACGGTCACACTAAACATTTCCATCTACCAGTTAATGTAAATAAAGAAAAGGAAAGGTTCCCGAATTTCTCAGTGCTGCAGTTTTATAAGCTCCGCCTCTCTTCAAATCGTCTCCTGTAGTGCTGTGAAATGAAGCTCCTCCTTTTTACGCCAAGTCAGGATCGTGCTACGTTTAACATCTGTGTGTGAATATGGTTAATGATCCAGATGCAGTTTCGGTGTTGAAATCGAGACAAACTGTAAAATAAAATATTTCCTCTGCACATTTTTCACCTTGCGCGTCATCAGAATAAAAGCAACACCGAGTAACAACACGTAACTATCATACAGAGCAGAAATAAACCCTTCAGGGTAACCTGCCTGCCGGGGGGATCGAACCCTGTCCTCCTCCTGACCCTGGAGAATCCGAGAGAAGGGACTCTGACGACAAGGCAGAAGAAAACTCTGCTCAGAACTCCGAGGGGCGTCGCCCTGAATTTAACCTTCCCTTCCTTACAGTGACTTGGTTGTGGTAGAGGACGTGACACCATCCCGTCCTCAGGAACGTTTTACCTCATCATTTCCGTGATGCAGACAGATGTGATGTAGATAATTGTTTATTGTATATCAGTCCTGATTGGTGTAATTGTTCATATAAATTAAATATAAATAAAATGTAAATATGTGAAGGACTGAATCAAATAAATTCTGATGTGATGTTTTCATGAGATTACGCTCTGTGTGTGTGTATGTGTGTGTGTGTGTGTGTGTGTGTGTGTGTGTGTGTGTGTGTGTGCAGGTGTTCACACATGGCAGGTGATGTACGGCTGTGAGATCGATGATGACGGCACCACTCGCGGATACAGACAGTACGGTTATGATGGAGAAGATTTCATCAGTCTGGATCTGAAAACTCTCAGCTGGGTCGCTCCGACACCTCAAGCTGCGATCACCAAGAACAAGTGGGACGCTGATCGTGGTTTTACTGTGGGTCGTAAGAATTATCTGGAGAACATCTGTGTCGAGTGGGTGAGAAAGCATGTGTCTTACGGAAGAGACACTTTGGAGAGAAAAGGTAAAGTGTGTGTTGTGATTTCCATATAAAATGATTTTATTCTTTAAAAACTGGATGTTGAGATTTTATGTTTATTTAAAAGTGTAAATATATTTTTCTCTTCAGAACTGAACTGAGTTTCGGAGTCGTAGAAATAAAAAGTTGATAAAATGAAAAATAACATTTAATATCTGAGTGGGGAGAAAACACACACACACACAACTCAAGGGTAAATTGGGAGATTAATTTGGAACGACTGTCATGTGACCCCCGTAAGCCCCACCCCTCCCTATGTCATGTGATCTGGTCTTGATCTTGTTGAGTGAAAGCTGCAGCGCTTTGTTGTCTCTCCCGGTGAATGAGGAATAAATTCAGGTTATTAATATCAGGAAATCTATCGGCGGAGTTTCATTCTCAGAATAAAATTAAAATACAGACGTCGTTACAAAGTTCAGTTCGGAAAATCATGCAAATCTCTCTTTCTCTCTCTCGCTCACTCACTCTTGTGCTCTCTCTCCCTCTCTCACTTTCTCGCTCTCTCGTTCTTTCCCTCTCTCTTTGCTCTCTCTTGCCCTCTCTCTCTGGCTTTCTCTCTCTCACACTCACTCTTTCTGTCTCACTGTCTCTCTCGCTCTCTCTCACTCACTCTCTCTCACACACTCAATCTCTCTCTCTCTCTCTCGCTCTCTCTCTCTCTCTCTCTCTCTCTCTCCACATACACACTCTTTCTCCCCCTCTCTCTCACTGGCTCACATTCTCTCTTTCTCTCTGTTTCTTGCTCTCTCTCTCTCTCTCGCTCTCGCTCTCTCTCTCTATCTATCTATCTTTTTCTCTATCTTGCTCACTTTCCTGCTCTCTCTCCCGCTCTCTCCAGCACTCTCTCGCTTGATCCCTTTCTCTCACTCGCTCTTGCTCTCTCTCTCTCACTCTGTCTTTCTCTCTCTTGCTTGCTCCCTTTCTCTTACTTTCTCTCTCTTTCACTCTCTTTCTCTCTCTCGCGCTCTCATGCTTTCTTGCTCTCATTCTTGCTCTGTCTCTCCCTCTCGCTCTATCTTTCTTTCTTGCTCGCTCTTACTCTCTCACTTGCTCTCTCGCTCTTTTTCGCTCTCTCTCTCTCATGCTTGCTCACTCTCTCTCTGTCTCTCTTTCTCTCACTCTCTTACTCTTTCTCTCACTGTCTCATACTCTCGCTCGCTTTCTCTCTCTCACTCACTCTCTCTATGTCTCTCGCTCTTTCTCTCTTGCTCTCTCTTTCTGTTACTCTCTCTATCACTCTCCCTCAATCTCTTTCTCTCTGTTTTTCTCTCTCACTCTGTCTCTCACTCTCTCTCTTGCTCATTTTCCTGCTCTCTCTCCCACTCTCTCCAGCACTCTCTCGATCGCTCTCTCTATCTCTCTCGCTTGCTCTGTCTCTCGCTCTATCTTTCATTCTGTCTCTCACTCGCTTTCTGTCTGTCTCTCTCTCTCTCTTACTCTTTCTCTCTCTTGCTTTCTCTTGTGCTCTCACTCTCTTTGCTCTCTCGCTCTCTCTATTTCTCTTGCTTGCTCTCTTCCTCACTCTTCCTCTCACTCTTTCTCTCTATTGCTCTCTCTCTCTCGCTCTCTGTCTCTCTTGCTCTCTGTCTGTCTCTCTATCTCTTACTCGCTCGCATTCTCTTTCTCTCTCGCTTGCTGTTTCTCTCTCTTTCTCACTCTCGCTCTGTCTCTCACGCTATGCTTTGCTCGGTCTCTCGATTTTCTCACTCGTTCTCTCTCTCTCTCTCTCTCTCTCTCTCTCTCTCTCTCTGTCCAACCTGTCATCACTACATCCATACACACACACACACACACACACACGCTGTAGTAAAATCTTTTATTATTTGAAATGTTATTTTTGCAGAATTTCCCCTCGATTGTTTGTTGTTTATTTGCCCTAAATGTTTGATTTGCACTTTTCATTCAAAGCATCAAAATTATGTCACCGTGTGTGATGGCTGAAAGTTGTCTCCATTTTCCTCGCCATACCATGATGTTGCTGCGTCACACTATGATATATTTTCCGGGTTTTTTCTTTTGGGTCAATCACATCCCTGCTCGTTTCCATTTATTTAGTTTTAAAGAACGTAAACATTTCTCCTGTAAACATTTTCGCACACTGATGGAGAGAACGCCATTAAACAAGTCATCACGACCAGCACACGCTCTTCCTCATCATGGATCACATCAGGCTTTTATATACGAGGACAAAGGACAAGGTTGATACTGATGTCTCTGTGTCTCTGCAGTTCGTCCCGAAGCGTCAGTGTTCCAGAGACACTCATCTTCTCCAGAGCTGGTGTGTCATGCTACAGGTTTCTTCCCCAAATCAGTGATGATCATCTGGCGGAAGGACGGTGAGGACGTGCACGAGGACGTGGAGCTCAGAGAGACGTTACCCAACCAGGATGGAAGTTTCCAGAAGAGAAGTGTTCTGAAAGTCCCAGCTGAGGATCTGCAGAAACACACCTACACCTGCGTGATTCAGCACAGCAGCTTGGGGGAGGAGTTAGTGCTGGAAACACCAAAAGGAGCTCCGATTGGTCTCATCGTTGGCGTGATCGCGGGTCTCCTGGTTCTGGTTCTGGTTGTTGTTGGAATTGTGGTGTGGAGGAAGAAGAAATCTGGTGAGTGTAAGGAGGAGATGTGAAGTTTCGAGAGAACAGATTTACACTTTTAATTCCTGAAAGGAGATTTAATGAATATTTTGTAGAGTTTGATGTTGATCTGATAAATGAAACGAGACAATAATGAGATATTGATGATTATTTACTGAAACCAAATCCAGTCCAGAGTTTATAAGGTTCTGTCCATCATCTGTGTTTCAGGTTTCAAACCTGTTCCATCCGGATCCTGTAAGTGAATCTTTATGATCCAGAAATGAGGTTTAAAATCACCACATGATTTATTATCCGTGTTTCATTCACTTTGTGATCATTTCAATGTTTTGTTTTCAGCCTCTGAAGGAGATTCTGCCTCCAACAAATCTTAAAGTGTGACGCTGTGACGTCCTGCTGAGGTGAGAGAGTAAGATCTGGTGATGTTTACAGTGGAATGTGTGCGGAGTGAAAATCCAATAAACACTGTGGTACTTTGATTTACGAATTTAATCCGTTCCGAGGGCGAGCTCGTAAACTGAAAAGTTTATTAGATGACACGATTATTCCCAGAAGAAATAACAGAAAATCAATGAATCCGTTCCAACCCCCTCCCAAACTCACTTCGAATTAAGTTGTTTTTAATTATACGTCAGTTTTCAAAAAAAATGGAAATATAAAAAAATTAAATAAATAAAGTTTACGTCATTATAATCAATTAATTGCGTCCCACTGAGAAGCACTGAATTAGCGGTAAATTATACATACGCATCATCCCCACATTACTGGCACGTGATTCAAATTCAGCCAATGGCTGAGAGCTTTTGTTTCTTCCTCCTTCTGATTGGTTGCAGATGATGTGTACACCTCTTTTTTCCTCCTTCACGCACATGTCATCAACGTGATTGCTTCAATTGTGAATTCACATATTTTCGTGTGTTTTTAATGATTATTTAATCGCTATGATGTCACTCAAACGCCTGCATCTTCTCTAGCTTCTGGTCAGGAGCCTAAGCGCTTTATGCATTCATAAATATTATCACAGTACAAAATTAAAATATTTTCACTTAATCATGACTACATTTTACTGCATTATTACTGTATTAATGAGTAAGTCTGTCTATGGAATGTGTTTAACAAGCAGATTGTAGCGCATGTAATATCATACACAGGGTTTTAAAACCGCATCAATAATTCACGAATTTTCGGGATCCCGGAGGGGTGGGGGTGGGGGTGGGGGTGAATGGACTCATGAATAATGGAGGCTTTCTGTATATTGTATATATTTAGTAGGGATACACCCTCCTCATGCTTCACACACCTTGGGCTCCAAAGCGCTCCTACACTCGGTCCGCTTGGTTGCTTTGCAGCCTCAGCCTTCGGCTTCAGTAAATTTTTTTCAGTCAAAATGATTTCTGCCTGCTAATACCCATGCCCTATTATATTAAAGATAAACATGTAAAAACAATGAATATTTCTTAATAATAATAAAACAAGAGTAAACAATAAGTCAACTCGCCCTTCCGATCATTGACTGCGGTGAAGATGACATGTGGGCAGGCATGAGGTGATGCATAACAGATGAGGAGAAGGAGAATTTTATGCATGTGCACGCTACAAATGCCAGCGAGAAAAGGCTCGTGGTGAGCTCCCACAAGGCCAGTGCTTCTCAAATAGTAGTGCGCACACAGTGTCATTGAAGAGGAGCTTTTGCCCCTTGGGAACATGCTTTTTTTTGCCATACTGTATTAGAATTAAGTGCTATTGCGCCTCCACTACAGTAGTTGGCAGTGGCGATCTTAAACCCTACAAACCGAGCAAACGATATGAATTGCAGTAAGCACTTTATAGCCACGCGCTGTGGGGGACGAGAATTTTTTTTTTTCTTTCTGGAGGGGTCGTCACAGAAAATAATTGAGAAGCAGTGTGCAAGGCGTTTTCAGAACGCAGAGGAATACACGCGGAAGAATACGAGGCTAATCGGCCCGGAAAAGCCATTTCCCCAGCAGAGCATATGGCAGATTTTTGGTGGGATCGAAGCTCGTATCATGGAGAATTCGTTATTGAAGACAGTCGCGAGTAAAGGTACCACTGTACTTACATTCAGTCTGAGCTCCAACATCATCCTGTTTCTGTCTGTTTTTAGGAAACGTGGGAAGGAGGGGACTGCTGAAGAGATGAGGGACAAACACAGTTTTTTTTTTTTTGGTATAATGTCGGATTAATTTTTCTTGATATTTTGGTGGAGGAGCTTTTCATTGGAAATCTGTTGTTATTTGTGTAAAATGGGATTATTAGTGATTATTCAGGGTTTATTATTGTTATTATTATTATTATGAAGATGATTTATTTTAAGCAGGGTATAAATAGTTGTTTCCTGATTGTTTGATCTTTAATCTAAACATGTACACGATGGTTTTCTGTACAATTTAATTCAATATAATATCAGATTCTAGATTATTTTTCATTTTTGAGTTTATAATCCAGTGGGATTTTTCTCACTCACTGGATTTGTGGTTTGAAACAAAGTGGGCGGAGCTTCAGATGTGACGAGTGTTGAAGAGATTACAGCAAAGTGTAAAATAACAGGAGTGAACACAGCACAAGCAAAAATTACACAAATCAAATTCATCACACACCATTTATAATATAATTTATTATTCAGTCCGATTAAAGAGGAAAAACAATCCATTCAACACTTTTCCACATCTGTACCTCCCCCAATATCTCCCATAATCCATCTGTTTTGTCACTGGAACCATCTGAAGGAATAATAAAGAGGATTTCCTCCACTCTGTGTTCAGACTTTTATTTTGTAAATGTATTATTTTGAAGGAAGTGATATCAGTATCACTTCGGTATTCCCTCTCATCTTCTCTACTTTCCATAGCAGTGACGTGGAAGAAACACGTCATTGTTCCAGAGTAAATACAGTCTTAGGAAATAAAGCTGCTGATCTGAGTTTAGAATTTATTTAAACCTCTGCCAAATCAAACATGCGAATCATGAATATGACTTCCATGAAGACGGAGGCAGATGATTCGCTTTCACGACCCCTGAAGGGAACAGCCGATAGGAAAAGAAGAAGAAGAATAATAAAGAAAAGAAAGATGAGAATATACTGAATGTATATTAATACAGAGTGTGAATGAAAAGTTTTCCTTTATCATGAAACCGGGTCAGATTCGGCCAAAAACTTGCATGACACGTAACTTACCATTATTGGTTTTATTTGTTTTATTTATTTTCATATTTGAAAATGAGCTGCTTTGACATCCTGCCCTGGATTTTTAAAATAATTTCTTTTAAAACAATGCCCAGCTTTTCCTGGTTTACTGAATCACCTGAACTGTATCATACCTGTAATCTTTAATTTGTCCTGTGCACAGCCCTGAGTCAATGTCCTCTCATATATAAAGTGATACCTCTGCTCACGAACATAATTGGTTCCCAGAAAGTGTGTGTAAGGCGAAAAGTTCGTCTTCCGAACATTTATTTCCCATAAGAAACCATTAAAATGAGAATAGTCCATTCCCAGGTCCCCATAAAACATAATTTTCTACTAAATAAGCCTTAAAACTACACAAAAATATACCTTATTTTATGTATAATAAATGTGCTATTGTATTGTAATTAAAGAAATAAACTGTACTGTATAATAAAGTCGTTTTATTTACCTTTGTGATGGCAGTTGATGGCTTGATGGAATGGAGTGGGAGGAGGAGGGAGGGAGGGACTTACTGTTTGGAAGGAGTGTTTGGAAACGCCTACTGTTTGGAAACACCCTTAGCCACACACGCACCCTTAATAGCTTCCTTGTTCTTAAGGATGGGAGCAATGGTAGACTTAGCGTACTGGTACTGGGGCGGCTGAGTCACACAAACGCACACCTCGTTCGTGTTTTCAATGATCTCCGCCTGTGGTGGGGTCTTTTCGGTCCCATAATAGCAAAAGTACACTCAATATGGTCCAAAATGTCTAGCAAACACAAACCACTTCCGCATTCAAAGAAAGGGGGTGACGAACTGGGACGCCGTGAGCGTGCGTCAGCTTCTCGTGGCCGCCATCGTGGCGCTGTTCGACCGCGTGGTTTGATTCGTCCGCCGAAAACTAGTTCGTCAGCAGAGACTATATGCTCGCAAATTTAACGTTCTTGAGGCGAAAAGTTCGTGAGCTTAAGCGTTCGTCAGCGGAGGTTTTACTGTATATATATATATATATATATATATATATATATATATATATATATATATATATATATATATATGTATGTATGTGTGTGTGTGTGTGTATGTAACTTTATTCTGGCCCTGACAAGTCTGAGATTGAAGCTGAAGCACTCAGTGAGGAAAGTACCACTGACTTTCATCTGATTCATCTACATCATGAATTGGCATGAGGTTTCCCTGGCAACACATGTTTCAAAGAATGATTTGGACTTGGTCCAGAATTTGTATTTATGTCTGGATAAACCCAGTGTAGATGCTGCACTGAAACGCACTGGACGCCATTTGTGGTGTCCATTGGAAGAACTTGTTTCTGTTATTTTTTGGTGCTCAGATTGATGCTGAAGAAAAGGAGGCAATGCTGAGAAGTCTTGAAAGACTCCCTGGAAGATCCTCAAAAGACTTGATGCCAAGTACAACTACCATCTTCGGCCTTGTCTCTCACCACTCAATCCATTTCTTTGAAGTTCTTCCTGAAGACAAACTTACCACAAGAAGTAACCCAGATGTTGTGAGGTCCATTCTCACAAATGATAATCTGGGACAAAAGTTGTAATTCCTTGAAGGTCATCAACAGCACAGAGAGAGGCGTCGCCCTTATTAACGATAATCTGCGAAACGAAGACCAAAAGCAATGTTTGCTCCTCGTGGTGTGAGGACACAGAGAAAGTCTTAAAGAGAAAAAAAAAAAATCATCATCCATGGAACACAGTGAGCATAATTACAGCGAGACTGATTATTAATCTGCATCTTATCTTTGCATCGTTCATGTTTCTGTTTCCTGTGAAAATTATGCATTCTGAGGTAGAGCATTAATAATTATGAAAAAAGTGTCCTGCCCTTTAGTGGCATCGTTTTGGCTCGGCTCAGTTGTTGGTACAAAAGTTCAAAATGTCATCAGGAACAAGGTAAACACGCCATCTGGCAAAATTAGGAAAACCTTTACTTGTATATTGTGATCCACCCGAGTGCGCAACTTCTGCTCACATTGTGTGCAACAAAATAAAGTAAAACTAAATAAATCCACTTTGTACAGGAATAGACTCGAATAATATTGTTCTTCCATCTCTGACATGGAAGTATTTCTCTCAGTACGTTTTTCCCACGGAATATCAGTTACCTGTTTCCATATGACTGGGCACTTCCATAGAAATTGGGACACGACCAAGCAAGAATTATTTCCAGTTTGCTATATATTCCAAAAAAATAATAAAACTTATTCATAAAAACTCAACTTTCAGAGCACAGGCTGAATTCACTGTGAAATATCAGTTTTCATCTGAACTTGGACTGTTCAGTTGTTATATCCAGAACAGGCCACAGAAAATGCATGAAGGGTGTAATTTCTGTAAAATCATCAGTAACTGGATAATTTCATCATTTCCTCAGCAAATCAGGAGTAAATCTTATTAATGGATCAGATTTCATGTCTGTCGTGTAGAATTTCTCTCAGTGCTGATACCGTACATACTCTCAATATCAATCTAGCCATGTCTGGTGGTACTGGATCCGTTTGGGTCATTTTCACTCATGTTCTGGTTGGGCCTGATGACGATAGAACTGTCACCTCAGTTTCATGAGTGTTGCTCTGAGTGATCAGAGAGATGATGTTCAGATTTCATCCCCGTGAAGGTGAAAGTTAAAATAATCTGACAATAATGATACAGAATATTATTATTTTTGTGTAAATCTTCAGATTTCATGGCGGCGGGTAACTGGGGGAGATTTTCAGATTCCATTCCCATATAATAGTGATAGTTTATATCTATTTCCACTTTTGCATGTTTACCTCTCACAACAATAAAATATTACCTTTTAATATCTGCTATATTATAGTAATAAACGACAAAATATTGTAACATAAATGCTGAAAATGTTGGAATTAATCGATGACGTCATCCAGATGTTTACTGCGGTAATTCCCTGAGTTTCATTTGACTTTCATTTCACTGTCAGAGCGGCTCGGTTCCAGGAAGTCACGTGATTAGCAGTCAGCCCGCGACAAGGATGCCCGCGGGGGCGCTGTGATAAATCATTGAGCAACCCTCTGATCACGTGACTTCTCGACACCGCCCATGTTGACCCTTTGTGACCCCCTGACTCTGGAATCCTGGTCACGATTTTCTCTGAAGTTTCAGTAACACGAATGTAAATAAGTGAAGCTGTGAATTTACATAAAGTTGTGATTTTTATTAAAAAAAAAATCACTGATATGTTGAGTTTCAGGATTAAACAGGAAAGGAAATGAGTTACAGGAACTTTTATATTATAGAAAAATAAAAAAGTTAATTATATTTAAACCAAACAAAAGATATCGGGGGAGGGGGGGGGGGGCAGTGACATTATGGTGATGGTGGGCCTTGAACCCCCAACCTTGGGATGAGGAAGCCAGGGCTCTACTACAAGGCCACCACTACCCAATAATAATAATAATAATTAATTAAAATAATAATAATAATAATAATAATAATAATGTTCGAGGTCAGAATTCAGCAATATTTATACAATATTCATCCGACGTAAAAACCTATGCCAAATCAAATATGCGAATCAGATGATTCGCTGTGGTGACCAATGACGTGTAGAACTCTTTACGTCATTGGTGGTGTCCCCGGAAAAAGGGACAAGCCGAAAGGAGAAGAAGAAGAAGGTTCATGAGTTCCTCATTGGTCAGTCTTATTCAAACTCAGTGTTACAGCGCCACCTGGTGTCTCCTATTTCAGTGAACGTGTTAAGAATTCGATCTGTTTTCACTCCAGTTGTTTGTGCTGTGAGACTTCCCAGCAACCAATGTTGCCTCTAAACTGCGCAACTGCGTAATTTCGCACTGGTGAGTGACAGGTGTTCAGCCAATCATATGATACAATGCAATTACGCTACGCAGCCAATCACGGCTCCGACATGTGCCCTGCTCATACACGCCCTATAATAATAATAAGAGTGCGGCGGAGTGAAGTGATGCTAATGCTAACCCGTTATCATGGCGAAACGAGCTTCCAGGGAATGTGATACGTCGACTCACCCAACCAAAGTAAAAAAGAATTGCGCAAAAGTATGTGAGTATACCAGAAAGCTGGCGAAGAAAAACTATTATTGTTTGAATTTGTGAACTCAATCAATGAGAGAGTGCAGAATGAGACTGTGTGAGGTTAAAAATGCACCCTGGCCGACCCTGATAGTAGATGAGAACACAGACATGACAGGACACAGAATGCGAGTCAAATAAATTCAGGGATGAAAATGATGTCAGCTATAAAACTGTGTTGAGTAAGCCATGAAACTTTCTATGATCCCAGGTGTGGTACTGGTGTGTGGCCACAGCGAGCACTTGTGATGTTGCTCACAGTGGTCCTCAGTGTGCTCAGGGAGGTCGTCTGTATGCCCAGACAGAGGAAAAATTACAGGGAACATTGCTTCCAACTGCTGGAGTGGGCTGGGGGTGGGCTACAATAAAGCAGTCCTGAAAATAAAATAAAATGAACAACATTTAAATCCATTTTTTATTCAGTTCCATCAATATTTCTTTCATTTATCATGTACCGTCTGGCAGCGACATTTATCATCATTTATTTGAGCAGAATCTGGGTGGGATTAGAATGATCCACTAAATCAGACCAAACACGCCCGTTCTGTACCAGCTCCTCATGACGTCAGACATGTAGTTATAGATCAGTCATTTCGGATGTTTCCACCCTCCACCTCTTTAAAGGGGAAATTTACTATCAAAATCTATACCTCAGACATAATAAATAAAGATTATTGATGATATTATCATCTCATCTACTGGATGCTCTGATGGTTTGCACTGATTCAGATTAATGTCTCCGTGCACTGAGAAATTTAATCACAGGGGGACGTTACAAACACAGTCATGGAAACAACATTTTTGACTCAGAAGAGTCGTCTGGTATCAGAACAACGTGGAATTTGCACTGTCCAATCATTTAATGTAAATATCCATCATTCCTACACCATTCCAAAGCTGTGTGTGCCATCAAAAGCATTTCAATCTGACATGTGATTTCCAGAATGAATCGAACGAGAAAATGAATTTAAATTTAGGACATTTTATTTTATTCCAAACTGCTTTATGTTCTATTTGGGTGTCATGGGAGCAGGAGCGTCCCTCTCATTTGCCAAACCTCTTAATTCCACCTGGGTCACAGGGAGGCTGGTGCCTATTTCAGGAAGGGTACACCCTGAACAGCTCATCAAACCATTGGAGGGTCAATATACAACCAACTGTTACCATTCACACTCACACCCAGGGGCAATATGAACCAGTCATTTAGCCTAATGTGCATGTTTTTGGACCGTGGGAGGAAACTGGTGTACCCAGAGAAAAACCTCACAAGCACAGGGAGGTCATGCAAACCCCAAACTGAAAGAAGCCCAGGCCTTTCTTGCTGTGGCGTGGAAGTACTAACCACTACACGGCTGTGCTGCTATTTAGTTTTAGTACACCGCCTGTCAGTCTTCTGTTAATTTATAAGTTTATGGATGTAGAGTAAAAAATTCAGGGGGATCAGGTGCCATTGGGGCGCCTGTGTGGTTTTGGACCCATGATCTGAGGACGGCCTGCTGGTCTGAGATATAATAATATTTGGTCCTCTATAAATCTTATGCAGAGCAGTACGGTGACATAGTGGTTAGCACATCACAGCAAGAAGATCCCGGGTTCAATTTCCAGCTCAGGTGTTACTGTGTGGGGTTTGCATGTTCTCCTCGTGCTTGTGTGGATTTCCTCAGATTACTGTGGTTTCCTCCTGCAGTCCAAAACCATGTACAGTGAGTTAATTGGCTGTTCCAAATCTCCGCTAGGTGTGAGTGTGAATGGTCGTGTGAGTGTTGGCCCTGCTGTGGCCAGGCGAGCTGTCGAGGGTGTACCCCGCCTTTGCGTGGGATCGGCTGAAATGGGATCCAGCCTCCCCGTGACCCTAATTAGGATTAAGTGGTTCAGAAAATGAATGAATGAATAAATCTTATGCTAATGGTTGGACTCAACTGTCATGTTCTCAAGTCTCTAAACATCGATTGATGCGACTACAAAGAGTTTGACGAGGTTCTGTGGAATATATAGGTCTTGTTCCCGTCTGCATCTTCAGCAGGTATCTCAGGGTCTTTGGCGTTTCCCCCTTAACCTGTACACCTCGCCTGAGTGGGGCAGCAAAGACTGTGTAGTGATGGCCTTCACCTGCAGACTGGTATTTACCTCTGGTTATGACTTCATTGGCTGCTGGGATCCAGCCTTTGTTTCTCTTAATCCAAAGCCAACGTGAGTTTGACTCTGCTGACGATCTGATTGCTTTGATGGCTTTCTTTGACATGGAGGGTGACAGTCTTATCCGACTAAAGAAACTTCTTATTGACAATGCAACAAAGACCCTACAACCAACTTCTGTCGGCATCAGGATTGCTTTCCAGCCTCTTGTATCAGCTTCATCTACAAGGTGTTGGTACTTGGTGGCCTTAAGCTCATGTGATGCTTCCAGTCTGTTCTCCCAGTGAACTGTGAGTTCTCTGATAAGAATAGTGTGAGAGCTTCTTGACAGCAGTACTATGTCTGGTTGCAGAAAAGTGCTGACGACTTCTTCCGGAAACTTACGTTTCTTTTCGACATCGACATGAAACTCCCAGTCGGATGCTTGTGACGGTAGTGAGCTGGACTGAGTAGACTTGGCAACCTTCAACTTGTCGCCTTCCTTGTGGAACTGTACTTGTTTTGGGCCTCTTTGTGTTAAATGGCGATTGACACCCATCCTATGCTGGTCTACCCATGCTCCGATCTCCTGCAGTACATTTGTCATGCCTTCCTCCTAAGGAAGTTCTAAAACTCAAATTAATTATTAATCATTAACAGCATCAACATGAATATAAATACAGAAATTATAATATCTTTTGAATTTGTGATTATATTTAATTTATGAAAATACATTTGTAATCCTGAGGGGGGCAGTGGTGGTCTAGTGGTGTAGGGTGCTGGATCGCTGATCCAAAGGTTGGTGGTTCGAGTCCCACTCTCCACAAGGTTGTCACTGACCCCCCCACCCCCCCAGTGCGGCTAACTGGGTTATTAAAGGCAAGCCATGTCTGTCACTATCTATGGTGTGAGGCATGTAAAAGAACCATTGCTGACTTTCGTAAAGAGTAGCTGCAAAGTCGTCAGCGTGTTTCTGTCCCTTGCTAAAAGGGTTGTGACAGGAAGGGCATCCGACGTAAAAACCTCTGCCAAATCAAACGTGCGAATCAGATGATTCACTGTGGCGACTCCCGAGTAAAAGGGAAAAAGCCGAAAGGAAGGAAGACAGACAGACAGACATTTGTAATCCTGAAATGGAGAACTGCCCAATGAGATCATCTCGAATGAAATATATATTTAAATTGTTGATGATTCGACCTGTAGAAGAGCAACTGTATGATTTAGTGCACCATTTAATTCTTGTATGATTTCTGTGACTCTTGTCTGAGATGATTCCCTGAAGTGAATGGAAGATTATTTTATTTAAATCATTCCACACTGATCCAAGGACCTTGAGAAGAGGAACGAAATATCCAAAGCTATAGAACTCAAACTCAATGAGGGCAAGTTGACATATGTCATGATGGACCAATCAGAGTCTACAGCTAGAAGATGGTAGTCCAATCAGAGTGGGATGGACACTTTTTTTTAGCCAATGCTGTGGATTGATTACTCAGCGAGGTATATATTGCTATTTGAATGTAGAAATGCTTTGATCCTGTATGTTGTGATATTACAATCAGATATAGTGAAGTATAGTATGATGTAATCATGTTATTACACATTTATGAAGCACAGTATAGGCACTTTGATGGTGTTGTTGTACTTTACTGTATCTGTAGCTTTTAATGTGACGACTCGTTTTTCAGGACACATTTCCTCGGCTCCCCATTTGGGCTGGTTTTCTTGACATGGGCCCATTCCAAATGAATTGGATATCCGTGCTGTACAGGCTCCTGGAGGAAGGATGGGAGTTTGCTCAGTCTGTTCCCGTGTGCTCTGTGGACCTGGAGAAGACTTTCGACCGTGTCCCACAGGCTAGCTTGTGAGCTGTACTCCGGGAATATGGTGTACTGGACCCGGTGCTACAGGCCATTTGGCTTCTGGAGAGCCAGAGCTCGGTCCACAGTGGTAAGAGAAAAAAGAGGAATAATTAATTACATTTTTAAAAAATGACAATCACCTCATTGTACTGCTAAAGTCCAAAAGCTTTTAAAGCTGAATGTGGGCGAAGTGACTGAAGCTTGGACCCTGAGGTAACTTCCAGCAATTTATTGACATTTTTGAATAAATAAACAAAAATAAATAACACATACAGCTCCATACAACACACGTGTGTACCAGAGTGGCAGTTTATTTACAGTTGAATGACTTGGCTCACAGGATGGCAGCTCCGGAACCATGTGAGGTTCATGACATCAGAAACCCAACCAGAGAACAGCAAGCTTACAGTTTGAAAAACTTTTGAAAACTTTTATCCATTTCAAACAGAACTAAACCAAACTCATAATAGCAACCACAGCACCGAACCGAACAACACTTTCTCTTTATGTCTTCTGAGGTGACTTCTGAGATCTCGGGTTTGAAGGGAAAATTATTGATGTATGTGCTGATAAAAATAAATAAATAAATGTGAATTATTTTTTCATTTAGCTTTATGTAAACTCAAGACAGGACACAATGAAAGAATTATAATTCATTCTCGGCCCTTTTTTACGTTCGGCATATGATAGAACGAAAAATATTAAGAGCAGTGATATAAATTAAATTAACGTAAAAATTAAAACACCAAATTAAATTTAACTTAAATTTTATAAACACTTTAAATTTAATAGTGCAGTGGTGGCCCAGTGTGATAGGGTGCTGGATCACTAAGGTTGGGGGTTCGAGTTCCACTCACCACAGGTTTCCACTGTCCCCCCAGTGCACTAATTGAGTTATCAAAGGCCGGCCATGTCTCTCACTGTCTATGAGGAGAGATTCATGTAAAAGAACCACTGCTGACTTTCCACAAGAGCAGCTGCATAGCCATCAGTGTGTTTCCGCCCTGCGATGGCCTGGCGAGCTGTCCAGGGTGTACTCTGCTCTCGCCTGGAGTCGGCTGGGATGGGCGCCAGCCTCCCCGTTACCATAATTAGGATTAAGCAGTTACAGAAAATTAACTGAACTTGAAATTTAAATATTTTACCAACGTATGATAATGTGCATTAGTGACATCATCAGTCAGCAAAGGTACTGACTTTCAGTATAGTTACTGACTCAGTATTTTTGAAAAGTCTCCCAACTGTGTAGGTCTACTAGTATGTGTGTAACCGTTTTCATTCATTCATTCATTTTTTGATCCCCTTAATCTTAATCAGGGTCACAAGGAGGGTGGCACCCATCTCAGCAGACTCCAAGAATGGGCGGGGTGCACCCTGCACGGCTTCTTGGGCCATCGCAGGGCTCACACAACCATTCACACCGCGGGGAGATTTGA
The DNA here is from genome assembly GCA_024760905.1 of Plotosus lineatus. Taxonomy (NCBI): domain Eukaryota; kingdom Metazoa; phylum Chordata; class Actinopteri; order Siluriformes; family Plotosidae; genus Plotosus; species Plotosus lineatus. The sequence goes on along the minus strand of CM045734.1, from coordinate 12,906,639 downwards.
AACAGCCAGTTACTACTGTGGATGATTTTGGACTGCGGGAGGAAACCCGAGTACCCAGAGGAAACCCACGCAAGCGCAAAGAGAACATGCCAAACCAGACACAGAATCAAACCCAGTCCTTCTTGCTGTGAGACGGCATGCTAACCGCTACGCTACCGCGCCGCCTTGTATGTAACCGTGCTTTTGAAAAAAGTGTCTTTTCAGGCCTGTAAGACAGTTACCAACTTAAAAACCTCGAAAATATTACGATATCAGAATATGAGATAATTATGATCTGATAACATTCATTCATTCATTTTCTGAAGCACTTAATCCTCATTATGGTCATGGAGAAGCTGGCGCCTATCTTGGTCACCTCTGGCCAAAGGCAGAGGACACCCTGGACAGCGTGCCAGGCCATTGCATGGCAGAAACATGTTGACGGTTATGCAGCTCCTCTTTACAAAAATCAGCAATGATTCTTTTACATGAATGTCTCACCCCAGACAGTGAGAGACACAGCCGGCCTTTGATAACCCAGTTAGCTGCACTTGGGGACAGCAGTGACAACCACTGACAGTGGGGCTTGAACCCCTGACCCTTGGATCGGTGATCCGGCGCCTTCACACCAGGCCGCCACTGGCCTCGATATGATAACATGATGTACAATATATAATAATAATATGTAAAAATGTACAAATAATAATAATAATGTAAATTTGAAATGATTACAAACATCTGGCATGACTTGTTTCACACAACCCCAATGTAAACATCAAATTCTTGGAAATCACACATGAACCAAGCCTACTCATTAACAAGAATCAAATTGTAAATATAAGACTATAAGTCAGACACGTGTGAAAATTGTGAGAAACACACGTTAGTTTGGATGCACATTCTCGCTCTTTGTGCTCTTTGTACTCATAGGCGGTAGGGTATGAAAATCACAATGATGTCGGTGAATTCCGGTGATCTTGTGTCAACTGCATCCGTCTACTTCCGGCTTTGTGCTCGATTTCGTCTCTCCATCTACACTTTGGTCTGCCTCTCCTCTTCTTATCTCTCAGTGTCCACTCTGTTACTTTTTTGGCCCATTTATCGGTGTTTATTCAGGTTAGATGTTCAGCCCATTGGCCTTTTTGCCTCCACAACCTTTTCAGTCTTTCAACTTTGTGTATGCTCTAATTTCTCTCTTCCTGATTTTCTCTGTTCTCGTGACTCCGAGCATTGCTCTTTCCATGGTTCTGTGGGCTGCCGTTAATTTCTCTTTTTGGTGATTTGTTGGTGCCCATGTCTCCGCTCCATACGTCATCGATGGCAGTATGACCGGATCCATGATCTTCTTTTTCAGGCAAATGGGAATCTTTTTTTCTTAGAAAAATGCTGTACTGACCAAATCTCTTCCAGCCTGCTGTTGTCCTTTCCTCAGTTTCTCTGACCATCTCGGTGCCTGGTGTCAACAGTCTTCCCAAGTACTTGTATTCATCCACCTCTTCAATTTGTTCTCCTTCGATTGATCTTCCCTTCCTGCTTCTATTTCTTCTTGCCACTTCATTGTGCATAAATTTTGTTTTCTTTTTATTCATCTTCTTTCCATCTTTCTTGCCTTCCATGTTTGGGTTCTGCAGCATTCTTTCTCGTTGTTCCTCTGTTTCTGCAAACAGGATAATATCATCTGCAAATCTCAGATTGTTTAGCTTTTCTCTGTTGATGTTTATACCGGCTCCGTCTTCTGTTCTTCTGAATATTTCTTCGAGCGCCGGTGTGAACATCACTGGCGATAAAGTGTCACCTTGCCTGATTCCCTTCATGATGTTAATCTTCCTTCCAAGTATTTCAGTTCTCACTTGCGCTGTTCCTCCCTCATATATTTCATTGATGATGTTGATGTATTGACCCTCAATACCGTGCAAATTTACCGTGCGAATTGAAGACTGCTTTGTGTTGGATTGAATCAAAGACCTTCTCATAGTCTACAAATGCCATGTATATGGGGATGTTGTATTTGTTGGTCTTCTCGAGTATCGGTGTTACTGTTTGAGATGCTCAATCGTGGCGTGTCCTCGTCGGTATGCGGCTTGTTCCGGTGGTTGGTGTTCACTCAGAGTTCCGCTCAGCCTATTTTTCAAGATCTTCATGAAGAGTTTATAGACTTGGGAGAGCAAACTGATGGGGCTGTAGTTTGCTTGGTCTTTCCTATTCCCTTTTTTGAGGATGAGGGTGATGATGGCGTTCTTCCACTACTTCGGTACCTGTTTTTTTTTTTTGTTTTTTTTTTCAGCACTTTGTTGAATAATACTCTCAGCCCTCTGCGAATGATATCTCCTCCTGCTCTCAGCATTTCTATCACGATTTGATCTTCTCCGGGTGCTTTGTTGTTTTTCATACTTTTTATCGCCTTTTCAATTTCACTGTCTCGAGTCGGTGGTATTTCTTCCACCTGGGTTCACATGATGTTACTGGCCGTCTCTTTGTATAGGTTTTCATCGAACTCTGAACACCTCTCCATGATTCTTTCCCTGTTGGTGGTGATGGCTTCATCTTCTTGCCGTGCTGGTATCATCGCTTTCCGACCTGTGCGATTTGCTTTTTGCAGTCCTTTTCCATTCTCTTCTTTCACTTTCATGGTCTTGTGTTCTCTGAGATCTTCTCTCTTTTTCCTCCTGATGGTCTTACACAGTTCGGAGTACTCAATCTTCATACGGGTCATTGCTTGCCATCTTCTTCTTTCTTTTCCTCACTAATTCTTTTGATGTAGGTTTCAAGTTCTCGTTGCTTCCCTTGCTGTTTTCCCCGCTGTTTCCAGTGCACGTGTTTTGATGACTTCTGTGAGTTCATGAGTCATCTCCTCTATTTCTTCGCTTGGTCGTGCTTTGAAGCGGTTTTCTAGCTTTAGTTGAAATTCACTTGTCTTCTGCATTAGAGCCTCAGTGTTGACTTTGGTTATTCTCAGTCTTACTAGTTTTTTCCTCTCCCTTCTTAAGTTCATATTAATGGTGCCTCTGACCATCCCATGATCACTTCCGATGTTTACTCTTTGAATGACATCAACATCTTGGACTATGTTCTTGTTTGCCAGTATGTAGTCAGTTTCATTGTTTGTCTTATTTGGGCTTCTCCATGTCCACTTCCTGCTCTTCCTTTTCTTCTAGTGAGTCTTTTCGTGAGTGAGTCAGGAACCCTCTATCATTTATTAATAACTGTGTCTGAAACAGATAAATCTGCTCCATCCCTTCATTCTCAACACAATCCGCTGCATTTCCATTTAATAATCGACAAAATGTTTTTATATGAAATGCTGAAAATGTTGTAAAGAGGGAGGCGGTGGTGGCCCGGAGGTGAGGGGCTGGATCACTGATCCCAAGGTTGGGGATTGAAGCCTTGCCAGGTTGTCACTGTCCCCCCAGTGCACCTAACTGGGTTATCAAAGGCCTGCCATGTCTCTCACTGTGTACGGTGTGAGGTTCATGTAACAGAACCACTGCTGACTTTCACAAGAGAAGCTGCATAGCCATCGACATGTTTCTGCCCTGCGATGGCCTGACAAACTGTCTAGGGTGTGCTCTGTGCCTCGCCCGGAGTTGGCTGAGATGGGTGCTGGTCTCCCTGCAACCCCAATTGGGATTAAGCGGTTCAAAAAAAAAAAGAATGAATAATGAAAAAACATTGTAATCAATGAAATCATCCAGTTTTTCCTGTAGTGATTCACGGAGTTTCATTTCGCTGTCAGAGCGGCTCAGTGACAGAATATCACGTGATTAACGTTCAGCCTGCCAGCGGCCTGTGATTAGTCACTACCTTCTGATCAGCGTGTAAAGCTGCTTTGCGACAATGTCAGTTGTATAAATAAAACTGAATTGAATTGAAAATAGTTCAGTTTTATAATTTATTGTTTCTTTATTTTTTTTCAGGATTCGCTCTTGATACTTCAATGTAATGTTCTAAACTCACTCGCAGCACATTGTGACTGAGATTAATTTTTATTGGAGAATCGTAATTCTCAACAATTAATTTACAGTTCAATTAATTTTTTTAAGTTTCATAAGATCCTGTAAACAAGTTGAAGTTGTGTTTGTTGTAAATGTTGTGTTTTTGTAGTTTTAATTAAAATAAAGCATTTTATAAAACCTTTAATTGTTGTTTATATTTACTGTTTCAGATTAAAAGTTTCATTCACAGGAAAGAAAGCACCGAGTTCTCTGAAATGTTTAATATTGGGAATTCAGCATTTCAGTTTCTGGTGGAATATAAAAACTTGTTTTAATGGATTAGTCACAGAAGGACCTGAAGGGCGTGTCACTTTTATCCTCTTTACTTTTTTTTTTTTTTGGTAAAAACACACTGAATGCATTTATTAGAAACACTTTGTGATATGGCATGAAGCACAAAATGCTGTAGGGGGCATCGCACCGCTGTCTCTTCTTGCACCGATCAGGAGAGATGTCGGGTTTAGACCTGGAAAGAATCTCCCAGGATTCGAACAATGGTCACGCAAGAGCAATACGATGATTTTTATAACAGTGACGCTCGGAATCCTTCAATAAAATCAAGGAAAAGTTCAACATTCCACAATCCCCCTTTTGAAAATAAAATCCCTGCAGATTGTAACTTTTATTGATTCTGTATTAATGAATGTTTCTCACTGTCCCCTGTAACAGAGCTCGAATGGTTTGTTCCCAGAATCAGTGCAGCACAGACCCGATCACAAAGCTTTACAATACATTCTGATTTCATTCTACAGACTCATCGTACTCTGAAAGAAAGTCATGGTCTGGGGATGTCCGTGAGTGTGTGCTTGATGGTGAATCTAATCAAATACGCTTTAAAGTCCAAAACTTTTCAGTAAACACGATACTGAATGATTCCAATAAAACTGGATAATGAGGAGCTGCACGAGCCCAGTAAAGCCGAATACACAGAATCCAGGGATTCCAGACACTTGTGTGAAATCTCAGACTCGCAACACTTCCATCTTTCATTGTATTTGTGAATGTGAGAAAATTGTAAAGTTTGTGGAAGAAGTGATTATAAAATAATTTCTGAACCCATTCCTCTCGTTCCTAAACTCGGCACCCCGGGACTCTGCCAGGAAAATCTTTTCTTCAGCAGATATTTGCAACAGACGAAATTAAAATGATTCATCTTTGCTTCGTCCATGCAAAATTCTTGATTGCTATAAATTAGAAAAGTATATGATGTCCCTGCATTCTTATTGAACCAATGAATGATCATTCTCTGATAATTCCACTCTGCTGGGCTCACATGTGCTCCACTTAATTTTCATGAAAATTCTTAATATATCAAATTTTATCATTATTTCATTTTTTGAGCCATTTAACCCTAATTAGGGTGCAGAGATGCTGGCGTCCATCTCAGCCGGCTCTGGGCCAAGGCATAGTACACCCTGAACACCAGGCCATCGCGACAGACAGTGAGAGACTTTAATAACCCAGTTGGCTGCACTGGGGGAACAGCAACGACACCCCGCTGACTGTGGGGCTTGAACCCCGAGCTTGGGATCAGTAAAGCAGCACCTTACCACCGGACCACCACAGGCCCACAAATCTTGCTGTGATATATGAGGTAATGGATGGGTGGGCAGGTGGCTGGGGGTGGGGATGGGGGTGTGGGGTGGGGTGTAGTGACAGTTCATAGTGTATCTCTGCATATATTTTGTAGCCACCTCACGTTCAACCAAATTTTCAATAAACATATATTATAAAAAAGGCATAGAAATATAACAGACGTAAAATTAAATAAATAAATATCTGTTTAATTATAAACACTATTACACTGAGAGATAAACAAGAAATCCAACTGTCAGTGAAAAACAAAACCCTGATTGTACACATTTATTTACGACAGAATATACTCGAATAGACATTTTTATGATGTAATTATACTCCGGTTATTCTGTTATAATTTGAAAATATATACCAATGTATATATTATTTTATCTTAATTCCCTTTAAATGAATGAAATGTAACAGTATACTGAATATAATCGTGTTAGAAACAGAGATTAATATTTCATGAACATACAAAATTTTTGTTTGAATTAACTTTAGTTAAATTAGATGAAATGAAATGAAATTATTCTGTAACTGACTGGGTGGGACGTTGGTCTGTTTCCAAATAAATAAAAAAGGACACAACAGCAGCACCGCCATGTTGGACGGGTCAACTTTCCAGTGTTTCAAACGAAATTTATATTTCAATTTATATTCCAGAAAGATCGAGTCTCTCGTCTGGGTGCAGGAATCTCTCACAGTCTTTACACGGGAAATGAAATGTTTCCATAGTTACAGTAAATTTCTGTACGTGGTAATAAATAAAACTGGTGGAACTGCAATTTCACAGTTTACTGTTGGACATTTTTTTGTAATATTTATGGCGTGAAATTCATTAAGGATTTACTACTGGTTAGGTTTGATTGAAATGATTGAGCGAGAGAGAAAGAGAGAGAGAGAGAGAGAGAGAGAGAGGCACTTCACACATTTCTGCTATTAACTGAGCATTACATCACTTTTACTGGAATTCACAAAAGTCCGCCATGAAAATGGATTTTAAAAATATCAGATATAAAGTTAATTTCTCCTCTGCATCAGCCATCATAGCGTCAAAAATTCTGACTGAAATGTATTGTGTGCAGATCACGACAGACTGTGCACCTGGTTTTGCTCCCTGACCAATCAGAGGATGATATTATTGTAGGCCAGCTAGCGGGCCCTGTGAGGCAAATCTGAAACAGGTCGGTGGTGCTTCTGATAGTGTTTGGGCCAAAAGAGAAGGCTTTGTTGGCCCGGACAGCCCATCACTGCCTTTTATCTTGTTTATAAAAGAAGTGAAGCGAGAGCCAGTCCCAGGTAAGTCTGGGTGAAAGGAAGGTTCTAACCTGAATCTGGCAGATCATTGCAGGACCTGCATATCAGGATAACTAAATTTGCTTGATGTTTATCATCATTATTATTATTATTATTATTATTATTATTATTATTATTATTATTATTACAAATTGCTTCATCCTTTACTCGGGTCACATGGAGCCTAAGGCCCATCCCAGCTGACTCCGACTCTGGGTGAAGGCGGGGTGTTCCCTGAACAGCTCACAAGACCATTGCAGCTCACACACACACACACACACACACACACACACACACACACTCACATTCTCACCTGGGGCAATCAAGAATATCCCATCAGCCCAGTGCGCATATCTTCAGATTATTGGGAGGAAACCCAGAGGAAACCCAAACAAACGGCTGAACTATGACTCCGTCTGAGCGAGTTATCTGTACAGTACAGGGATTTATCTGAGCACACGTCATTTACTTGCAATATCATTATTTACAATGCCTGTCTTATTTAAAAATAAACAGCTTATCTATTGATCAATAAAATGGCTACACGTCACGTGCAGGGCTAAAATGATCAGATGTTAACAGCTCCCACCTGACTCAGTATCACCTGCACTCAGCGCTCGGAATAATCTCACAACACACTCTGTCCATCGGCCTGTGATTTGCGGTATAATTATTTATGAGTGTCTTTCTTCTGAATATAAATAAAACATCTACACTGACTGGTTATAAAATGATGACTTCAGTCGTGGATCTAATCCTTGTTTAGGTTCGATTCTTGGCTTTTTCCCCGTGACCAGTAGCGCCTGCATCCCAGCCATCTTTTCAGATGATAAACTAAATTTTGACTGATATCAGAGTGTAAAATTCTCCAGAACCGGCCCGACTCGCATACTGTCTCAGTGCAGGAGAATTAATGTTTTTCTGATAGGTTTGATGTTTGTATGACGTGGTGATGTCACGTTAATCAGACAGGCTGACTATGAATAAATCTTGAACTTAATCAGCATTAAAAATCCTCTATAGTTTATTTCTCTATTGCTGATTAAAGGGGCGGGGCAAACCTATCATGAATTTATTTGAGTTTATTTGAGCTCATACTATCATGATATATAGCTCAGTTTATTTTAATATCTGTGTTAGTATTCTGTGGTAAGTTTAGAACAGAGACTCTTGTGAGTCAAGAATCAGGAACAGTTAAATGTAAACAAATATAAAGTCATTTGAAAATCAACAATTACATTTATTATTGTTGTAAAATGTTTGTTTGTGGTCATAAAGCTCAGGATATTTACACACAGCAATAACGACGTCACCTGCCTACTGGGTGTTGGTGGATTCATTGTAATTGAAGGACTTAAGTGTCCTCAGAAGGTGGCGATATGTAGTCATGATGTGACGAACTTAAAGCAGTGAGTCCTGAACTAACAGGTTACCTCCTAGACCACTGCGTATCAGAGTCAGATTCTTCCGTGGTTGGCGTGGGGTGAAGTATACAGCAAATATTGCTTTAATAATAACTTCAAATTTAATAGAACTATATTGTCCCGGTAAGAAATATAAAACAAAAATAACTTTAAATCATAACAACAAAATCATTTCTTTGAACAGCAAAAACTCAGCACAAACGAATGAGATCTCCGAAGTGGGTTCAATCGTTTTGAGTGAATTTGTGCTGTGGAAAGAAATCATTTTGCTACTTTAAAAAGGGGGGGGTTGGACGAACGGCGGCGCAGTGGTTTACATGTCCACCTCACAGCAAGAAAGTCCTGTGTTCGATTTCCAACTTGACCGCTCCTGTGCCAAGTTTGTATGTACCCCGAGGTATACCCCACCCAGAGTCGGGTAAGATGGGCGCCATGATACCCATGATCCTAATTAGGATTAAGTTGTTCAAATGGCGATGAATGAAAATGGGGGGGAAACATCTCACCTGCAATTTCTAACTTGAGACTCATTACTCTGTCTGACACTCTTTTCACATCTAGAACATTCCTGACAAACTCGTCCTTCAAGATGACTCCTACTCCATTTCTCTTCCCATCCACACCATGAAAAAAACAGCTTAAACCTGCTCCGAAGCTTCTAGCCTTGTTACCTTTCCACCTGGTCTCCTGAACACACAGTATTTCCACCTTCCTCCTCTGCATCATGTCAGCCATACACATATATAAAAATAAATAGTATAAAAATAATATACAATAAAAAACTTTGTAGACTGGCAGACCTCTGCTCAGGACATTTTATGACTCTGTGGTAGCCTCTACAATCCTCTACGCTGCCATCTGCTGGGCCCCAGGCAGCACAGAGCGGGACAGAAAGAGACTGAACAAGCTGATCAGGAGGGCCAGCGCTGTCCTGGGCTGCCCACTAGACTCTGTGGAGGAGGTGGGTGAGAGGAGGCCTGACAAGCTGTCAGGGATGTACTGTGCCCTCACCCAGAGTCGGCTGGGATGGGCACCAGCCTCCCCGCGACCCTAATTAGGATTAAGCAGCTACAGAAATGATTAATCTTCAAAACTAGAGGGAAAAGCAGTGTAAGTTTCCTCATGACCGGATAAAATATGTCTGGTGATCACCAAATTGTCGAGGTGGCTGGTTCATCATCTCGTCTTTTCATGCACCTCCCAGTATTTTATATGGACATTCGTCCAAGGTTGCAGTGTCTAATTTGAGTCTATGAATGTTCTCCTTGCAGAGAATGTTTATAATCGTAGGACATGCTGAATGGTTCAATGAAAATAATGGCAGGCAATGAAGAGTGAGTTTGCAAAAACAGATACCATATTCGACGTAATAAGCGCCCTACTCCAATCAGCCCCCCCCCCCCCCCCCCCAATGTTTTTTATCTTGCGTCTAATAACTGCCCATGTGTACTGGGAGCAAAATCATAGATCAAACTTACCAATTTTATTCTATCAGTATCTGTAACCAAATGCGGCGTTCACTGCCTGTAAAAGTGAGTTCACATGGTATTATTTAAGACCCCCTGCCATTGGGGAATGTCTGTAATGTTCATCAGTAACAACACATTTGATTGTTCTGACATGCTTTAAAAAACAGGAAAATAATTTGATGTTTTCTCTTCGTAAATGTCCAACAAATGGTGAACCATTAGAAACTGTTACATCAAAACTATAGGATGCTCTGAATGAATGGAGCGATGAGCCAGATATGGACCTATCAGAAAGTGATGATGAGGATTTTTCACCTGATTCTCCTGCTCAATAACTTCACAAATTTAAATTTTCTTGATTGGTTCAACTTGCCATGTGCTAAAGTTGGCATTCTTGATTGGTCATTTTACTTTCGGGAAAATGTTTAAAGGAAATATTTAAAGGAACAGCACCAGGAGGGAAAAGTAAGAGAAAGAAAAGTCTTTTTTTAATTTCTGCTGTTTTCTGTTTATTTTCAGATTTCATGTAAGTAGTTTGGTTTATAACTCAAAATGAATAACACAAATACCATTAAAACTCTTTTATTGTTCTGTTATTATTCATGTTTTCCACCTCAATGGTAATAAGCTTCTTGTCCTGTACAAGAAGGGCCAGAGTCGCCACCACCTTCTGAGGAGACTTAGGTACTTCGGATTATGCAGACCTCTGCTCAGGACATTTTATGACTCTTTGGTAGTCTCTGCAATCCTCTACGCTGCCATTTGCTGGGCCCCGAGCGGGACAGAAAGAGACTGAACCAGCTGGTCAGGAGGGCCAGCTCTGTCCTAGGCTGCCCACTGGACTCTGTGGAGGAGGTGAGTGAGAGGAGGATGGTAGCAAAGCTCACATCCATCCTGTCCAACAGCTCTCACCCACTGCACCAGACTGTAGAGAAGCTGAGCAGCTCCTTCAGTGGACGACTGAGGCATCCTCAGTGCAGGAAGGAGCGCTACCGCAGGTCGTTCATTCCCACCGCTGTCAGACTGTACAACGCCACTTTGTAACTGTCTGTGAAAATACCGATTATGTGCAATAAAAACCCCGTGCACTTTAATCAACCACATCTACCCCACTGACTGTGAACCATATCAACCCATCTACTCTGCCCTCAGATACATTACACTTTAATATAGGCGTCTACAAAGTTGTTCTTTTTATTGTATATTATGTTTATACTCTTTATGTATCTATTTATTTACTTAGATAATATATATGTATGTGTATATATACTAGTATATTTTTATATTTTATTGTTCTGTTCTATTAACTCAAGGATGTTACACCTTTCTAAGCTATTTTCGCACCCCCGACTGATGGTACTTCAAGAGCCTGTAACAGTGAATTTCCCCATTGTGAGATTGATAAAGCTGTATCTTATCTTTTCAGCACTTAAGAGTTCCACTCTGCTTGAAACATTTTAATAAGCGCCCACCCACTCCAATTTTTTAAGCACGCTGAGCGCTTATCAGGTTGAATACAGTAAGTCTAAATTAAGTAAAGTGTCTGGTGTGATGTGTGATAGGAGAGTATCGGCAAGAATGAAAGGAAAAGTGTACAAGACGGTGATGAGGCCAGCGATGTTGTATGGCTTAGAAACAGTGGCGCTCAGGAAAAGGCAGGAGGCAGAGCTGGAGGTAGCAGAGATGAAAATGTTGAGGTTCTCTTTGGGAGTAACGAGGATGGATAGGATCAGAAATGAGTACATCAGAGGGACAGCACATGTTAGATGTTTTGGAGACAAAGTCAGAGAGGCTAGATTGAGATGGTTTGGACATGTACAGAGGAGGGATAGTGAGTATATTGGTAGTAGGATGCTGAGGTGGAACTACCAGGCAGAAGGCCCAGAGGAAGACCAAAGAAGAGATTTATGGATGTGGTGAAGGAAGACATGAAGGTCGTTGGAGTCAAAAAAGAAGATGCAGAGGATAGGGTGAGATGGAGGCGGGTGATTTGCTGTGGCGACCCCCGAAGGGAGCAGCCGAAAGTAAAAGAAGAAGAAGAAGAATGCTTAAATTATGAGAAACTATTTTTAAGTAGCTTTAAAACAAAATAAAATGTATTAATTCCAGTTGCTTTTTTTTTTGTTCTAGTCTTGTAAAGTTCTGGCTCTCTCAGTAATGATGAGCTGTCTTTGCAGATAAAAACTAATGCTTGGGTGTCATTAAAAGGAAGTGAGCATACTGCAGTGTCCTTCTGTGGTCTTGGTTTCCTGTGGTTACAACAAGAAAATATCAGACTACTACAGAGATAATAACTAAACTAGAAGTAGGGCATTGAGATAAAAATGACTTGCATCTGGAAAGACTGTCAGATTTACTGTAACAGAAAATTATTCCCGCCAGTCAGATTGATTCAGACTTTTTCATAATTTTGTTTGATGGAGGAATGGAGCTGCTTCAATGATCTTATCAGCGGGACTCCGGTAGTCATGTGACTGTGTAGTGCATGTTTTATTACTATATCAAGACCTTCTTGCTTAAAGTGCTGCTTAAAAATAATCAGTTTCGCACGCAGAAAAAGTAAACCGACCACATGTTTTGTTTGCTGCATGTTTAAAATGAACAGAACAGGAACTAGATTTTCAAGATGCAACACCCAGTTTCGTTGGCAGTGCTGCTTCAGTCACTGAGTGAAATTTTCAACGACTACACACTGATATAAGTGCGTTTATATGTACTAATAACTATTTTATTGAAAGATCAGGATTATTACAGGAAAAGGATGGAGATGAATGGGATGATTTATGCAAATACAGAGCAGCACAATCATCTGTTAAGCTTCTAGTTCAGGGGTGTTTAACTCGTGCCACAAAGGGCCGCAGTTTCTGCAGGGTTTTGATTCACCCAAGCAGTAGCACACCTGACTTTACTCATTTAAACAAATCTTTGAGTCTTCAGGCAGTTGATTGGTCAATCCTTGTGCTCTGTACTGAGACTGATCAATCAACTGTCTGAAGGCTCAGATCAGTTGTTTAAATGAACAAAGTCAGGTGTACTGCTGCTGGGTTGAAACAAAAACCTGCAGCCACATGACCCTCTGTGGCACGAGTTTGACACCTGTGCTCTAGCTTATGCACCCAAACCTCGATTTAATGGACAAAAAGGTGGAAGCACCTGTGCGTTTTGGCTGATTGTCCATAGCTTCTATAAATGGTTCAAAAGTGGGTAATAACAACTTAATTAAGGAATAATATGGGAAAATGCTCTGTATGTACCATATTTACAACCAAAGTATTCAATGTAAATCCACAACAAAAACCCCATGTGAAATAACAAGGTACAGCAGGGATGCACTGTTGACGGTGGTAAACAAAATGACGCACTGACGTGCACGCCAAATAACGTCTGCCCTTGTCAACTAAATCGCATTTGCCCTCGCCGAACGCTAAGCTCTCCCGGACAATTTGGCCACTCCAGACTTTGTCTGCAGCTTCAGATATCTGTTAAACTGGGGTCTGTAGAACGGAGGGGCGAGTGTATTAGGTTTTAGTTCCATGGGGTACTGATGTCTCGTGATCCTGTAAAAGGTATTTTTCTGAGTGTGGTCAGAAAATGCTTACAGTGAAAAGTGGCAAGATTATATCAGCGAGGAAACAAAGCGGCAACCTTCATTTCAAAAGTAGCCTCCATTTCTAAAGCTTACACATAAACTAGAAAAAATGAATACTTCAGACTACTCGTACCCCAAACGAGTCGAATTTTACATCTATACTAATGCCGCTAGACATGACAGATGACATTTCACTCTCCTTTTCCTGAAATGATGTGTATTCACAGTCTTATAAATAAAATTACTTATTGTTATTGTGACTTTGAAAGTCGGAGATAAGTTCCACATGCGGTATACTAGAGTCAGGAAGTAAACCAGAAGTTAACGTGAGACAGGCACTGCCCATGTGCAAGCCCGAGCTGACCAATCAGGGTGCTCGTTTCCGATCTTCCTTAGCAACTAGCCTGCATTGTTTACGTGTATATCGTCTTTATAACCTTTATTTTATTCACTGAAACAGCATTTTAATATTAAAACAGTATCCAAAATGGAGAGACAACTTCACGAGCATTCTTCTGGTGTATGGATTATAGTGTGTCTTGTACCGAACTCAGTGAATAATTGCAAAGAAAACTGGTAAGTTTGCTGCTGTTTTTATCCAGTTTTATGAGCGAACTCATCAGAAAAATGGAAATAAAAGACATTTTTACTTTTTTGGCCATTTTCTCGAAAGTAGTCCGTGCGACAAGCACCTACATTTGGTGGAGCGCCTCACATATAAGCTTTATATGAAGGCAACACAGGTAGAAGTGTATCTTAGCCGACTATCAAAATGACTAAGCAGCCTACAAATACATAATGAGCATTCATAATTAAATGTTTATTTTCCCTGCAGCACATCCGGGAGAGAACGACACCACGTGACTACTCTGTTGTATGATATTTTGAGCTTTACGTTTAACTTTCATTACTATGTAAATGTATTATTATTTATTTATTTAAGGGACAATGTACAGGAACATTAAGCTCATAGAGACAGAGATGTACTGTACCAGATTATAGCTTAATAGCTAGTTTCCATCTGTAGTCCCTAATTTAGAACGGCCAATTAACCTACAGTGCATGTCTTTGGATTGTGGGAGGAAACCGGAGCACCCGGAGGAAACCCACACAAGCACGGGGAGAACATGCAAACTCCACACAGAAACGCCCAGGCCGGGAATCAAACCCGGGCCTTCTTGCTGTGAGGCGGACGTGCTAACCACTACGCCACCGTGCCGTCGGTGTTTTGTTGTATTGATGAAATTATCGAAATTCAATAAAGAAATCAGAAGAACATTAGAGTTTACATTCCTGCACAACAGCGTTGTCTGTTCAATGTCAATCACATCACATGATTCATCACAGCCAATTGAGTACAAAGATTGTTTCTCCCTCCTGCTGATTGGTTGCACATGATGTGTACACCTCTTTTTTTCCTCCTTCGTGCACAGGTTATCAACGTGAGATTGCTTGAAGTGTAAGTTGTTAAAAGTAAGTTTTTGAAGTGTTTTTAATGATTATTTAAGCCCTACAATGTCAATCAAGCTCCCTGCATCTTCTCTAGCGTCTGGTAAGAAATCTAAGCGCTTTATTTTTTTCATAAATATTATCACAGTACAAAATTAAAAACTTTTTACTTCATCATTACTACATTTTATTACATTATTTTTATAGTTCCAGATTAGCGGCAAACCTGGACGTTACTGGCAGGTGATTCAAATTTAGCCAATGACTGAGAGCTTTTGTTTCTCCCTTTTGCTGATTGGTTACAGATGATGTGTACACCTTTTTTTCCCCCTTCACACACGTCATCAACATGACTGCTTGAATTGTAAATTCACAGATTTTTAGTGTGTTTTTATGATTATTAAAGCTCCATGATGCCACTCAAATGCCCTGCATCTTCTCTAGCTTCTGGTAAGGATCCTAAGTGCTTTATTTATTAATAAATATTATCACAGAACAGTTTGGAGATGCAATCCACTTCTTAAATCTATCTTTGCACTTCTCTAATTTCTCCAGTAATACTGCAACCGCACTTTTTCTCTCAAACCCAACTGGGTGGCCGGCTGCAAATTTAGCATGCCTTCCCTGGAGATGTCTTTCCAAATTACTCTTTTTGTTTTTTGACAGCTTCTCATTGCGAAGCAAACATACAGGCAATCCTTCGGCATTGGCAATGAAAGCAAATGATTTGGTCCATTCTTCCTTGAATCCTGTTCTCATCAGCTATCGCTCTCTCTCTCTTTGGGATCCATGACCCATGACACACCCCTGATTTGTTTACAACAGAAACCTTCCTCTCAACGTGTCAGGGTAAAATGTGTCGCAGGCTCTGACACAAATCTTCATTGAAAGAAATGTAGGACTAATATTTTTTATACAATTTTTTAAAACCTTGGAAAATGTTAAGCATGTTTGTCAGGCTTGTCCTCCTACAGAAACCAGATTTAAAAAAACCTCATCTTTTTCCATTTTCATTCATTCTTGAAAAAGCTCTAGCGAGCCACGGGTTGCCGACCCCTGCTGTAGAGCATCTCATAAGGCAGGCATATGGATAATTTATACAAGTACCGAATGGTTATTTTCAGCTTTATCCATGCTACAAGGTGACGGTACCTTGGACTATATAGGTGTCGCTCTGTTCAATTATTGGATTTACTTTTGAACTTGTAGACCTGCAGGCTGATTACTGTAGGTACATTTTACATTCTTCAAGAAAACACAAGCTTATATGAGTCAAATCTTCTTTTCCTTTTGGCTTTTTCCCTTTTTCAGGGGTCGGCACAGTGAATCATCTGATTCGCATGTTTGATTTGGCAGAGGCTTTTACGTTGGATGCCCCTCCTGACACAACCCTTTAGCAAGGGACAGAAACACACTGACGACTTTGCAGCTCCTCTTTACGAAAGTCAGCAATGGTTCTTTTACATGAACCTCTCACCATAGACAGTGAGATACATGGCTGGCCTTTGATAACCCAATTAACTGCACTGGGTGGGACAGTGACAACCTGGTGGAGAGTGGGACTTGAACCCCCAACCTTAGGATCAGCGATCCAGTGCCCTTTACCATCAGGCCACCACTGCCCCTAAGCTGTCTTTGCATAGTACTCCTGAACAGCTCACCTGACCATTTCAAGACCAACACACACACACACACACACACACATTGACTTTCAGTTGATTCACAAAATGATAACATAATGTGTGTGTGTGTGTGTGTGTGTGTGTGTGTGTGTGTGTGTGTGTGTGTACAATATAAAAAAGCATAAGTCTCTGTGTTTTTTTTTTCTCATTAGGAGGAGGCACTACAAAGAGCTGGTGTTACGGAGTGACTGTGGTTTGTGTTTCTGCTGTGTGCTCTCCTGCTGACCGCCATCACAGTTCTGCGGATCAAATTCAACTCCTTGAATACAGAAAATAAACAATTACAGATGAAATTCAACGCCTTAATTCAAGAAAGAGACCAGTTACAGACCAGTTACAACTCTGGCTGCATAGAGAGAAAGATTTCAGAGGGATCAAGATATAAACCAAAGGCTTTTAAAAATAGGTGAGTAATAATTTACTGCAAAACCATCATGTAATTACGAACTAACCTCGCATCATTGCTTTAACTCTTCAAAGTTGCATTTAATGTTTTGAAAAGCCTATGAAACAAGTTCCTGTTTATTATTTGCATCATCTCAGCTGTCTGTCTTCCTTTCGGCTTTTTCCCTTTTACTTGGGAGTCGCCACAGCGAATCATCTGATTCGCACGTTTGATTTGGCAGAGGTTTTTACGTCGGATGCCCTTCCTGTCACAACCCTTTTTAGCAAGGGACACAAACACGCTGACGACTTTGCAGCTACTCTTTACGAAAGTCAGCAATGGTTCTTTTACATGACTCTCACCATAGACAGTGAGAGACATGGCCCGCCTTTGATAACCCAGTTAGCTGCACTGGGGGGGACAATGACAACCTTGTGGAGAGTGGGATTCGAACCCCCAACCTTTGGATCAGCGGTCCAGCACCCAATACCACTAGACCACCACTGACCCATTTGCATCATCTCAGGTGCAATGCAATAATCTGTGATCAGTATTTTGACTGTTTTTCTCATGACACTCGAAAAGGTACTAATGACTGTTATAAGCACAGACACTGGAGACTCCGTCTCATCTCGATCCTAAAAGATCCAAAAAATAATCCATGACTGCATGTTTTTGTGACTTTTTGTGACGGTTGCTATTTGAGGACTGGACTCAAATGCAGGAAAGTTCAGTTATATTCTTTATTTTTTTTAAACAAACGACAAAGTCTGGGCTAGGAACAAAACAGGGAGCAGAATTCAGAACATGGTGCCGCAGCATATCCAAAGGTTAAAACAAGAAATAAATAAAAGAAAGCTTCCAGAAAACTATCACAGTGCATGATCAAAACCAAGATACAAAACAAGGTGCTGCAATGCAAAAGGGCTCAAGGCATGAGTCACTCTGACACTGGGCCACTGAAGGAGCAGGGTCTCAATAGGGCGGGTAATGCAGTGGAATGACGAACAGGTGAGGACCTGAGGACAAAATCAGGAAGGAAAGGGAGCCAAGACAGAAAGTGTGGGTGGAGCACAAGCACATGACAGCTCAAAACAAAAACAGAAGGAAAAATACAGTCCAGCCAGCAGGGGGCTACAAGAAAACAGAGTCCTGGGAAAGATACTGACAGTTTTTCTTCTCTAAATAACTCAATGTTCAGCTATGTGTTTATTATAAGATTTTGATTACTGCGGCCCTATAATCAGAATCTAATAATCCTTAAATCCCTGTAAATAAATTGTTATTGTTAGCCTGATTCTGCTGCTTTCCTGACTCACACTACACTTCCCAGCATATCTTTTAACCTCTCCGTCATTGTTCTCTTGTCATGCTTGCAGCACACCTTGTTCAGATTCCAGCAATCCTCTGCTCTGTAATAGAATCCCCCAGGAAGTACTGAATCTGTGTTAGTTGCAAACTGTTCCGAACCGTAGTAGTTCTGACTGTGTTTTCTATGGATGACCCTGTTTGGTTTACTGCTGTCTGTCTGATTAACATCTGCCTGCCCCTATGGACATACACAGTGTTTGGAATGTCTAACCTCACTGTCACTTCACCCATCATAACTTTGATATTAATAATAACAATAATAATAATAATAATAATAATAATAATAATAATATGTGCACTTTTATTTGACTTATTTACTCAATGTTTTTGTATTTAAAAATGTTTAAATCCAGGATGGACTTATTTTAACTTCAGTATTTACTACATCTCTGCTGAGGAGAAGAGCTGGACTGAGAGCAGAAGTGACTGCAGAGAGAGAGGAGCGGACCTGGTGATCATCATCAGCAAGGAAGAACAGGAGTGTGTGTGTGTGTGTGTGTGTGTGTGTGTTTGAGGGGAGAGAAACCTATTTATTCTGATTTTACTGCAATCATCACAGGAGTTTATCGATAAAACTCTGAGCAAAAGAAGTGCTTGGATTGGTCTAAATGACAGAGAAACTGAAGGCATGTGAAAATGGGTGGACGGCAAAGGACTGAACACTGGGTAAGCAAAGAAAAAAAACAACAAAAAAAAAACTAATTTCTCTTATCATCCTGTAACTATGATGGTGTCTATTTCCATATTCACCTTTCCATGGAGGTGAGCATTTACTAGTAAATGTGTTTATCTTCTATTAAAAATGCTGCAGTTCCTACCTTTCCGTTTGTAATGAGTCTTTCTTTATAATTAGGATTTAACAACTGGTCCGTAACTAATCTCTTTTTAGTTCGAAAATAATAACTGGGCTGTAAATATGGCCAGGTTGTTGTAACTGGTCTGTAGCTTCTCTTTAGTCATGGTGCTGTAACTGCTCGCTCTCTCTCTCTCTCTCTCTCTCTCTCTCTCTCTCTCAATAGGGCTTATAACTGGTCTGTAACTCCTCGTTCTATAGTGAGGTTGTTGTAACTGGCCTGCAGTTGGACGTTTTCTGTAGTCAGGATTTTGATGTCACAGCAGAGTGACCAACACACAGCAGAAAAACACACTACAGTTACAGGGCAGCCAAAGTATAATGGTTAGAGAAGTGGCTTTGGGACTGAAAAATTGCTGGTTTGATTCTGTAACCAGCAGGAAAATGTGTGGTGCGGGAGTGAGCTGCACCTTTCCTTTCTCCGCCTCTATCACTAAAGTGCCCTGGAGGAAGCTGGCAGCCATGTTTCACACCAAAAGACAAATTCTTAACAAGTCTGGATATTATAAGTTGGGACTGTGAGCTGAATATTTTACAACCCTATTGCACTCCACTGCTATGGACTGGACTGTTAAAATAAAAAAAAACAAAACAAACAAAAAAATAAATAAATAAACTGAATGAAGACAAAAGCGGAAAGAATCTTGTGGTTCCGCCCATTGACTTAAACCCCTTCATTGTGCTATTAATAATTCAAAACATTTTAAACGCAGTAGATGATGTAGATTTGAATGCAGCCATGAGGGAGGGGCACAGTGTCTCTCCCTCACGCCGGTCCCAAGGCGGATAAATGCAGAGGGTTGTGTCAGGAAATGGCAAATAAAATATGTGAGTCACAACAAAAAATTTCATACCGGATCGGTCGAGGCCTGCGTTAACAATGACCGCCATCAGTGCTGTTAACCAACAGGGTGCTGTGGAAATTGGACAACTGTTGGTCAAAGAAGGAGAGGCGGGAGGCGTGTCCGTAGGCAGAGAGAGAAGAGGAAAGGCATGAGTCTAGGACTGAGAGTAGGGACTTTGAATGTTGGAACTATGACAAGAAACAGTAGAGAGCTGGCTGACATGACTTCAATGGACATACTGGTGCAGGAAACCAAGGGGACGAGGAAGTAATGGGCAGGTTTGGTATCCAGGACAGGAAGGCAGAAGGACAGATGTTGGTAGATTTTGCAAAAAGGATGGAAATGGCTGTGGTAAATACTTTCTTGCAGAAGAGACAGGAGCACAGGGTAACTTATAAAAGCGGAGGTAGGAGCACACAGGTAGACTACATCTTGTGTAGGTGATGTAATTTGAAGGAAGTCATTGACTGCAAAGTAGTAGTGGGTGAGAGTGTTGCCAAACAGCATAGGATGGTGGTGTGCAGGATGACACTGATGGTGAGGAAGGTGAAGAAGGCAAAGGCAGTGCAGATGACAAAGTGGTAGAAGCTGAAAAAGGAAGAGTGTCGTGTTGTCTTCAAGGAGGAGTTGAAAATGGCGTTGGGTGGTCAGGAAGTGCTTCCAGATGACTGGACTACTACAGCTAATTTGATCAGGGAGACAGGTAGGAGAATACTTGGTGTGTCACCTGGAAGGAGAGGAGACAAGGAGACTTGGTGGTGGAATGAGGAAGTGCAGGAGTGTGTACAAAGGAAGAGGTTAGCTGAGAAGAAGTGGGACATGGAGAGGACCGAAGAGAGTAAACAGGAGTACAGCGTAAGGTGAAGGTAGTGGTGTCAAAGGCCAAACAGAGGGCATATGATGACTAGTATGCTCAGTTGGAAAGTAAAGAGGGAGAAAATGAGTCATACAGGTTGGCACAGCAGAGAAATAGATATGGGAAGGACGTGCAGCAAGTTAGAGTGATTAAGGACAGAGAGGGAAACGTATTGACTGATGACAGAAGTGTGCTGGGAAGATGGAAAGAGTACTTTGAAGAGCTGATGAATGAGGAAAATGAGAGAGAAAAAAAAGAGTAGAAGAGGTGACTGTTGAGGACCAGGAAGTAGCAAAGATGAGTAAGGGTGAAGTGAGGAGGGTATTGAAGAGGATGAAGAATGGAAAGGCAGTTGGTCCTGATGACATACCAGTGGAGGTATGGAAGTGTCTCGGTGAGGTGGCAGTAGATTTCCTGACAAGAACATTCAACAAGGTCCTAGAGAGTGAGAGGATGCCAGAGGAATGGAGGAGAAGTGTGATGGTGCCCATTTTTTAAGAACAAGGGAGACGTGCTGAGTTGTGGCAACTACAGAGGGATAAAGTTGATGAGCCATACGATGAAGTTATGGGAAAGAATAGTGGAAGCTAGACAAAGGGCAGAGGTCAACATTTGTGAACAACAGTTTGGCTTCATGCCAAGAAAGAGCACCACAGATGCGTGCCTTTGTGGATCTGGAGAAAGCATATGACAGGGTGCCGAGAGAGCAACTGTGGTATTGCATGAGGAAGTCTGGAGTGGCAGAGAAGTATGTTAGAGTAGTGCAGGACATGTATAAGAGATGCAAGACAGTGGTGAGGTGTGCTGTCAGTGTGACAGAAGAGTTCAAGGTTGAGGTGGGACTGCATCAAAGATCAGCTCAGAGCCCCTTCTTGTTTGCTATGGTAATGGATAGGCTGACAGACAAGGTTAATATAGGAATAGAGGAAAATATAGAGAGGTAGAGGTATGTCCTGGAAAGGAGGGGAATGAAGTTTAGCCTCAGTAAGACAGAATACATGTGTATGAATGACAAGGAACAAAGAGGAACGGTGAGGTTACAGAGAGCAAAGATAAGGAAGGTGGAGGATTTTAAGTACTTAGGCTCAACAATCCAGAGAAATGGAGAGTGTGGAAAAGAGGTGAAGAAGCGTGTGCAGGCTGGTTGAAATGGTTGGAGAAAAGTGTTTCCGTTTGATGTGTGATCCCTCTCTCTCAGCCGGTTGTCCAGCCTGGTAGTCAAGGCGATCAAGTCCTCGAGAGTAACTGTCTCATCTCGTTTCGCGAGCTCGTCCTTCAGCCTCTCATTCAGACCCCGCAGGAAAGCCCCCTGGAGCATGGGGTCGTTCCAGCCACCTTGAGAATCCGGAATCTGATTGCGTACTCTGCCATTGACTGCGAGTCTTGCTTGATTCGAAGGAGCTGAGAGCTTGCCTCCTCCCCTATCATCGGACGATCGAAGACCTTGTTCATTTCCCGTACGAACTGGTTGAAGTGGGAGCATAATTCTGGGGTATGGGTGGCGACCGCTAGCGCTCAGGACGAGGCTTGCTCCGTGAGTAGGCCCATAACAAAGGCGGTCTTAGCTTGATTGGTGGTGTATGTGAGCGGCTGCTGGCTGAAGACAAGTGAACACTGATGGAGGAATTGTGCACAGAAGCTGATTGTGCCCGAATACTTTGCTGGCGTGGAGATAGTGGTTCTCGGCACATAGGGAGTATAGCTGACGCTGGCGCTGCTGCCGGAGCAGAGAGTGAAGGGTGAGTGGGCGGGGTCATGGCGGTGAGTTGGGTGGCAATGGCGTCCATCCTTCCGCCAAGCTGCACCATGCTGGAGGTTGTCCACAACTTGGTGCAGGGTGGAGTCGTGTTGTTGCAATAGGACTCCCTGGTTGGATTATGTCTGCTGAACTTGAGCGGTCTCTGCTGGGTCCATGTTTCCGGTCAGAAGATTCTGTGACGGCGGGAGCATATGAGTCGGACCCAAAGATGCAGTCGACCATATACGAAGATTCAGAAACTTTATTTTAGCACAGGGGAAACCAAAATCACTGGAAATAATATTTTAATGGAACTGATCGAGCACAAGGCAGGATACCAGGAGGCAGAGATATCACAGTGAAACAGAATAACATGGAAGGACAATGTTCTGACGCTGCTCCTATTTATAGCTTGCTGATTGCTGAGTGAATACAGGTGCGCTCTTTGGACCTCGCCTGCAGGTAACAGCCACGCCCCTCGCCAGCGCCTGCAATAAATGGAGAGAGATAGAGAGAGAGAGTTAGTTAGTTAGTTTATGCCGCCAGCAAGCACAGACCATAACATTAATCAGCTCTCTGAGTTAAATTCTCTGAAATGCATTTTTTTTTTTTATTCATTCGACTTGGTCACTTGTTATCTGTCAGCCACCACAATGCTACACCTCTAATGCTAACATCACATTGCAAGTATGCTATGTTAATATAGCAATGCTAACATGTTACTGCTAACAACACAATGCTAGCATGCTAATGCTCTCATACTTAATGCTAACAGGGCAGTGGGGGCCTGGTGCTAAAGTATTGGATTACTGATTACAAGATCAAGGCCACCCACCCCCCATGTAGCTAACTGGGTTATCAAAGATCAGCCATGTCTCTCACTTTCTATGGTAAAAAGCATGTAAATCAGCCATTGCTGATTATCATCAAACTGTCAGCGTGTTTCTGCTCTGTGAGATGTCCAGGTTTTACTCTGCCCTCTGCCAGAGTCAGCTGAGATGGGTGTCAGTCTCCCCTCTGACCTTAATTAAGGTTAAGCATTTCAGAAAATGGATGAGTGACTTAATGGTAGCATGCTAATGCATTGCAGCCAGCAATCCCATAAGGTTCCATAGAAATTTCATTCTTTAGTTTGTTCTGCTTCTGGAAACCAGGAGGGTACGAGTACTGCTATCGTCATGTCTTAACCCTTGACCTGGACACTTCTTATTTGGTCATTGAATAAATATCTAATTGTTAAATAACTCACATTATTTATAGCACTTTCTGATTTCTTCAATTTTTATTTATTAATCACACCTAATGGTCCGTGATCTCAAAAATGTAATATAAAACAGAAGATTTGTATAATACAGAAATGTGAATATCCCAGTATTTTATTTTTGCATTCAGCTCACAGACTTAGTTTCTCTTATTCACATGTTTTACATTTTGTTTTGGCTTTGCATCTATTAACAATAAAAATAAGACCGCAAGACTGAGGGAAAATCTTGCACGTGTGATAACTTCCCATTGTAGCACCAAGTCATAGAAAGTGGAAACGTTCACGATCAAGTGATAACAAATAGAAGAAGGCACATGATTAAAAAAGAAATAATAAAAGATGGTCTACTCAGCACTCCTGTTCCATTGTATTTCCAGGAAACACAATGTATTTAATGTTTATTTATTATACCTGCTAAGTGACCGAGCCTGAAAGGGATTTTCAGAGTTGCAGTAATATTTCTGTGCTTGATATCCTTTAACTATGTATTCATATTTGTTTCCCTATGGAAAAGCACATAGGCTCAAACCTAGGCTCAAACCTAGGGCAGGACAATGGTGCTATTGTTTTATGACCCTCAACCTTAATACTGTAACCCACCTAGACTGCAGTCCATAGTATAAATACTTTGTTCACCTCTTTAAGCTTCGGTGAGCTTGTGAATAGAGAACGTGACCTTTTATTGCAAGCCACCCCAGAGCTCATGAGATGACTACCTCTCTCTCTCTCTCTCTCTCTCTCTTTCTCTCTCTCTCTCAGAACCAGCGACAGAAAGAGCTAGACAACAAAAAGAAATCCCAACAGAGCCCCTTTGTTATGATTCGTCGATACCTGCCCAAAATCTTAATTTATTTATTTATTTTTTTTCATTTATTTTAGGTGGGTTTACTCTTATGCTTTGGAAATATGTACATTCCGAAGAAGCTAATTTCACTTGAGCTCCATATCACAGCTCAATGATCACACTGTAGAATTTTAGTGATCTTTTTATTGGCTGTTCTGAGAAGCCTGTCACTCTAACGCATCATATAGGTTTGGATAATAGATGACTGGTCAAACATCTGTCCTTCATACAAGGATTCGACAGCTTTCTGCCACAAGAAAACATTCAGGAGAAAGAGAATTCTTTACATGTTGCTGTTTCTTGTGAACAAGACAACCATGACAAACAGATTGAGATTTTTTTTAATGAACGCAAGAAAAACAAAAGATGCTTGTAAACAGAAAATCTATTATGACAGCGACAATTTAGGCAATGGACAGAAACTAATTCATTTTTGTGGATATTCACAGCATTAAATGATACACAAGACCAGCAATAAACAAATAAAACAATGGACAGGTAAATTATGATATTTCATTTATCATTAATTAAAAAGTACAGTTATAAATTTGGTAGAACAATAAAAGCTCACAAACAATAAACTACAGGATGACTGCAGAAGTTGAAAATATTTCACTTCAAGCTGGAAATAATAGCAATAGTTTAATATAATAACCTGATTTCTTCAAATTGGATCAACTAGTTGTCCTGATGTGTGTCTTTGGATTGTGTTAGGAAACTGAAGTACCCAGAGGGAATCCCTGCAAACTTATATGCAAACATGGAATTCGAACCCAGGACATTCTTGCTGTGATGCACATTCAAACCAGGCAGATCAGCTTTGTCTATATTATTCATTCAGTCATTTTCTGAGGAGCTTAATCCTAATTATGGTCACAGGAAGGCTATTATCTATCTCAGCTGACTCTGAGTGAGACCGAGGTACACCCTGAACAGTTTACCAGCCCATCGCAGAGCCAACACACGTACAACCATTCATACTCACTTATAACTAGACATAATTTAGAACAGCCAGTTATCCTACTGTGCATATTTTCGAATTGTGGGAGGAAACCGGAGAACCCAGAAGAAACCCACAAGCACAGGCAGAACATGCAAACTCCACACAGAAACGCCAGACCCGAGAAACAAAGCTGGGACCTTCTTACTGTGGAATGGAACAATGTGATGTATGTATGCTTTAAAAGGTTCTTTCAATAAACCGGGATTTTTTTCACCACGTTTCACTTTCCGCTAGTGCAGCTAACTGGGTTCTCAAAGGCCAGCCATGTCTCTCACTGTTTATGGTGGGAGGTTTCTATAAAAGAACCATTGCTGACTTTTTACAAGAGTAGGCTGACATCAAAAGCCTGTTTCTGTGGGGGAAACTGGAGGACTCTGGAGTGGACGGACATCTTGCTGCCTGGATCATCAACTACCTCACTGACCGTCCACAGTACGTGCGGCTGCGCAGCTGTGAGTCAAAGGTGGTAGTCTGCAGCATGGGGGCACCCCAGGGCACCGTCCTCTCACCTTTCCTCTTCACCATTTACACCTCAGACTTCACCGATAACACGAACAGCTGTCACCTCCAGAAGTTCTTTGACGACTCCGCCATCATGGGCCGTGTGTCAGAGGGGAACGAGCTGGAGTACCGGTCGGTCATCGTTGACTTTGTGGACTGGTGTGAGCGCAACCACCTGTGCTTGAACACTAGTAAGACGAAGGAGATGGTGGTCGACTTCAGGAGAAGCACACCAACACACTCATCCAGGGACAGGACATTTAGACAGTGGACAGTTTCAAGTACCTGGGAGTTCACCTTAACAATAAATTGGACTGGTCCCACAACACTAATCGCTTCCACCTTCTGAGGAGACTCAGGTCCTTCGGAGTATGCAGACCACTGCTCAGGACATTTTATGACTCTGTGGTAGCCTCTGCAATCCTCTACGCTGCCATCTGCTGGGCCCCGGGCAGCACAGAGCGGTACAGAAAGAGACTGAACAAGCTGGTCAGGAGGGCCAGCTCTGTCCTCGGCTGCCCACTGGACTCTGTGGAGGAGGTGAGTGAGAGGAGGATGGTAGCCAAGCTCACATCCATCATGGACAACAGCTCTCACACACTGCACCAGACTGAGTTGAACAGCTCCTTCAGTGGACGACTGAGACATCCTCAGTGCAGGAAGGAGCGCTACCACAGGTCTTTCATCCCCCACCGCTGTCAGACTGTACAACGCCACTTTGTAACTGTCTGTGAATTAACCGGTTCTGAGCAATAAAAAAACCCCGTTCACTTTAATCAACCACATCTACCCCACTGTAACTGTGAACCATATCAACTCATCTAAGATACGTGTACATGTGTATATTAGCCAGTCTACAAAGTGTTTTATTGTATATTATTTTTAATACATATATATATATATATATATATATATATATATATATATATATATATATATATATATATATATATATATATATATATATACCCCCTACTGATGGTACTTCAAGAGCCTGTAACAGTAAATTTCTCCATTGTGAGATTAATAAAGCTGTATCTTATCTTATTTTCTACCCTGCGACGGCCTGGCGAGCCATCCAGAGTGTCCTCTGCCCTCACCCAGAGTCAGCTGAGATGGGTGCCAGCCTTCCCGCGACCCTAATTAGGATTAAGGAGTTCAGAAAATGAATGAATGATGTGGAACCAATTTCTGGGAGCAGGTGACATTGAGAAATTGGGCAAAACTTTTTATCCAGCCTTCTATAAAAAAGTGCATCACAGGTTAATAATTAAAAATCACAGGAATATATGATGTGTATCTTCCAGTTCACAGTGTGTCCTTTTCACCTTTGAGAAATGTAGAGCAGTGTCATCTACAGAGTCACAATCCTGATCCTGCAACGACACACAGCAAATTCCACAGGTTATTCACAATGTAACCTACAATTTACAGGAAATAGTTCTTGAATTGTTTTATTTATTTTTATTTTATTTATTTATTTTTTTGAGTAAAAGTAATGAGGATTTTTCATGGTTTACACGATTTCTACTCTACAAAATCAGCACAAAGCAGATGCCAGGTGCAGATGTTAAGAGCAATCATTACCTGCTGTTGAAAGTTTTAGAGACCTTCAGTGACCAAAAGCAATGTCTGATCTGGTAAAGTATCTTAACAGAAGCAAACGTTAAATACTGAAATAGTTTAAGCTGAATAAATTTGGGCCTACAAAGTGTAACTGGAATAAACTGGCAAGAGACTGTACAGAAAATCTTTAATGCCCTGAATGACTGCTGAATATGTTAAACCCTCCTGAGGCCAATTAATACACAGTTAATGATGTTTAACATGAAGACTATTCAGCAATAAGCCTGAATGAAACCTTTTTTAAGTACATACTACAGGTGAACTTTAAAAAGTAAATGAGAATATTTTTTATGGTTTATTTTTACACATTTAATTAATTTAAGCATTCTGCCAAGTTTGCAGAGAGGATAATGTCCACTTGAATGTATTTCATAGAAGTAGCACCATCTGGTTGAGCGAAAAATACAAAGAAGCCGTTAAAACTATTATTTCAGTTTACTTTTCTTTGAACTTTGAATGAGTGGAAAGCAACACTCAAATTATCATTGATTCATACCTTTTCTGAACTGCTTAATCCTAAGTAGGGCCTCGGTGAGCTGGTGCCAAATGTAAGCTGACTCTGGGCAAGGGCAGAATACAACCTGGATGGCTCTCCAGGCCATCACACGGCAGAAACATGTTGTTGGTTATGTAGCTCCTCTTGATCAAAGTCAGCAAAGTTTATTTTACATGAACCTCCCACTACAGATAGTGAAAGACATGTCCCGCCTTTGATAACCCAATTACCTGCAATGGGAGACAGCAGTGACAACCCGTTGAGAGTGGGGCTTGGGTTGGGTAATCTAGCACCCTACCCCTGGGGAAACCAACATCACTAACTCAGATTAATCTTTTGGAATTAAAAATAATAATTTTATATACAGTAGGCCCTTGTTATTTGCGGGGGTTCGGTTCCGGCCCCTCCTGAAGATAATCCACGAGTTCTGTACCGGGAAGTAAAACCCCATGCATCATATTGCATGCGCGGCTTAGGAGCAGGGTTTAAGCTGTTTTATCATGGTGTGGATGGGAAGAGAAATGGAGTCGGAGTCATCTTGAAAGAGGGGTTGGTCAGGAATGTTCTAGAAGTGAAAAGAGTGTCAGACAGTGATGAGTCTCAAGTTAGAAATTGAAGGCATGATGTTCAATGTTGTTAGTGCTTATGTCCCACAGGCAGGATGTGAGCTGAAAGAGAAGAAATTCTGGAGTGAGTTAGATGAAGTGATGCAGAGTACCACCAGAGGAGAAAGAGTAGTCATTAGTGCAGACTTCAATCGGCATGTTGGTGCAGGCAACAGCGGGGACGAGGAAGTGATGGGCAGGTTTGGTATCCAGGACAGGAACACAGAAGGACAGATGTTGGTAGATTTTGCAAAAAGGATAGAAATGGCTGTGGTGAATACATTCTTCCAGAAGAGAGAGGAGCATAGGGTGACTTATAAAAGTGGAGGTAGGAGCACACAGGTAGACTACATCTTCTGTGGGCGATGTAATTTGAAGGAAGTCAGTGACTGCAAAGTAGTAGTGGATGAGAGTGTTGCCAAACAGCATAGGATGGTGGTGTGCAGGATGACTCTGATGGTGAAGAAGGTGAAGAAGGCAAAGGCAGAGCAGATGACAAAGTGGTGGAAGCTGAAAAAGGAAGAGTGCTGTGTTGTCCTCAAGGAGGAGTTGAAATAGGCTTTGTGTGGTCAGGAAGTGCTTAGAGAAGACTGGACAACTACAGCAAATGTAAACAGGGAGACAGGTAGGAGAGTACTTGGTGTTTCATCTGGAAGGAGAGTTGATAAGGAGACTTGGTGGTGGAATGAGGAAGTGCAGGAGTGTGTGCAAAAGTGTTTGGTATGATGTGTGATAGGAAGGTATCGGCAAGAATGAAAGGAAAAGTGTACAAGACGGTGTTGCGGCCAGTGATGTTGTATGGTTTAGAAACAGTGGCACTTGGGAAAAGACATGAGGCAGAGTTGGAGGTAGCAGAGATGAAAATGTTGAGGTTCTCTTTGGGAGTAACAAGGATGGATAGGGTCAGGAATGAATACATCAGAGGGACAGCACATGTAAGAGGTTTTGGAGACAAAGTCAGAGAGGCTAGATTGAGATGGTTTGGACATGTACAGAGGAGGGATAGTGAGTATATTGGTAGTAGGATGCTGAGGTTAGAACTTCCAGGCAGAAGGCCTAGAGGAAGACCAAAGAGAAGATTTATGGATGTGGTGAAGGAGGACGTGAAGGTAGTTTGAGTAAGAGTAGAAGATGGATAGGGTGAGATGGAGGCAGATGATTTGCTGTGGCGACCCTTGAAGGGAACAGCCGAAAGGAAAAGTAGTAGTAGTAGTAGAAGAAGAAGAAGAACAAGAAGAAGAGGAAAATTGTTGATAATTTGAACCAATGTTTTTTGGTGAATTATGCTGTGTTTCCCATGACAATATTTACCAAATTATTACATCATCATGATAATCAGAGCAGCATTACATTTATGATTTTAGGCTTAATCTACTGGGTAATGAACTTCTGCTTACATTTTTGCAATGTCAGTTAAATTTTAGCTTGGAGATTCCCTGGTTCTGTCAATGGAGATAAATAGAAGAAAATGACATGATGTGGACCACCAGGATCTAGCCAGTTATGAAAAGTTTGCATCTCTCGTTCAATCGTAGTATTGAATCGATCTTTTGTTCTGATATATAAAGTTGTATATATGCAGTCAGCTTATGATCAGTACTATATGACTTGACTTAGTTTAGCCCCAGTGAATAACTGAAGAATAACTTCTGGCGTCAGGATGAATTCCCGAAGTTCATCATACACTAATTTTGGGCGGTCTCGTCACAGTCTTGTAATTTTCATGCTTTGTTGTGAATTTTTCAGCTAATGTGATTGGCATTAGGTCGTCAACTTTATTTTGATCTCTAGTTTACGCCGCTACGACCTGTAGTTATTGTGCTATGTTGGTTCATAGGTATTGAAGAAACACAAATTCACTGCGTTCATGAAAATTCCAGAGCTAGGCCACATGAGGTGTCTCCTCTGACGTCTGCTCTGAAGCTAGTTAAGCGTAAGCGCGCTTCAGAGCGGGGCTTGCTGGGCCTGCTGGACTGTAACTCATACTGTAAGGAAGTGCTAGCTAGACGTGCTACTGGCCTGGCAAGATGGAACACTGTAAACTTATGGAGTTAGGTGTTTCCTTATCCTTTTGGCGCAAAGAGTAGAAAACGGAAATGCACTATTGCAGTTCTATGCTGATGAACCTACTGACTGATCAGTGAAAAGGACTTTGTTCTTTCCGCAGAGATATTGGGATTCCTGGATGGTGTATGTCTGAACACAGGTTTTGTGGGCATGATTTAGGTGTGGTGAGTACAGTTTATCGCCATCGGAACCGGGTGTTTAGCAGTCTGGGCTATTTCTTTTTTCTTCTTCTTCTTCTTCTTCTTCTTCTTCTTCTTCTTCTTCTTCTTCTACTTTTTTAATCTCTACTTGTTTGAATGCATGAAATCCTTCTTTGGAATTGTAGTAATCCTTAGAGGTGTCTTCATTTGTGGAAGTTTTAGCACGGTAGACAAGAGACATCTATTTGTGTGTGGTTGTCCTTAGAAATTGCTGAGATATGTTAGATTGTCACTTGTAAGGTCTTAGGTGCTGTTCCATGTGTCAAAAGATTTGGCCCATTTTGTGTGACTCGACTGTGTCATCTCAGAAACTGTATTTGAGCGTTGGAGAGTCAGCTTTTGAAAATCTCCTATTAGTCGAAGTTGGTGAAGTAGGCATTTGATTGCACAATGTATCATCATCCTTGTCAGTTTTCTGTATTTGGAAACATTGTTGATGTGGAATTTCATATCAGAAAGTAGCTCAGATATCATCTCTGCTGCCTGTGAAATTAGCCTTTGTTTATGGTGAATCTTGTAAATGACGTTATATTAGTTTGGGTGTGTAATAAACTTCAGATCAAACTGTTTATTGGAGTTGTCCTTTGAACACTTAGCATAACCAAGTTAACAAGTGGGGTGTTTATGAACCTGTGATTCAGGCTATTTATGTGCCTACATGCTTTTGTGAAAGTGTCTTGAATCTACTGAAGTAGAAAAGGTTCAGCACCATAACAGACTAGCACGCTACCATTCAATGTTTCAACTGCTGAGTACAACGTGAAGTTTCAGTGTAAATGTGTCAGGATATACACTAATGTTTTTACACAGGTTCTTCTCCCAGCACACAAGCTCCTGTGTTAAGAAAGTAATGTTGTGCACCTCCCTCAAAGAACTAAAGATCTCTTTTATCACATTATTGTTACAGCTTTTTAATTTAGTTCAATAATGAAATTTTATTTTACATGTTCATTCAGTTAGGAAAAGATTGTTGAGGCTAATCATATGTTTACACATATATACAATTATTATTCATTATTAGTTGATATTTTTACAAGCATAACTGATTGTAAAATGAAATTTATTTTGCAGCTTGTTTTTTTTTTTTTTTTTTTTTTTTTTTACAAAGCAAAAGGTTAGCCTTCACACATGAGTTTTATTCATTCATTCATTTTCTAAGCTGCTTAATTCTAATTAGGGTGACGGGGAGGCTGGTGCCCATTTCAGCTGACTTTGGACGAGGGCAGGGTACACCTTGGACAGCTTGCCAGGCCATCACAGGGCAAAACACACGCACGCACGCACGCACGCACGCACACACGCACACACACACACACACACACACACACACACACACACACATGCCCACCTGGGGAAATTTAGATCAGCCAATTAGAATACTGTGCATGTGTTTGTAATATGGGAGGAAACCAAGATACCTCAAGGAAATCCACACAAGCATGCAGAGGGCATGCAAACACACTACAGAAACCCCCCCAAGCCCAGGAATCAAACCCAGAGCTTGTTGCTGTGAGGAAGACATGCTAACGACTGAGCCACCGTGCACCCAAATTAGGTTTATAGCAGCTTAATAATGCATCTCTACAAGAAACATGGTGATGACATGTATGATAGGTTGAACAGTAAGGAAGGAGAAAATTATTTATACAAGTTGGCACAGCAGAGAAATAGAGATGGGAAGGACATGCAGTAAGTTAGAGTGATAAAGGACAGAGCGTGAAATGTATTGACTGATGACAGAAGTGTGCTGGAAAGATGGAAAGAGTACTTTGAAGATCTGATAAATGAGGAAAATGAGAGAGAAAAAAGAGTACAAGAGGTGACCATTGAGGAGCAGGATGTAGCAAAGATCAGTAAGGGTGAAGTGAGAAGGGCATTGAAGAGGATGAAGAGTGGAAAGGCAGTTGGTCCTGATGACATACCGGTGGAGGTATGGAAGTGTCTCGGAGAGGTAGCAGTAGATTTTTTGACAAGAACATTCAACAAGGTCTTAGAGAGTGAGAGGATGCCAAAGGAATGGAGGAGAAGTGTGCTGGTGTACCATTTTTAAGAACAAGGGAGACATGCAGATTTGTGGCAAAATACAGAGGGATAAAATTGATGAGCCATACAATAAAATGATGGGAAAGAAAAGTGGAAGTGAAACTAAGGGCAGTGGTCAGCACCTGTGAATAACAGTTTGGTTTCATGCCAAGAAAGAGCACCACAGATGCAGTGTTTGCTTTGAGGATGTTAATAGAGAAGTACAGAGAAGGTCAGAAGGAGCTGCATTGTGCCTTTGTGGATCTGGAGAAAGCATATGACAGGGTTCCTGAGAGAAGAACTGTGGTATTGCATGAGGAAGTCTGGAGTGGCAGAGAAGTATGTTGGAGTGGTGCAAGATATGTATGAGAGATGTAAGACAGTAGTGAGGTGTGCTGTCTGTATGACAGAAGAGTTCAAGGTGGAGGTGGGACTGCATCAAGGATCAGCTCTGAGCCCATTCTTGTTTGCTATGGTGATGGACAGGCTGACAGATGAGGTTAGACAATAATTCCCATGAACTATGGTGTTTTCAGATGGCATTGTGATCTGTAGTGAGAGCAGAGAACAAGTGCAGGAAAATCCAGAGAGATGGAGGTATGCCCTGGAAAGGAGGGGAATGAAGGTTAGTCTCAGTAAGACAGAATACATGTGTGTGAACGACAAGGACCCAAGAGGAACGGTGAGGTTACAGGGAGCAGAAATAAAGAAGGTGGAGGATTTATGAAATTAGGCTCAACAATCCAGTGAAATGGAAAGTGTGGAAAAGAGTTGAAGAAGCGTGTGCAGGCAGGTTGGAATGGTTGGAGAAAAGTATCCGTTGTGATTTGTGACAGGAGGATATCAGTAAGAAGGAAGAGAAAAGTGTACGGTGTTGAGGCCAGCGATGTTGTTTGATTTGGAAACAGTGATTTGGAAACAGGCCTAGTGGAAGATCAAAGAAGAGATTTATGGATGTGGTGAAGGAGGACATGACGGTAGTTGGTCTAAAGAGAAGAAAATGCAGAGGATAGGGTGAGATGGAGGCAGATAATTTGCTGTGGTGACCCCTGAAGGGAACAGCTGAAAGGAGAGGAAGAAGAAGACGACTCGAAATATGGTGGCGTAGTGGTTAGCTTGTGTGTGTGTGTGTGTGTGTGTGTGTGTGTGTGTGTGTGTGTGTGTGCACGCACTTTGGTCATGCAATGAGCTTGCAAGCTATTCAATAACCCCACCTTTACCCAGTGTCAGTTGGATTCTCTGGATCTCTGAATTGAAAAAGATCACATGACGTGGATCACCAACATCCAACGAATCATGACATGACAGTTTGTCTAGTTTTATTAATATATGAATTCACAAAGCCTCACATGCTGGTTTAAGGATAAATAATAACCTTGGATGAGGTACAAGGACATTTCAAATGAATGTTTTAGTTTTATGACTTGAATATTTGACACAGATAAATACCTAAATTTAAATGTTTGCTGAAAATGCAGACATAAAATAAGAGAGTAAGCCGTGAAAGTGCCAATAGTGGCAGCATAAGTGTCATTTTTTTCATCTATTGGGTTAATTGTTGGGGCCATATGAGGTCACACATTCATTCATTTATTCATTCACTCATTCATTTTCTGTCCCACTTATTATTGCCATTGGTTGGGTTTTGGAAAAGGATGATGCAATTAGATGTTCCAAATGACCTGGATTAAATTCTTGATTCAGGTATTTTTTTCTGGATCCAAAAGATTATTTCATGCTGTTACACTGCTAAAGGCAGGAGGAAAGGGTAGATGGAAAGATCTAATGTAAAATGATCTCATTGAGGAACCAGGTGCTGTCCAATACACAAGCCAAGCTCACAGTCAGGCAGACACAGTTCATCAAACTCAGTCATATCAAGATCCTAAACTCACAGGCAATATCTCAAGCTGGGCGTACAATCAGAAAACCATAAAAAAACACACCTGGTCATATGCACAGAAGAGAACAAATACATACAAAGACTTGGCAGATGGCTGGCAATGAGGGTGCCAATAACAATGCTTCACACGGGTTTATACTTTGGGCATGAATATAATAGTCCTTCTGAAAAGATGTGCAGATGGTCCGGACCTGGGCCTTGAATATCTGTCCATGCGCTCTGCTCACTGAGACGACTGGTGATTGTTGTAGGCACATTGTAGATCTACCATCTTATAAACCCTGTTGTCCGGCTCAGCTGCACTGTATGGGAAGTTGAGTGGATTCTGTGCTGGAGATGGAAAGATATAAAAGGGAATTATGACAGGATGAGTCTGACATTTTGGTTCATATTCAGCAATGTTGGGCTTGGTGGAGGTTGGCACTCACCAGGTGACAGCATTTGTTACTGATTGCAACTCATGAATGTTATGTTTATGCTTTTATTTACAATATGTCCAAAAAATAAGCTATATTGATTGCAAAAACAGACTACATGCAGCAATTAATTGCTAAAAATCCATCCTTCACTCACTTACACGCTCAACAACCTAATCCTACTCGTGTAGGAAGAGCAGGTTGGAACCTGTCTCAGCCGACTTCAGGCAAAGGCAGGGCCCCCCTAAATAGCTCACAGATCCTCACAGGGCCTACACGCAACCATTCACACTCACAGAGAAGGGCATTTTGGAATAACCAATAGCCTGGGTTCCAAGCTTGGACTCAGGTGTTTGTGTCTAGATTTTGAATGTTCATTGTGTTCTTGCATGGGTTTCCTCTGGAATCTTTAGTTTCCTCCCACAGTCCAAAAGCTGCGTTCAAATTGCTATTTGGTGTAAGCGTGAGTATGAATGGTTTTGTGTGTATGTGTGTGTGTGTGTGTGTGTGTGTGTGTGTGGGTGTGTGTGAGAGAGAGAGAGAGGAGAGAGAGAGAGAGAGGGTTGGCCCTGTGATGGTCTGGTGCAACTACAACGAACAACTGCATATCTGATTCTCTTTTCTTCTTCTTTTCCTTTCGGCTGTTCCCTTCAGGGGTCTCCACAGTAAATCATCCACCTCGATCTCACCCTGTCCTCTGCATCTTCTTCTCTTACTCCAACGACCTTCATGTCTTCCTTCACCACATCCATAAATCTCTTCTTTGGTCTTCCTGTAGGCCTTCTGCCTGGTGGTTCCAACCTCAGCATCCTACTGCCAATATACTCACTATCCCTTCTTCTGTACATGTCCAAACCATCTCAATCTAGCCTCTCTGACTTTGTCTCCAAAAGCTCTAACATGGGTTGTCCCTCTGATGTACTCATTCCTGATCCTATCCATCTTCGTTACTCCCAGAGAGAACCTCAACATTTTCATCTCTGCAACCTCCAGTTCTGCCTCCTGCCTTTTCCCCAGGGCCACTGTTTCTAAGCCATACAACATCGCTGGCCTCAGAACAGTCTTGTACACTTTTCCTTTCATTCTTGTTGATACTCTCCTATCGCGCATCACACCGGACATTTTTCTCCAACCATTCCAACCTGCCTGCACACATGTCTTCACCTGTTTTTCACACTTTCCATTGCTCTGGATTGTTGAGCCTAAGTACTTAAAATCCTCCACCTTCGTTCTCTCTGCTCCCTGTAATATCACCGTTCCTTCTGGGTACTTCTCATTCACACACATGTATTCTGAATTTCTGAGGCTCACCTTCATTCCTCTCCTTTCCAGGGCATACCTCCACCTCTCTAGATTTTCCTCCACTTGTTTTCTGCTCTCACTACAGATCACAATGTCATCTGCAAACATCATAGTCCATGGAGATTCTTGCCTAACCTCGTCTGTCAGCCTGTCCATCACCATTGCAAACAAGAAGGGGCTCAGAGCTGATCCTTGATGCAGTCCCACCTCCACCTTGAATTCGTCGGTCACGCCTACAGCACATCTCACCACTGTCTTACATCTCTCACACATGTCCTGCACTACTCTAACATACTTCTCTGCCACTCCAGACTTCCTCATGCAATACCACAGTTCTTCTCTTGGCACCCTGTCATATGCATTCTCCAGATCCACAAAGACACAATGCAGTTCCCCCTGACCTTCTCTGTACTTCTGTATTAACATCCTCAAAGCAAACATTGCATCTGTGGTGCTCTTTCTTGGCATGAAACCAAACTGTTGCTCACAAATGCTGACCTCTGCCCTTAGTCTAGCTTCCACTATTCTTTCCCATAACTTCATTGTATGGCTCATCATACAAGTCATCATATGACCCCTGTTTGGCCTTTGACACCGCTACTTTCGCCTTACGCTGTGTCTCCCTGTACTCCTGTCTACTCTCTTCGGTCCTCTCAATGTCCCACTTCTTCTTAGCTAACCTCTTCCTTTATAGACACTCCTGCACTTCCTCATTCCACCACCAAGTCTCCTGATCTACTTTGCTTCCAGAGAACACACCAAGTACTCTCCTACCTGTGTCCCTGATCACATTTGCTGTGGTTGTCCAGTCATCTGGAAGCACTTCCTTACCACCCAAAACCTGTTTCAACTCCTCCTTGAAGACAACATGACCCTCTTCCTTTTTCAGCTTCCACCACTTTGTCTTCTGCTCTGCCTTTGCCTTTGTCACCTTCCTCACCATCATCGTCATCCTGCACAGCACCATCCTATGCTGTTTTTGGCAACACTCTCACCCGCTACTACTTTGCAGTCACTGACTTCCTTCAAATTACATCGCCTACACAATATATAGTCCACCTGTGTGCTCCTACCTCCAATTTTATAAGTCACCCTATGCTCCTGTTTTTTCCTGAAGAAAATATTCACCACAGCTATTTCCATCTTCTTTGCAAAATCGATCAACATCTGTCCTTCTGCGTTCCTGTCCTGAATTCCAAACCTGCCCATCACTTCCTCGTCCCCTCTGTTGCCTGCACCAACATGTCCATTGAAGTCTGCCCCAATGACCACTCTTTAACCTCTGGGGGTACTCTGCATCACGTCATCGAACTCACTCCAGAATCTCTCCTTCTCTTCTAACTCACATCCTGCCTGTGGGGCATAAGCACTAACAACATTGAACATCACACATTCAATTTCTAACTTGAGACTCATCACTCTGTCTGACACTCTTTTCACTTCTAGAACATTCCTGACAAACTCCTCCTTCAAGATGACTCCTACTCCATTTCTCTTCCCATCCACACCATGATAAAACAGCTTAAACCTGCTCCTAAGCTTTTAGCTTTGCTACCTTTCCACCTGGTGTCCTGAAGACACAGTATGTCCACCTTCCTCCTCTGCATCATGTCAGCCAGCTCTCTACCTTTTCCTTGCATAGTTCCAACATTCAAAGTCCCTATTTTCAGTCCTAGACTAATGCCTTTCCTCTTCTCTCTCTGCCCACGGACACGCCTCTTGCCTCTCCTTCTTCGACCAACAATAGTCCAATTTTCATCAGCACCCTGTTGGTTGACAGCACTGGTGGCGGTCGTTGTTAACCCGGGCCTCGACCGATCAGGTATGGAGGTAATATGTGTGATTTGCATGATAAGGTTTGGCATTGGTTTTATGTCGGATGTCCTTCCTGACACAGCCCTCTGCATTTTTCCGGGCTTGGGACCGGCATGAGGGGGAGAGACACTGGTTAGTGGACCCCCCCTCCCGCCTCACAGCTGCAGTAACTGATTCTCTTGTCATGTGCAATAAATATAATTGTTGAGGATAATCAAATTAGGATTAGAACATTATATCATTTTTCAGGCAGATGCAAAAAAAAGGAATATTTAATATCATATTAATCTTATAGAAAGTCCTTCATGTCAATTAAAGAATGTGTCACAGTGGCAGAGCGGTTAGCACGTCCACCTCACAGCAAGGTGCTGGGTTTGAGGTGAAACTATTGTCTCTGTTGTTTTAGCGCAGGAAACATTTTGGTGGTTGAGTTCGGATGAAATGAGAGATTGTTGTTCACGGAGTTGAACCACCACAGCCTCATCACCTGCTGCTCCTCCTGAGATAAAGCTCTGTGTTGTACAGATAGATACTCAACATATAAAAAGATTTAATTTGTATTGGTTATACCCGCCAGATGATCAGAACTGTGATCACATGGCTGTTCAACGCTTGAATACGTATGAAAGATGAATATGTCCGTGTGGTTTTGACAGAGTGTTCTCGGTGTGAGGTGATGAATGTTTATGATGCTGCAGTGAATGAGGGCATAAGACTTGCGGTTGGAAACTTCACCATGCAGTGCAGCTTCTGAAATGGACACATGGGTCATGTGACTGAAGAGCAGCATGTGGTTGGAATAATAACATGGTCTGGCTGATGTGCACACGAAACCTGTACCTTATTATTCATTTATTACATTGAAAAATGTTTCTCTTTTCTATGTTATGAAGCCACTAGTAACATTTTATCCTTTTAACATGTTATCAGTGATGAAATTTCTGCTTATGGAGTGTGTAGAAGATCATCAGTTAACATCATCAATGACACATCATTAGCTCTCACTCTGACACCCTGCTGCTTAACTACTGAACTGTTATGTTATTTATCTGAATTCATCCTTTGGCCGGAAAAAAAATAAAATCCTGCATTCTGATATTTTGTTGGGCTGCCTTCAGCCTCTATTACAGGCCATGGCATTGTTTCAACAAACAAGCAACATCACAACATTTATTTCCATTCAGAGTTGGGTTGGGTTTTATACTGATATTCTGACTTAATGATGGGAAAGTTAGCCACTCCATGAATTCTTCTCCAGCACTTCACAAAAATGTATACTTATACTTCCTGAACCATACTTTCATTTGCATCACAATTTTTATACATTCATTCATTTTCTGAACTGCTTAATCCTATTTAAGGTCATGGAGAGGCTTGTGCCCATCTCAGCCAACTCTGAGCAAAAGCAGAGCACACTCTGGACAGCTCTCCAAGACATCGCAGGGCAAAAACACACTGACAGCTATGCACCTAATCTTGAGGAAAGTCAGCAATTGTTCTTTTACATGAACCTCACACCATAGACCAGTGGTTCCCAACCTTGTTTTACTCTGCACCCCTAAAAAGATTTTGCTCTGACCTCGCACCCCATATGTTTTATACTTTGTTCAAGGATAAAGGATTTGGAATCATAGTAAATTATATCAAAAGAAAATATTTATTTCAAAAGTAACAGTCCTGCTTCTCAATGCAGCCGTGAGGGGGGTGCACAAACCAGTGTCTCTCCCTCACGCCGGTCCCAAGCCCGGATAAATGCAGAGGGTTGCGTCAGGAAGGGCATCCGGCGTAAAACAAATGCCAAATAAAATATGCGAATCACAAGAAAAAATGACATACCGGAT
Organism: Plotosus lineatus; assembly: GCA_024760905.1. Lineage (NCBI taxonomy): Eukaryota > Metazoa > Chordata > Actinopteri > Siluriformes > Plotosidae > Plotosus > Plotosus lineatus. Next base: position 12,866,228 of record CM045734.1, on the reverse strand, counting down.
CGGTCGAGGCCCGGGTTAACAACGACCGCCATCAGTACTGTCAACCAACAAGGTGCTGATGGAAATTGGACTACTGTTGGTCGAGGACATCGAAGAAGGAGAGGCAGGAGGCGTGTCCATTGCCAGAGAGAGAAGAGGAAAGGCATGAGTCTAGGACTGAAAGTAGGGACTTTGAATGTTGGAACTATGGCAGGAAAAGGTAGAGAGCTGGCTGACATGATGCAGAGGAGGAAGGTGGAAATAGGATGCTGAGGCTGGAACTACCAGGCAGAAGGCCTAGAGGAAGACCAAAGAGATGATTCATGGATGTGTTGAAGGAGGACATGAAGGTCGTTGGTGTAAGAGAAGAAGATGCAAAGGATTGGGTGAGATGGAGGCAGATGATTCGCTGTGGCGATCCCTGAAGGGAAAAGCCGAAAGGAAAAGAAGAAAACAGTCCTGCTTCTCGCATCTCCTGGAATTATGTCTCACACCCACAGGAGGTGCGAGCAAACCTGGTTGGGAATGCCTGATGAAAATGGTGACAAACATGGCTGACCATTGATAACCAAGTTAGCTGCATTGGGGGGGGGCAATGTCAGCCTGTTTGAAGTGGGCTTGAATCCCCAACCTTGGGAACAGTGATCTAGCACCATACCACCAGGCCAACATTGCCCACCACCACTAAAACACACATTGTAACCATCACCGCCAACACTGTCACATGCAATGTAACCATCACCACCATAACCACCGCACACACTGTAACCATGACCACTACGACCACACACATTGTAACCATCACCACCACCACAACAACACACACACATTGTATCCATCACCACACTCACCGCCCGACACACTGTAACCATTACCACCACCACTACCACTGCACACACTGAAAACATTACCAGCACCACCACCACCACCACCGTCACACACACTGTAACCATGACTAACACCACCACCAACAAACAAACAAAAGCAACCATCACCCCACCACCGCACAAACTGTAACAATCACCACCCCACCACCACAACCACACACACTGTAACAATAACCAACACCACCCCACCACCACACATGCAGTCACCATCACCACCACCACACACACTGTAAACATCACCACTACCACCACACACAATGTAAGCATCACCACTGCACACACTGTAACCATGACCACCCCACACACACACACACACACACACACACACACACACACACACACACACACAAACTGCAACCAACATCACCACCAAACACACTGTAACCATCACCACCACACGCATTGTAAAATCACCACCACCACCCCACACATTGTAACCATCACCACCACCATCACACACAATGTAACCATCACCACCACCACACACACTGAAACCATCACAACCACACACACTATAATTGTCACCACCATGACTGCTACCACCACACATACTGTAACCAGTCCCACCCCCACCGTCACACACACTGTAACTATCACCACCACAACTGCCCACACTGTAACCATCACTACCACAAACACCGTCACCACTACACACACTGTAACTACCATGACAGCCACATAAACTGCAACTGTCACCACCACCAATGCACACACTGTAACCATCACAACCACCACAACATATGCTAAACCATCACCACCACCAACAAACACACTGTAAACAACAACACCACAGCCACACACACTGTAACCATCTCCACCACCATCACACACAATGTAACCATCACCACCACAACAACATACACTGTAATCGTCACTACCACTACCCCCACCACCACACATACTGTAACCAGTACCGCCACCACCGTCACACACACTGTAACCATCACCACCACCCCACACACACAATTTAACCATAGACACAACCACCACCACCACACACACTGTCCCCATTACCACCACAACTGCACACACTGTAACCATCACGACCACCAACACCGTCACCACTACACACATTGTAACCACCATGACAGCCACATAAACTGCAACTGTCACCACCAATGCACACACTGTAACCATCAATACCATCACACACACACTGTAACCATCACCACTACCCCTGCACACACTGTGACCATCACCACCACGATCACTGCACACACTGTAACCACCACCACCACCACCACAACATATGCTAAACCATCAGCACCACCAAACACACTGTAAACAACAACACCACAGCCACACACACTTTAAGCATTGCCACCACATCACACACAATGTAACCATCAACTGCAACTGTCACCACCACCAATGCACACACTGTAACCATCAATACCATCACACACACTGTAACCATCACCACCACCACACAGTCTGTAATCATCACCACCATAACCACAGAAATTGTAACCACCACCATCACACACAATATAACATCACCACAACCACTGCACACACTGTAACCATCATCACCATGACACACACTGTAATCCTCAGCACTATCATAGCAACAAACTTTAACCATCACCACCACCACAACCACCACACACACACACTGTACCCATCACCACAACCACCACACACACTGTACTCATCACCACAACCACCACACACACTCTAACCATCACCACACACACTGTAATCATCACCATTGCCACCATTATGATTGCCAATCATAAGCATTGCCACCACATCACACACAATGTAACCATCACCACCACAACCACACACACTGTAATCGTCACCACCACTACCGCCACCACCACACATACTGTAACCAGTACCACCACCCCCGTCACACACAATTTAACCATAGACACAACCACCACCACCACACACACTGTGCTCATCACCACCACAACTGCACACACTGTAACCATCACCACCACACACTCTGTAATCATCACCACCATAACCACAGAAATTGTAACCACCACCATCACACACAATATAACATCACCACAACCACTGCACACACTGTAACCATCATCACCATGACACACACTGTAATCATCACCACTATCATAGCAACAAACTTTAACCATCACCACCACCACAACCACCACACACACACACACTGTACCCATCACCACAACCAACACACACACTGTAACCATCACCACACACACTGTAATCATCATCACCACCATCGTCACACACACTGTAACCATCACCACCACCCCCGGCACACACAATTTAACCATAGACACAACCACTACCACTGCACACACTGTCCCCATCACCACCACAACTGCACACACTGTAACCATTACTACCACCAACATCGTCACCACTATACACGCTGTAACTACCATGACAGCCACATAAACTGCAACTGTCACCACCACCAATGCACACACTGTAACCATCACCACCATCACACACACACTGTAACCATCATCACAACCCCAGCACACACTGAGACCACCTCCACAACCACCACAACATATGCTAAACCATCACCACCACCACCAAACACACTGTAAACAACACCACCACTGCCACACACATTGTAACCATCGCTACCACCACCGTCGCAGAAATTGTAACCATCACCACCATCACTGCCACTCACTGTAGCCATCACCACCACCACCACCACACACACAATGTAACCATCACCACCACAACCACACATAGGATAATCGTCACCACCGCTACCGCCACCACCACACATACTGTAACCAGTACCACCACCACTGTCACACACACTGTAACCATCACTACCACCCCATCACACACAATTTAACCATAGACACAACCACCACCACCGCACACACTGTCCCCATCACCACCACAACTGCACACACTGTAACCATCACTACCACCAACACCGTCACCACTATACATGCTGTAACCACCATGACAGCCACATAAACTGCAACTGTCACCACCACCAATGGACACACTGTAACCATCACCACCATCACACACTGTAACCATCACCACTACCCCTGCACACACTGTGACCATCACCACCACCACCACAGTCACTGCATACACTGTAACCACCACCACAACCACCACAACATATGCTAAACCATCAGCACCACCACCAAACACACTGTAAACAACACCACCACTGCCACACACACCGTGAACCATCACTACCACCACCGTCATAGACATTGTAACCATCACCACCATCACTGCCACGCACTGTAGCCATCATCACCACACACACACACACACACACACACACACTCTGTATCCATCACTACCACAACCACCACAAACACTGTAACCATCACCACCGCCACACACACTCTAACCATCACCACCACCATCGCCACACACACACACACACACTGAAACTATCTCCACCATAACTGCACACACTGTAACCATCACCACCACACACACTGTAACCATTACCACCACGACCACACACACTGTAACCACCATGCACATTATAACCCTCAGTAACACCACTGAACACAATGCAACCATCACCACCACTGCACACACTGTAACCATTACCACCACGACCACACACACTGTAACCATCACCACCACAGCCACACATATTGTAACCATCACTACCACCACCAAACACACTGTAACCATCACCACCACTGCACACACTGTAACTATCACCACCACCACTGCACACGCTGTAACCATCACCACCACCACCACCACCACACACTCTGTAATCATCACCACCATCACCACAGAAATTGTAACCACCACCATCACACACAATATAACATCACCACAACCACTGCACACACTGTAACCATCATCACCATGACACACACTGTAATCATCACCACTATCGTCACACACACTGTAACCATCACCACCACACACACTGTAACCATCACCACCACCACCCCACACACAATGTAACCACCAACACCGATACACACATTGTAACCATCACTACCACCACTGAACACACTGTAACCATCACTAGCACCACTACACACACTGTAACCATTACCACCACCACCACCACCACGCACACTGTAACCATCACCACCATGACCACACAAATTGTAACCATCACCACCACACACACTTTAACCATCACCACCACGACACACACTGTAATCATCACCACCTTCACACACACACTCGAATCATCACCACCACCTTCACACACACTTTAACCATCGTCACCACCACTGTCGAACACACTCTAATCATCACCACTATCATAGCAACAAACTTTAACCATCACCACCACCACCACACACACTGTACCCATCACCACCACTAGCACACAAACTGTAACCATCACCACCACACACGCACACACTGTAACCATCACCACCACCACTGCACACACTGTAAACATCACCACCATACACACTGTAAACATCACCACCACCCCACACACAATGTAACCGCCAACACTGCCACACACATTGTAACCATCACTACCACCACCGAACATACTGTAACCATTACCACCACTGCACACACTGTAACCATCACCACTACCACTGCACACACTGTAACCATCACCACCACCATTGCACAAACTGTGACCATCACCACCACCACTGCACACACTATAACCATTACCACCATGCGCACTGTAACCATCAACACCATGACCACACAAATTGTAACCATCACCACCACCACCACCACCACCACACACACTGTAACCACCAACACCGGCACACACATTGTAACCAACCCTACCACCACCAAACACACTGTAACCATCACCACCACTGCACATACGGTAACCGTCACCACCACCATTGCACATACTGTAACCATCCCCCCCACTGCACACACTGTAACCACCACACACACTGTAATCATCACCACCATGACCACAGAAATTGTAACCATCACCACCATCATGAACAATGTAACCATCACTACCACTACCACCATCACCGTACACACTGTAACCATCACCACAACCACCACCGCCACACACGCTGTAACTATCACCACCACCATCACCACCTCACACACACTGTAACCATCAACACCACTGTCACACACACTGTAACCATCACCACCACCACAAACGCCACACACACACACACACACACACACACACACACACACACACACACACACACACACACACACACACACACACACACACACACACACACACACACTAACTGTTAGAATTCTCTCCGTTGAAGCTCTTAGATAAACCTGCACAACCTGGATTCCTGTATCTCAACGTCTGGGAGTACTCCGGGAGCAACAGACAAGCAACCACACGAGTGAAATCAGTCTGGTTTATTCATCGGAAGCTCATCGAACACATGCAGTGTCCGCTTATTTATACAGAGGGATGTGCGTGCAAAGCAGTAATTGCGTGTTCATAAAGCATTAACATATATGTTTGTGCACTGCGGCATGTAACACTTGGGGATGTGCATGCAAAGTAGTAATTGCGTGTTCACAAAGCATTTCCATATACATGTTTGTGCCCTGCGGCACTTAACACTTGGCTAATTACATTTCAAAGCAATTCCTCATTGTTATACATTGTTACTTTCCGAATCCCACACCCGAACCGAAACACGACACAAGAACACCCACCCAACAGTTTCATGTGCCTAGCGCACATGTCACAATTACAAGTAGAACAGGAAGCTTTAGATACACAGAAGTTACAATACACACATAGTTGCATCTCATTTACAATACACACATAGTTGCATCTCATTTATCCTATCAATTTATTCCTTCAATCCCCTCTTTTTATACTATGAAAGATGTATAAATTCTGTAGCGGCACGCCGGATCCCTCTCTTTCTTGTGGCATTCCAGAGGTGGTTTTTTCTTCGTGTAGAATGTTGGACACCGTAGGGAAGGAACCAGGCCGTGGTTGTGCCGAGGCTGGTGCTTGAAGGGCAGGCAGAGCCCCATCGCCCTTCGCCCACGAACCTCAGGGCTCCGGTAGCCTTCCCGTCCGGATGTATCCAAGCATTACACACGCACACGACGTATTCTTGGGTCCGTAGTCAATGCCGGATGTATCCACACGACGCATTCCCAGGTCCACAGTCATCGACAGAGGCGGAGGGCAGGCGGGCACATCGGGGCTCGCTGAAGGAACTGGCCAGGACTCAGATTCGATTCATCAAACACCTAAAAATACAGGGTCCAAACACGCAAACCAACAGCAAACATATACATACAGGAACAAGCATGGTTAAATACGGGGTAAACATGCCGAAAAGAGAGTGGAGGAATCCCCAGCCATAGTTTGGACTTTCGTCGCGTCGCAGTTGGTCCGCTACATCACGCATGTTTTGTAAGTGGTGTAATTGTCCCGTGCTGGGGTATATACATACGGGGTTCCTCCATCTTGGGGAAAGAGAAAGCAAACAATACATTCTTCCTGGGTCACATCTCGTTTTACCGTGAAATTTAAATACTGCCAGAACATGTTATTTTCTGGATGACGGTAAGGTGTGCACCAACCCGGGACCACGCATAGTAGCCCGATTAAGAGCAGGGCATAAGAGGTATACATAAGTTGGATTTTAAATGGGCGTTATCCGACCCGTGTCTGCAAAGTAGAGGATGTGGTGGTGATACTTAGGTATCTGGATCAGGTCAAGACGAGTAAGTCATTCACCCCAGAAGGGCTGGTATCTCGAGACCTGAAAGAGAGGTAAATACGGACAAAAATTTCACAAATACAAAGTGCACGTAATACATCATTGCGGACTTTTCTTCAGTCTGCTAGCATGGATCCACTGTGGAAAGAAGTCAGTTAGTACGGCGGTATGAGTAACAGCGAGTATCTCCGTGGGCTCACTGTAAGGGGTGTCTCTCAAAGGGGAATTTAGTTTCGCAAATTTTTTGACCAGCACCTTGTCTCCTACCTTGAAGGCGTGAGTGCTTGTGTCTGTCGGGACCGAAGTGTTCTGATTAGTGCGTTTCCAATAGTCGTTTAGGACCTTAACAAGGCCCACGGCATACTCACTCATGTGTATATCTAAGTCTTCCGTCCCCAAAGCCTGTTTTCCCTTCCTCCAAGGAGCGGGAAAGGGTCTCCCCATTACCACTTCGTAAGGAGATAGATTCCCTAAGGCCACCTGCGAGGTCATTCACAGATCCGCCAAAACCACGGGTAGTACTGAAACCCAATTCCTTGATCCAGTGGCGTGCATTGCCTTCCGTAATTTCCCTTTAATTGTTCTGTTTGTTCGTTCCACGATTCCGGAGGACTGAGGGTGATATGGGACATGGAAACGCCAATTGATCTTTAGCTCTTGGGCCAACAGTTGAGTGACTTTTGAAGTGAATGGTGTACCTTTGTCCGAATCAATTCCCAACGGGAGGCCATATCTGGGAATAATTTCCTGTGATAACTTTTGAACCACTACTCGGGCGTTTTCGTTCCCACATGGGAAAGCTTCGACCCACCGGGATAATTTATCCACGATAACCAATAGATATTTAAAGGGGCCCTGCCGGGGCATGTGAGTAAAATCTATCTGCCACTCCTGGAAGGGAGTATCTGGTTTCGGCAGATGCTGATGTGATGCATGTGGTTTGGACACATTGTTCTGTGCACAAATCAGGCATTTGTCCAGAATGCTGTGTACCGTAGAGGCTAGTTGTCGTATACAAAAATCTTTTTCCATATCTGTCACCACCCCTCTTCGACCGCGATGTGTAGGCCCGTCAAACTCGCGGACGAGGAGAGGAAGACAGTGCGTGGGCAGACATAAGCGACCGGTCGAATCGAGTAGAATGCCGTCCCCCGAGGGCTGAGAGCCATGCCAAGACCAAAAATCAGTGTCTTCTGTGGACGCCGAGGACTGAAGGGATTTCAGATCCAAGTCAGGGAGGAGGGCGCTAAGCATGTGTGAGGTTGACACCAGCGCGGGCTGCAGGAACGGCGGCATGGAGCCGAGCAAGGCAGCCTGTTTAGCTGCGCGGTCAGCCAAAGAGTTACCTCGTGCCTCATCAGTGTGGTCAGAGGAATGACCGCGGGTCTTTACGATCGCTAAACGGAGCGGGAGATTGCAGGACACAATAAGGTCCTGGACTAAGGTGGAATGTGAAATGGGCTTACCATCAGCAGCAGTGAAACCACGAGATTGCCAGATACGGCCGAAATCGTGCGCCACCCCGAAAGCATAACGAGAGTCAGTGTATATAGTAACATCCTGGTCGGAAGCGAGAGTGCATGCCCGAGTGAGCGCGTATAACTCCGCTGCTTAGGCGGAATTAAAGGGGAGCGAGTACGCTTCCAAAACTTGGTCCGGTAAGGAACATACCCCGTAGCCGCAGAGGAAAACTCCGTCGGAGGGTTTCGAGCATGACCCATCTACAAACAGGGAGAGACCTGTGGAGAGAGGCATGGATAATTAGTCGGACCTAATACTGGTGTCATGGACAATGGTGTCCATGCAGTCATGTTCCAACGGTTCGCAGTCATCTTGAGCATTAAGCAGGCGCTGTAGGGCCTGGGCCACGTTATCTAGGGGAGAGGAACAAGAAATGGTGAGATTATCAGTAGCACAAAGGATGGCCTTGTAACCTGAGCGACGTTGAGAAGACATGTGTTGTGTGGACAGAGTATTAAGGATATGCCTAACCTGATGGCTGGTGTGTAAAACGAGTGGATGGGAGAGCACTATTTTTTCTGCTTCGAGAACTAACACCGCACTGGCAGCGACAGTGCGAAGGCAAGCAGGTAAACCCTGAGCTGCAGTATCTAAAGTTTTGGAGAGGAAAGCACAGGGTCTCAGTCCCCCCCCGTGGTCCTGAGCCAAAACCCCAGAAGCCGTGCCGGCCTGGTGCGCGACATAGAGGTGAAAGGGTTTGGCGTAGTCCGGGAGCCCGAGAGCCGGCGCGGAGCATAGGGCCAACTTCAGGGCTTTGAACGCGTCCAGCATGTCCTCAGTCCAGACCAAGGGTTGGTGGAGAGGGTCAGTGTGAGCCACGGCAGAGCGTAAACGTTTGTCATAAAAGGAACAGTCCGGGATCCATTGGCGGCAGTAGTTAATGAGGCCCAGGAAAGCAAGGAGCACCTGTTTCGTGGCAGGCTTCTGAGTGTCCACTATGATCTTGACGCGATCCTGAGTAAGGCATTTTGTCCCATGAGAGAGTTCGTAGCCCAGGTATCTGACAGTCAGTAGGCAAAACTGTAGCCTGGGCTTTGAAACCTTGAAACCCTTCTTTTCCAGTAAGAGGAGCAGTTGAACAGTTGCATCAAGACAAAGTTCATAAGTTAGGCCGGACACCAGGAGGTCGTAGGCGTAGGAGTGGACACAGGAACCCACGGGAACGTCGAGAGACCCCAGTGCATCCCTAACCACAGCCGAGAAAACAGCAGGAGAGTCTATGAACCCTTGAGGTAATCTAGTCCACGTGTACTGTCGCTACCGGTGTGTGAAAGCGAAGAGGGGCTGTGTGTTGGGCTCAACAGGGAAACTAAAAAACGCCGAGCACAGGTCAATCACGGAGAAATGGGTATGGTCGCAAGGAATGGAAGCCATAATAGAGGGCACGTCCGGGACAACCGGCGAGACTGGGATGATGAGCTCATTAATTTTTCTGAGGTCCTGGGTTAGGCGCCAAGAACCGTCCGGCTTGGGAACCGGGTTCACAGGAGTGTTATAAGGGCTTGTGCACGGCACGATGATACCCTGTTCCAGAAGCGCGGCCAAAATGGTGTCGATACCCAACATTTTTTGAGGCGATAAGGGGTATTGTCGGATGTACACGGGCGAAATCTGCTTCACGGTAGCTTCATACGGGACGCAGTCCACACAACCCACATCATTCTTATGTTCTGCCCAAAGATTGGTGGGCAGCGTGTCGAGTACAGGGGGCGAGGTGGTACTCGCCACGCACGCCGAATTAATGTTAAAAGGCAAGGGCTGCGCTTGCAATAACAACAGAGAAACAGAGGAAGTGTCGCACGTTTGAATGGTCATGCTCGAGCCCTGGAAAGAGATTTGAAACCCCAGAATGCTCACGAGATTGCGGCCCAGCAAATTAAAAGGGCATTCAGACATATATACAAAGGAGTAGGATATTTGCAATGTATCAAGCGTAGGGTCATCAGGAAAACATAAAAGAAGGGGCGGCGTATATGGGGAGGAGAAGGGGACCCCATCTATACCCACAGAGCTGGTAGAACTGGAGGAGACAGCACCCTGATAGTCCCTGCCTCGGGAGGATAGAGTCGCACCACTATCGATAACAAAAAGATATTCTACCCCTTCTAGAACAACAGGAAGGAGGGGCAGATTCTCATTGCAGGGCGAGTTAAACACTAGGTGCATTAAGCTACAGGTCACGGGGTCCCTACTCCGTGGGCATCCCTATTCGTGCTCCCGCGGGTATGGCCGTGTTGGCGATGCGCCTGCGGAATCTGAGGGGGGGCGAGACGGGTTGTCTCCCTGGTGGGTCCGAGAGGCAGAATTACATTCGTCTCTCTGTCTCTTTCTACACTCTTTTTTCCAATGCCCTTCTATACCACAATAATGACACTTTCCGGTCTTTCTATACGAATCCCTTCCCCTATTCTTATCACGAGGGCCCTGGAGGGCCATCGCCAGCAGAACCCTATTCTTCACATTCAATAGTCCATCTGATTCTAACATACGAACCCTTTCTCCGGCAGTTCTAACGATGAGACGTTGACGATCTGTGAAATGCGGTTTAAGTGCGCTCTGGACCTCTGGGAGACAATTACTTAAAAAACTGGACACGAACATAGAATTTGCCTCTTCGGTACGAAGATCAAATCCTCCTACATGACGCCAAGTTTCGGTAAAGCGATTCCAAAATACTGAAGTTAGTTCGCCCCGCTTCTGCTTACAATTAGTTACATGTGAAAGATCGCAAGCTCCCTCCCGTCGGGAGACTAGATAAGCCATAAGTTGCGCGCGCAAGGTTTCTAATGCGTCGGGATTATCTCTCCAATAGAGCGAGGAACGATAACGAGTCTGATGACGCCCCTCTTCCTCCCCGTCCTCTTCTATTTTTCGAGCAGGGTTGGGTAGAGGACGGGGACCTCCGCTGGTTTAGGATCAGCGGGGAGCAGCGGGGCCGTGTCCCCCGACCCTACGGGATAGGGTGGGGGAGCCGACGGGGGATTTACGGGGGACACTGTTTGTACACAGCAAGCTGGACTTTTGGTATTTTTCCCTTTTCCCTTTTCTTTACTCATTAATTTAGGTTTGGGGACACTCTGAGTCACCTTCTTGGGCTCGAAGAGATTTTTAAGTTTTAACCAATACGAGCGCATCTCATACCATTTTACATAAGCCTCCTTCATGTATTCATAATCCCAGGAGGGGTTGCCCAATCCATCATAAATCATGTGATGCGCGGATGTCAGAAATCCTGCATCAAAAGCCCCATTTCTAGGGAAGTTTGGCACTTGGTCTAGTCCCTCCGTCCATCCGGCTAGATTACTAAGCCATGGTTCAGTATAATAAGCAAGACCACATTTATTCATCCATTCCTTGGGGGTTTCCCCGGGATTAGGCTTTGGGTCGGAATTTCCCATTGTTTACCCTCTAACAACAAAACAACAGAAAAAATACGTTGGCATACAGGAATACAGGGACACCTTCTTTTTTCTTTCTTTCGTTTTTAGTTGTTTTTTTTTTTTTTTGTATTTGTATAGCGCTCTTCCCAGTTATAGCAACTGAGGATAACCGTCCCAGTTATAGCAACTGAGGATAACCGTCCCAGTTATAGCAACTGAGGATAACCGTCCCAGTTATAGCAACTGAGGATAACCGTCCCTTCTAGAGAAGGGGATAAACCGTCCCTTATAAAAAGGGGATAACAGACGCTCAAATACTGCTAACCAGGTAGTCAAACAAATCTTGTCTTACCTGATCAGGAGTATCACGTCGGGGTCACCAAATTGTTAGAACTCTCTCCGTTGAAGCTCTTAGATAAACCTGCACAACCTGGATTCCTGTATCTCAACGTCTGGGAGTACTCCGGGAGCAACAGACGAGCAACCACACAAGTGAAATCAGTTTGGTTTATTCATCGGAAGCTCATCGAACACATGCAGTGTCCGCTTATTTATACAGAGGGATGTGCGTGCAAAGCAGTAATTGCGTGTTCATAAAGCATTAACATATATGTTTGTGCACTGCGGCATGTAACACTTGGGGATGTGCATTCAAAGTAGTAATTGCGTGTTCACAAAGCATTTCCATATACATGTTTGTGCTCTGCGGCGCTTAACACTTGGCTAATTCCATTTCAAAGCAATTCCTCATTGTTACATTGTTACTTTCCGAATCCCACCCAACAGTTTCATGTGCCTAGCGCACATGTCACAATTACAAGTAGAACAGGAAGCTTTAGATACACAGAAGTTACAATACACACATAGTTGCATCTCATTTACAATACACACATAGTTGCATCTCATTTATCCTATCAATTTATTCCTTCAGTAACCATCACCACCATTACCACACACATTGTAACCATCACCGCCAACACTGTCACATGCAATGTAACCATCAACACCACGAACACACACACACTGTAACCATCATCACCACCACACACATTGTTACCCTCATCACCACCACTGTCACACACAATGTACACATCATCACCACCGCACACACTGAAACTTTCACAACCACCACCGAACACACTGTAACCATGACCAACACTACACACACACACACACACACACACACACACACACACACACACACACACACACACACACACACAATGTAACCATCACCATCACCACTGTCACACACAATGTAACCATCACTACCACCACCACCACGACCACCACCACCACCGCACACACTAAAACCTCAACATCACCACACAGACTGTAACGAGCACCATCACCAAAGCACACACTGTAACCATCACCACCAGCAGCAGCACATACACTGTAACCATCACCACCATTCCCAACTCCATCACCACCGCACACCATGTAACCATCACCAACACCACACACACACTGTAATCATCACCACTACCACTGCACACACTGTAACCATCACCACCACCACGACCACACAAACTGTAACCATCACCACCATTACCACTCACACTGTAACGATTCACCACCACCACACACTGTAACCATCACCACCGTCTCACACACACTGGAATCATCACCACTACCACCACCACAAACTGTTCCCATCACCACCACCACCGCACACACTGTAAACATCACCACCAACAGCACACACACTTTAACCATCACCACCACGTCACACACATTGTAACCATCACCACCATCACCAGCACACACACTTAAACCATCACTACTACCACACACTGTAATCATATCCACCATCCACACAAACTATAACCATCACCACCACCAGTGCCACCAATACCACACACACTGTAAACACAACCACACACACTGTAACCGGTCACCACCAAAACTGCACACACTGTAACCATCACCACCACGTCACACACTGTAACGATCACCACCATCACACACATTGTAACCATCACCACCAACACACATGCTGTAACTATCACCACAACCACAGTCTCACACACACTGTAACCATCACCACCACCAACACACACACACACACACACACACACACACACACACACACACACTGTAACCATCACCACCATTACCACACATTGTAACAATCACCACCACCACTGTTACAAACAATGTAACCATCATCACCACCACCACACACACTGAAACCTCACCATCACCACACACACACACTGAAACCATCACCACTACCAGCACACACATTGTAACCATCACCACTTCCACCACCACTGCACACACTGTAACCATGACCAACACCACCACCACACATGCACACACACTGTAACCATTACCACCACACACAATGTAACCACCACCAGCACACACTGTAACCATCACCATTTTCACCACCAGCACTGCACACACTGTAACCATGACCAACACCACCACCACACATACACACACACTGTAACCATCGCCACCACCACACACAACATAACCATCACCACCAGCAGCACATACACTGTAACCATCACCACCATTCCCAACTCCATCACCACCGCACACCATGTAACCATCACCAACACCACACACACTGTAATCATCACCACTACCACGACCACACAAACTGTAACCATCACCAACATTACCACTCAAACTGTAACCATCACCACCACCACATACTGTAACCATCAACACCACCACGTACTGTAACCACCACCACTGCACACACTGTAAACATCACCACCAACAGCACCACGCACTTTAACCATCACCACCACCACGTCATACACATTGTAACCACCATCACCAGCACAAACACTTAAACCATCACCACTACCACACACTGTAATCATATCCACCGTCACACACACTGGAATCACTACCACTGCCACAAACTGTTCCCATCACCACCACCACCACACACAGTGTAACCGTCACCACCAAAACCGCACACACTGTAACCATCACCACCATCACGTCACACACTGTAACGATCACCACTAACAAGGCACACACTGTAACAATCACCACCATCACCACCACCATCACACACATTGTAACCATCACCACCAACACACATGCTGTAACTATCACCACAACCACAGTCTCACACACACTGTAACCATCACCACCACCAACACACACACACACACACACACACACACACACACACACACACACACACACACACACACTGTAGCCATCACTCCAGCACCACCACGCACTGTAACCTTCACCACCGCCACACACACTGTAACCATCACAACCACCAAACACACTGTAACCATTACCACCATTACCACACATTGTAACAATCACCACCACCACTGTTACAAACAATGTAATCATCATCACCACCACTGCACACACTGAAACCTCACCATCACCACATACACTGTAACTATCACAACTACCAGAACACACACTGTAACCATCAACACCACCAACACACACACACACATGCACTGTAGCCATCACTCCAGCACCGCCAAACACTCTAACCTTCACCACCGCCACACACAGTAACCATCACCACCATTACCACACATTGTAACAATCAACACCACCACTGTTACAAACAATGTAACCATCATCACCACCACCACCACAAACACTGAAACCTCACCATCACCACACACACTGTAACCATCACCACTACCAGCACACACATTGTAACCATCACCACTGCACACACTGTAACCATGACCAACACCATCACCACCACACATACACACACACACACACACACTGTACCTATCGCCACCACCACACACAATCCGCCACCACCACACACATTGTAACCATCACCACCACAAGACACAAGGTAACATTTACCTCCACCATTCACACTGTAACCATCTCCACCACCACCAATGCACACACTGTAACCATCACCATCACCATGCACACTGTAACCATCACCACCACCCCGCCACACACTGTGACCATCACCACCACACACACTGTAATCATCACCACCACCACCACCTTCCCACAAACTTTAACCATTGTCTTCACCACCACCACACAAACTGTAACCATCACCACCACCACTACAACCACCACCACCACACACTGGTGCCCACAAAGTATCCAACTCTGATCTTCAACTTCATGGTATTGAACAGGCTCTTCTACTGGGTTTTCTGCTGTTGGAGACTATGGCCTCTTGGTAGTTGTCTTTCTCTTGTTTTTCGGCATTGTAGCGTCTCTCAAAATGAATGGTTCTTTGTTTTTCGTGCCTGTATTTATAATAGAAGTGAGTTCTGTGAGTGTTCCTTAACTCCTCCATGCTGTCCTTAACTATTCCGTCAATGTTCCGTATGTATTTCTTGACCATTCCGCTTTGTTCCGTGTAATGTTCACAGATGTTTTGCAGTGTTTCTTGATTGTTCCGTATATATTCCATGCCTTTCATGAGTATTCCGTGTTGATCCATTCTTGAACACGACTGTTCCGAACACGACTGTTCCGTAGCCACTTTTGACCATGCGGAAGAGGAGGGAAAACTTGCGGATAAGTTACGGAACACTTGCGGTATAAAAGGAAAAATTACGGACCATTTACGGAAATGACAGAATGTTTATGGAAGGACTACTGAGCCAAAGGGAACACTCATGGAAAAGTTTTCCGTGAACGTGCTTTTAAAGACGTTTAAAAGCACG
Organism: Plotosus lineatus; assembly: GCA_024760905.1. NCBI lineage: Eukaryota > Metazoa > Chordata > Actinopteri > Siluriformes > Plotosidae > Plotosus > Plotosus lineatus. The sequence continues at coordinate 12,849,192 of CM045734.1, read as the reverse complement.
TTAACCGAAGCTATTGGTCTGCCGGAGGTGGAGGAAGACATAAGGAATTGATACGAAATTATACGGAATAACACGGAAGATGAGGGAATAATTGCGGAACATTTACAGATGACAACATTTTTGCTTCCATAAGTCTGCCGTGCTCCAGTGAAATGGAAGTATTACCTACTCACAACCTTAAATGCTTTACACCGCCATTTACACCACACACACACACACACACACACACGCACGCACGAACACAGATACAGAGCGTGAGGCGAGAGAAAGAGAAAAAGCGAGAGAGAGGGGGAAGCAAAAGTCTTTGCTCAGAAAAAAAAACCTGTTAATTTCAGAGAAAGACGTACAGTGTATCCTTTCTTATCCTAGTTAGCGTTGCTTAGAGGTTGGCCCCCATGTCAGACGACTCTAGGTGAGGGCAGAGTACACCCCGAACAGCTCACCAGGACATTGCAGGGTAGAAACATGCTGACGGTTTTGCAGCTCCTCTAAAAATGGCAAAAAGTCAGCAATGGTTCTTTTACATGAACCTCTGACCACAGACAGTGAATTTTTATATATCTTTAATAACCCAGTTACCTGTGCTGGGGGGACAGCAGGGTAGTGTTAGTATTTTCCAAAAACAAACACAGCTAGATACACAGCTAGTGTACAGATACACAGCTATTCTCATTGTACCACTAAAACAACATCCATCCAATCTGCTACCCCCACACTACACAGACAAAAAAAAAAAAAAAAAAAAAAATAATCATAATAAATAGATGTTACAGGGATCCCTCTCTACTTTGCTCGGAAATTCATCCGGCTTCAGTGAATCGTGTTTTTTTTTATATTAATCTCATTAAAAAAATAAGGAAATTAAGGAAGAATAGGGGAAAAAGTTAAGGAAAATGCTGTAAACCATGGCCAATTATGCAAAAAAACCCCCAAAACCAACAACAAAAACAAACAAACAAACAAACAAACAAACAAACAAAAAAAACCCAAACAAACAAAAACAAAAACAAAAAAGAACCCCCCCCCCATCAAAACTACTTACATTTTAATGTGAGGGGCTCGTGTGTGTGTGTGTGTGTGTGTGTGTGTGTGTGTGTGTGCACGCACGTCTGTGTGTGTGTGTGTGTGTGTATTTATATTTTATTTACATCTTATCCATTATTTTTGAATGTTTACTTGTTATTATAAGCATTTATAGCATTGAATATGTATTTATTGATATTATCTACACGTATAGATGTATCTATACGTCAGTCACGAAGGGTGGGGTGATCCTACTTTGCAGAATTCGGCGATTGTGGGGCAATTGTGAGGTAGAAGATCCTTCTATTTAGCAGAACCCTGAGCGCTCTCAACTTTATGCTCCTGCTTAAAATATAAAAGATATCATATCATACACCCACTACGTTTTCTGAGTATTCGATTTAGTTATTGCCTCAAAAAGAATATATATATCACATGGATGGCATGGTTGGCAGTGGTTAGCAAAGGTCTCAGCTTCCATTGCTGGGTTTTGGGGCGTTTCTGTGTGGAGTTTGGAAATGTCCGGTTTCCTCCCACAGTCCAGTGTAATTGGCAAGATTTGGCTGTTCCAAATTGCCTCTGTGTGTGTGTGTGTGTATTTGTGTATGTTTGTGTGTGTGTGTGTGTGTGTGTATGTGTGTATGTGTGTATGTTTGTGTGTGTGTGTGTGTGTGTGTGTGTGTGTGTGTGTGTTTGTGGTGTGTAAGTGTGTGTGTTTGTGGTGTGTCTGTTGGGCCTGCAATGGTCTGGTGAACTGTTCAGGATCTTGAAAGGCCGCTGTTCTCGGAGAATCCTGTTGCATTAAAAGGGTGTGGTGTTCTGTACCAAATAGTAAAGTAGGCAGTGCACCTCAAATAAATAAGAAGATAAATGTCAGGACCCATGGTTCCTCCAGCAGAACACCATCCAGAACATCACACTGCCTCTGCCTGCTTCCTAGCTGAATGTACTTATCTACCTTTTACACAACCTCACAACATTTTAGGGTTCAGCAACATCAGTGATGGCCTACAGCTCGAGAACATGGGTACAAGACTGATGATCTTCTACACACTCCATAAGCACAAATTTTATCACTTTTCATCCACATGTTAAAAGGATAAAATGTTACTAGTGGCTTCATAACATAGAAAAGAGAAACATTTTTCAATGTAATAAATGAACAATAAGGTACAGGTTTCATGTGCACATCAGCCAGACCATGTTATTATTCCAACCACATGCTGCTCTTCAGTCACATGACCCATGTGTCCATTTCAGAAGCAGCACTGCGTTGTTTAGTTTCCAACCGCAAGACTTTTGCCCTCATTCACTGCAGTATAATAAACATTCATCACCTCACACCTAGAACGCTGCGTCAAAACCACACGGACATATTCTTCTTTCATACGCATTCAAGCGTTGAACAGCCATGTGATCACAGTTCTGATCATCTGGCGGGTATAACCAATACAAATTCAATCTTTTTATATGTTGAGTATCTATCTGTACAACACAGAGCTTTATCTCAGGAGGAGCAGCAGGTGATGAGTCTGTGGTGGTTCAACTCCGTGAACAACAATCTCTCATTTCATCCGAACTCAACCACCAAAATGTTTCCTGCGCTAAAACATCAGAGACAATAGTTTCACCTTTAACTTCTGGAAAATAAAACAATAAGAAATAAAAAAATAAACAAACTACTGAGTGCAAACCACTGAAGAGTTAAAGCTCAAAGTATTATAAAAAATTTTGTTTTATTTAATGAAGTAAAATATTAATTTTGCTTCCCTTCAAGAAATTCATGATGATGATGATGACGACGATGATGATGGTGATGATGATGATTATTATTATTATTTAATTAATTAATTAATTTGACTCATTCATTTCCCAAACCACTGCATCCCTAGTCAGGCTGAAAACTGGGTGACGACGGGGAACATCAGAAACCGCTCACCGGACCATCGCAGGGCCAACAGACACAGCCACTCACACGCTCGTTGACACCTAAGTGCAATTTGTGCATGTGCATGATTTTTTCCTGAGGGAGGAAGCCCATGTAAACATGCAGAGGACAAGCAAACTATTCACAAAAACACCGGAGCTCGAGATTCGAACCCAGGCTGTTGGTTATTCCAAAATGCCCTTCTCTGTGAGTGTGAATGGTCGCGTGTAGGCCCTCTGATGATCGGTGAGCTATTTAGGGGGGCCCTGCCTTTGCCTGAAGTCGGCTGAGACAGGTCCCAACCTCCTCTTCCTACCCGAGTAGGATTAGGTTGTTGAGCGTGTAAGTAAGTGAAGGATGGATTTTTAGCAATTAATTGCTGCATGTCGTCTGTTTTTGCAATCAATATAGCTTATTTTTTTGGACATATATTGTAAATAAAAGCATAAACATAACATTCATGAGTTGCAATCAGTAACAAATGCAGTCACCTGGTGAGTGCCAATTTCCACCAAGCCCAACATTGCTGAATATGAACCAAAATGTCAGACTCATCCTGTCATAATTCCCTTTTATATCTCTCCATCTCCAGCACAGAATCCACTCAACTTCCCATACAGTGCAGCTGAGCCGGACAACAGGGTTTATAAGGTGGTAGATCTACAATGTGCCTACAACAATCACCAGTCGTCTCAGTGAGCAGAGCGCATGGACAGATATTCAAGGCCCAGGTCCGGACCATCTGCACATCTTTTCAGGAAGACTATTATATTCATGCCCAAAGTATAAACCCGTGTGAAACATTGTGATTGGCACCCTCATGGTCAGCCCGCTACCTCGTCTTTGTATGTATTTGTTCTCTTCTGTGCATATGACCAGGTGTTTTTTTTTTTTTGGTTTTCTGATTGTAAGCCCAGCTTGAGATATTGCCTGTGTGTTTATGATCTTGATATGACTGAGTTTGTGTCTACCTGACTGTGAGCTTGGATTATGTATTGGACAGTGCCTGTTCCTCAACGAGGACATTTTACATCTGCCCTTTTCTCCTGCCTTTAGCAGTGTAACAGTATTGAAGAGTCTTTTGGATCCAGAAAAAAAAAAATAGCTGTATCCAGAATTTAATCCAGATCATTTGGAACATCTAATTGCATCATCCTTTTCCAAAACCCAACCAATGGCAATAAATTTCATGAAAAGCTACATGAATGTCTGTACAGTTGTGGATTGGTGGTATAGTGCCGATCACAAGGTCAAGGATTCAAGCCCCATTATCAACAGGCTGTCCTCCCAGTGCACCTAACTGGGTTATTAAAGGCCAAACATGTTTCTCACTGTCTACGGTGAGAGGCAGCAACACAAACATTGTTGACTTTCGTCAAGAGTAGTGATGGTTTGGTGAACTGTCCGGGGTGTACCCCGGCCTGGTCAGAGTCAGCTGACATGGATGCCAGCCACGTCACAACCCTAATTAGGATTAGGGAGTTCAGAAAATGAATGATTGAATGAATGGATGTTTAAGCTTATGTGCCCCCAACAATTCACCGAATAAATGAAGAAAATGACAGGAAAAATGTCTCACACATATGCTGCCGCTGTTGGCGCTTTCATGGCATATTCTCTTATTTTATGTATGCATTTTCAGGAAATATTTATATTTAAGCATTTATCTGTGTCAAATATGTAAATTCAACTGTCCTTCTACCTCATTCGAGGTTATTATTTACCCTTAAACCAGCATGTGAGGCTTTGGGAATTGATATTAAAACAACTAGACATACTGCCATGTCATGATTAGTTGGATGTTGGTGATCCGCATCATGTGATCATCTTCAATTCAGAGATCCAGAAAATCCATTAAAACTGTTGCGTTTATTATTATTATTCTCTGCAAGGTTGAGCTAAGGCCAGGCATAAACTCAAATTGGACACTGAGCTTGGAAGAATGCCACAGAAAAAGAAATGGTGTGTGAAAAGACGAGATAATGAAACAATCATCACTTAATTGGAAATTGGAAATAAAGATCCATGTAGATGAACACAATTAGAATAACGAGTATAATGAAATATACAAGATAATGAAACCTCTACACCTCTACAATTAAGTGATGATATTTTACTCAGTCATGAGGTAATTTACACTGCTTCATCCAGAGAATGAAAAACTTGTGTGTGTGTGTGTGTGTGTGTGTGTGTGTTGTGTGTGTTGGCCCTGCAATGGCCTTGTGAGCCCTCACCCAGATTTGGCGAAGATGGGTGCCAGTCATCCCGCAATCCTAATTAGGATTAAGCAGCTTTAAACTATATATCAATGAATAATAATCAAGGATTTTGTTGTAATTTTACTCTTGTCCCAGTTGTCAAGTAAAAAGGAAATAAAGATCCACGTAGATAAACACAATTAGAATAACGTGTATGATCAGCGTAATGCAGAAAAATAAACTCAAAAAATGTTTTTATCTTGCACTGCTTAGGTGAAAAATAATAATTTAGTCAGCTCAAGGAACAGACACACTACGTGGCAATAATATAACGTTAGTTGACGACCCGAATATATTCAGTAAGCAGGTTATCACATCAATGAACTTTTTCCTCCCCGATGGTAAGAATATGAAATTGTGGCTCAAATAATGTAAATGTGGTTCAGGAAGCATAAGGAATGATAATATGTATTAATACACTACTGTGAGATCATACATTATATATTAATCTGTCATATATAAGGTAAGGTAAAGTAATATAGTCTATTGGGCTTTTTACACCCGAGCCTATTGGCTCATCAGGCCGGTGCTTATTCTTGGTTTCCATAGCGTGAAGCTTCCAGGAGTTCAACTGGTTTTATACCATTCTTTATCCATGGCTGTATTATTTTGTAAAATTGTGAGTGAAACCGCTCCCTCGGTTGAGAAGCTAGCCATGCATGAATGGTCTTGGGATGCAGCTCCTGTACGTTTTACATGATATGAGTTTGCCCCTAATGTTGTTCCTAGAGAGAATTTCCTTCTTTTCTTCCCTTGTGACATCAAAACCTCACCTCACTGTGCACACACACACACACACACACACACACACACACACACACACACACACACACACACACACACACACACACACACACACACACACACACACACCTGCTGCCATTCCTGAGCAAGCTGTGCACTGGCAGTACCCTAATCTCAAAGCTGAGTCAACTTTCAGAGTCAGTCCTGGCACTTGATAAACTTAGTTGGACACACCAAAGTCTTCTTCACAACAATTTAACGTTTCTGAATGGTGGCTTTAGGTACAATCTTACAAGCAGCAATATCCAAACCTCTGAAGGCTTTTTTATGCAACACAATGCTGACTGCATGTTTCTCCTTGCAGGTTACCATTGTTCACAGAGAAAAAAACAATGGGTTCAATACTCACTCCTCCTTTCAAGCATCCAATCTCTCAGTCTAACTCAGCCAGCATGACTCTCCACAGGTTGTCAGTGTTCCTTCAGTGCATCTAACTGGGTCATTAAAGGCCAGCCGTGTCCTCACTGTCTATGGTGTGAGGTTCATGTAAAAGAACTACTGCTGACTTTGCGATGACCTGGCGAGTTGTCTAGGATGTACTCTGCCCTCTCCAATAGTCAGCTGGGCTGGGTGCCAGCCTCCACGCAACCCTACTTAGGATTGAGTGGTTACAGAAAATGAATGAATGAATGAACGACTGATTTAAAAAGATCATCAACATGTACTGACCCAGCATGTTCCATACCATTCAAAAAAGAGGTTTCCCTAAAAATACATTCATAGACCTCCTCTTCCACCTTGTCTCTGAGGATGGTAAACAAAGTGACTGGACTCTCAGGTCGCTTGTGACGCTGCTGTCATCAGATCAGGATGGACTGTCTGCATATAGAATAAAATCTGTAGTCTCCACCTTAGAAAATGAAATCAAAAACATCCTGGACATGGTGACACTTTCAACGGGCACGTACGCATGCGTATATGTACATGATCTAGTTCTAATAGGTGCTATGAGAGGGTGACAAAAGATCCGACTTGGCGCAAGGACTTAATAAATACAGTAATTCTTTTTTTTTTTTCAATAATTGCATGCACCACTTTGATGTTTTTAAATCATGAATATGGTTTATTCCATAACATTGGAAGATTTGACAACAAGAAATAAAAAATGGCCTCATTGTATGTTGGCATGGCTGCATAGCAACCTCTAATATAGGCACTGGAAACAAGGGACTCATGTTTGTGTGGACTGCATATTTTATGCACTTGTGGAAGTGAAAGTGAGCAGCACAACATTTGAAACACTTCCATTCCAGAGATACAGTACATCTCCTTATGTCAAATTGGTGCAAGTACTCCACCAGGTTGACGTGACGAGTTTGACGATGCCACAAAATAACATTTAAATGGATTGTAACACATTCAACACAATAAACCATAAAGTTGGAGAAAATATGTCATTGTATGTGATTACACTCAGGTTTTACACTAAGAGCTGTAACTTCAGAAATCTGGCTGATGATCTGATCAATTAATGATTGGTGTGTTGTATCTAGAGCAGGGGTCGGCAACCTTTACCATTCAAAGAGCCATTTAGACCCATTTTTTACATTAAAGAAAACACTGGGAGCCACAAATCCTTTTTTGACATTTAAAATCAAATAACGCTGCATATAATTTTTTTCCCTTTTTCTTTCATGTTAATATAAAACAACAATGTGTTGCATTGATTTAAACGACTGCAGAGACAATTAAATTGCAATTCTGCTTGCAACAAAAACATTTAGATTTAAAAAAGAAATCTCCAGCCTCCTCATGACCCTAATTAGGATTAAGCAGTTCAGAAAATGAATGAATGAATGTGTCAGAGTCCTTCTTGTATTTTTATAAAGAATATCTATCCCACAAAGCATGGGACGGGGAACAGCCAGATGTGTTAATGGGTTGGGTATCTACCTCACCATCACGCCCTTCGTGGATCTTCCGCTTCTTTATTTGTTATATTAATGTTGTTTTGTCATAGTTTTAATTTACAAAAATGACAACAACACAGAAAAGTATATGAAAAGTTATTTTAAGGAGGAGTCTGCTCAACATTCTTTTAAATTATATTAATGCTTCGTGCTGCACTGACCGATCCATGCTCAGAGTGGAGACTGAACCACACCTAGTTATTTATTTTGTCACTGTGAGGACAGTTATTTAACTCGGAGATTGCTGTGTATAAACAAATCTCATCCAACGTCTCTTACTTCAGCTGTGATTTCCGTTCCTGGATTACAAACCCGGTGGCAGAAAAAAATCTCTCTCAATGTGCTGCTGCTTGCCATGAGCTCTTTTAGGGCTCTTTTATATTTCTTTGGTGTGGGCGGGGTTATTTTGTGTGTTCTTGTGGATACACACACAAAATCACCCCGCCCATAACAAATAAATATCCGCCCACACCGACCCTTAATTTTCATCAATGTAATTTTCCACCCTAAAAGAGCATTGAAGGGAACCCACATCATTCAGGTGAAAAAACCCTAGATTGGACATTACTGTTTCAATTCTGAAGTGGAGCCATCTTGGTGAGATCACATTACTGTTTAACACTTAAAGCAAGGTGATCTCACCAAGATGGCTCCACTTCAGAATTGAAACAGTAATGTCCAATCTAGATTTTTTTTCTTTTCTTTTGATGATCAGTGATTGGTGGAGTAAATGTGAGTGTGCCGTGTGAGTAAATAAGCAGCTTGTGGTGCAGCCGTCGGCCACCGTAAACTACAACATTATTTTGAAAAGCCATGGAGCCGCACCAGAAAGGTGAAAGAGCCGCATGCGGCTCTGGAGCCGCGGGTTGCCGACCCCTGATCTAGAGCAACGGCCTACGCTTATAGCTCAGTAAAAGGAAAGATATCTCACTGGAATCTGCCATTAACACCTGTGTGTTACATGAGAAGCTGGAGCGTTGCTACAAGAAGCTTTAGGAGAAGAAGGTTTTTTCCATCTTAGAAATGCTTCATTCAAACCATGGTGTGAAACATATACATGACAGAACGAAGTGTTCAGTTCAGTTCATTTTCTGTAACTGCTTCATCCTAATTAGGATCGCGGGGAGGCTGGTGCCCATCCTAGCCAACTCAGGGCGAGGGAAGAGTACACCGTGGACAGCTCGCCAGACCATTGCAGGGCGGAAACACGCTGACGGCTTTTCAGCCTACTCTTACAGAACGAAGTGTCCAGCTTTTAATAATAAAAAAAAAACACTGCTAGCAAGTGTACAAATGCACAGAGAGGTTATGCAAGCACAAAGAGAACAAGCAGGAATCACAGGTCTCGTCAGACTCGCAGAATGTTTTCTACTGCCTGAGCTCAGAGACTCTACCACAGAACGATGAGCTCTTCACCACGTTCTTCTGCACTCTCACTCAGAAAGAACCAAAAGTAAAAATTGATGCTGGATCCAAATACAGCGTCATATCAACATCCACACTGAAACATGTCGACTCCAATTCAACTATCAATACTTCATTCACTATTAACTTGATTGCCTTCAGGGGTCAAGTGTATGACTTTTAGAATTTCAAAATTTTACACCTGAATTGTGGCAGCCTTAAGTTCCAACCTCAATGCAAGGTCACTACTGGGCCTCTCATACAGTGTGAAATTGGTTCTGGTGAGAATTGGCCCTGATGTTCATGTCATTGGGCAGGTGACGTTCACTGTGTGACTATAGAAATATGGTGGGAGTTAGCAAGAAAAATGGAAAAGTCAGGCCCGACATTGACCCAGTACACCTTATGAAAGCATTCCATAGCCCCAATCCAAAATGAAAACAGTAGAGGAGGTCACTCCAGACACGCTGAATGCTAAGATGGTCAGCATTCTAAAATACTAACTATGAGTTTTGGACAAGTTCTACCAGATGACAAATAACCAAAAAACAACTTTTATTACTCTAACTACCTACTATTGCTTTCTCTGTATCATTAATTAATTCATTTTCTGAATGGCTTAAATCCAATTGGGCTCTTCGGGAGGCTGGCACCAATCTCAACCAACTCTGGGAGAGGGCAGGGTACAGCCTGAATAGTTCCCAGGCCATCGCAGGTCCAACACACACAACCAATTATACTCATTTTCACACCTAGGTGTAATTTGGAACAGCCAATTAACTTACTGTGCACAAGCACAGGGAGAACATGCAAACTCCACACAGAAATTCCTGAGCTGGGAATCAAACCCAGGACCTTCTTGCTGTGAGGCGGCCATGCTAACCTCTCCACCACCGTGTCACCTTCCTCTGTATACCTTATGGGATTTCCACAGGTAGCTTATGCGACATGGAGCAGCTGTCAAAATAATTCATGGGAAATCATCATGTATGGCACAGTGGTATCAACCATATGTGGGACACCTTCTCACAAGTGAGAGTGTCAACCCTGATCCTGGAAAAAGTGAGGCTGTCAGTCTCATGTCTCATTGCATGACACGAAAATTTCGGACTATAGCAGTTCCTGAGGATAACTACTTAGCCACGTTCATGCCAAACTCTGGTAACTTCACAGCACCCTTGCAGAGACTCCTCCATCAAGCCAGACTAGGGATCTCACTCATGGAGTGAGTGAGTAGATGGGGAGCGAGTCCTCACTTCGAATCTAATCACTGTTTTCTCTGTATATACTCTACATTCATATCTACACAAGATCTTAAATGTTTTACATCTTAAATTAAAATAAATAAATAAATAAATAACTTGAATAGAAACAGGTCTGAATTCCTCTCTCACACACACTCTCTCTCTCTCACACACACACACACACACACACACACACACACACACACACACACACACACACACACACACACCCACACACACACACACACACACACACACACACACACACACACAGACACACGTCATCGCTCCACATTCTGTTTATTTCAGAGGAAGGCATGCACAGTAGATGTATTATTTTCCAACCTCAAAACTGATGCACAGATATTTTCACTGCAGCACTACAAACCATCTGTAATCCCCTCTGCTGCATCAAAACCACACAGAAAAAAAATTTCCAGATCAACTCTGAGATCATAGCCAGTGCTTTACTGAGGGTCAAACATCACGAAACGAAATTAATTAAATGACCATAATAATAGATTTGTATAAAGAGCTACTGCTTGTCAAATGTAACTACCATTGACTACAAGTGTAGCCCATGTAACTTAAAAAAAAAAAAAAATACATTAAAAAAAAAAAAAAAACACTCATGTTTTGTTCAATAAATGAATAAATAAATAAATAGAAGTGAAAAAACAAAATAAATACAAAAGCACCTTTCAGCTGTTGGACATTATGATTTCTTACTGGCAATTCAATATATGAATGGCTGGTGGAGCAAACACATCTTCCTTATGTCTTTTGAGTCTTTGGACACATGGACACTTTGTCTAACTTGAAGATGACGAACTTCTAATGATCCGATTAACTTCTGGCGTTAGACCTGTTGGAAAGTTCCTGTCTATGTAAATGTAATGATTATCATAATATATCTTGGTACAATTAGCAATGGTACAATATAGCATAGGACGGTGGTGTGCAGGATGACGCTGATGGTGAGGAAGGTGAAGAAGGCAAAGGCAGAGCAGAAGACAAAGTGGTGGAAACTGAAAAAGGAAGAATGTCGGGTTGTCTTCAAGGAGGAGTTGAAACAGGCTTTGGGTGGTCAGGAAGTGCTTCCAGATGACTGGACAACTACACCTAATGTGATCAGGGAGAGAAGTAGGAGAATACTTGGTGTGTCATCTGGAAGGAGAGGAGATAAGAAGACTTGGTGGTGGAATGAGGAAGTGCAGGAGTGTGTACAAAAAAAGAGGTTAGCTAAGAAGAAGTGGGACATTGAGAGGACCGAAGAGAGTAAACAGGAGTACAGGGAGACACAGCGTAAGGCGAAGGTAGCGGTGTCAAAGGCCAATCAGATGGCGTATGATGACTTGTATGCTCGATTGGAAAGTAATACAGGTTATACAGGTTGGCACAGCAGAGAAATAGAGATTGGAAGGACTTGCAGCCAGTTAGAATGATAAAGGACAGAGAGGGAAACGTATTGACTGATGACAGAAGTGTGCTGGGAAGATGGAAAGAGTACTTTGAAGAGATGATGAATGAGGAAAATGAGAGAGAAAAAAGAGTAGAAGAGGTGACCATTGAGAACCAGGAAGTAGCAAAGATTAGTCAGGGTGAAGTGAGAAGGGCACTGAAGAGGATGAAGAATGGAAAGGCAGTTGGTCCTGATGACATACCAGTGGAGGTATGGAAGTGTCTAGGAGAAGTAGCAGTAGATTTCCTGACAAGAACATTTAACAAGGTCTTAGAGAGTGAGAGGATGCCAGAGGAATGGAGAAGAAGTGTGCCGGTGCCCATTTTTAAGACCAAGGGAGACATGCAGAGTTGTGGCAACTAAAGAGGGATAAAGTTGATGAGCCATACGATGAAGTTATGGGAAAGAATAGTGGAAGCAAGACGAGGGGGAAAGGGTCAGCATTCTGAACAACAGTTTTGTTTCATGCCAAGAAAGAGCACCACAGATGCAGTGTTTGCCTTGAGGATGTTAATAGAGAAGTACAGAGAAGGTCAGATGGAGCTGCATTGTGCCTTTGTGGATCTGGAGAAAGCATATGGCAGGGTGCCGAGAGAGGAACTGTGGTATTGCATGAGGAAGTCTGCAGTGGAAGAGAAGTATGTTAGAGTGGTGCAGGACATGTATGAGAGATGTAAGACAGTGGTGAGGTGTGCTGTCGGTGTGACAGAAGAGTTCAAGGTGGAGGTGGGACTGCATCAAGGGTCAGCTCTGAGCCCCTTCTTGTTTGCTATGGTGATGGACAGGCTGACAGACGAGGTTAGACAAGATTCCCCATGGACTATGATGTTTGCAGATGACATTGTGATCTGTAGTGAGAGCAGAGAACAAGTGCACGAAAATCTAGAGAGGTGGAGGTATGCCCTGGAAAGGACGGGAATGAAGGTTAGCCTCAGTAAGACAGAATACATGTGTATGAATGACAAGGACCCAAGAGGAACGGTGAGGTTACAGGGAGAAGAGATAAGGAAGGTGGAGGATTTTAAGTACTTAGGCTCAACAATCCAGAGTAATGGAGAGTGTGGAAAAGAGGTGAAGAAGCGTGTGCAGGCTGGTTGTAATGGTTGGAGAAAAGTGTCCGGTGTGATGTGTGATAGGAGAGTATTGGCAAGAATGAAAGGAAAAGTGTACAAGACGGTGTTGAGGCCAGCGATGTTGTATGGTTTAGAAACAGTGGCCCTGGGGAAAAGACAGGAGGCAGAGCTGGAGGTAGCACAGATGAAAATGTTGAGGTTCTCTTTGGGAGTAACGAGGATGGATAAGATGAGGAATGAGCACATCAGAGGGACAGCAAATGGAAGACGTTTTGGAGACAAAGTTAGAGAGGCTAGATTGAGATGGTTTGGACATGGACAGAGGAGGGATAGTGAGTATATTGGTAGTAGGATGCTGAGGTTGGAACTGCCAGGCAGAAGGCCTAGAGGAAGACCAAAGACACGATTTATGGATGTGTTGAAAGAGAACATGAAGGTAGTTGGTGTAAGAGAAGAAGATGCAAACGGTAGGGTGAGATGGAGGCAGCTGATTCGCTGTGGCGACCCCTGTAGTGTATTGCAGTGTGTAGTGGTTAACACATCTGACTCACTGCTAGAAGGTCCTGGGTTTGATTCTCAGCTCAGGTGTTTCTTTGCGTAGCTTGCATGCTCTCCCTGTGCTTGTGTGGGTTTCCTCTGGGACTCCGATTTCCTCCCACAGTCCAAAAATATGCACAGTAGGTTAATTAGTTGTTCTAAATGTCCCCTAGGTGTGAGGTGTGAGTGTGAATGGTGGTGTGTATGTTGACCCCGCTATGGCCTGGCGAGCTGTCCAGGGTGTACCATGCCCTTGCTCAAAGTTGGCGGAGATGACCATCAGCCTCCCCGTGATCCCAATTGGGATTAAATGATTCAGAAAATGAATGAATGAAAGATCTCAGGATGAATTAACAGGCTTGTAGTGTTTCTATGTGGTGCCTGCATGTTCTCACTGTGCTTATTTGTGCTTCCGCCGACAGTCTAAAAAACATGCACAGTAGACTAATTGGCTGTGTGAGTACGAATGGTTGTGTGTGTTGTCTCTGCAATGGTCTGGTGAGTGGTTCAGGGTGTTCCCCCAAACTCCTAGCAACTCTAATTAGAAATAAGGTGCTTAGAAAATGAATGAAAATATATCATTCTAATTCAGGCACATATCAGACTGGTGACAGGTCATTGGCTATACAGTGAAACTGTTCTCGAACTTTGAGTCAGATAAATAGTTCTGTCAAGCTACTTGCCTAACCCCGAGTTTATACTGGAACACAATGCCTCCCGTCTGTGTGATGTGAGAGGATCCTAAAAATTTACTAGTGGCTTCATGACAAAGAAAAGATAAATGTTTTTCTATTAAATACATGAATGATAACAAATATAAACATGTTTTCGTCAACATTAGAGTCCCGTACACATCAAGCAGACCATGCTATTTTTCAAACCACATGCACCATTTGTCCATTTCAGAAGCTCTACCTAGTAGTTTGAAAAGTTTCCAACCACAAGACATTAGCCTTTATTCACTGCAGCATCATAAACATTCATCACCTCACACCTCAAACGCTGCATCAAAACCACACGGACATATTCATCTTTCATACACATTTATAAACATTTAATAATCGAGTGATCACTGTTCTCTTCATCTGTATATACAACAATAACAACAACAACAATAATAATCATGATAATAATAATGATAATTAAAAAAAAAAAAAAAAAAAAAAAAAATAATAATAATAATAATCTTTTTTTAAAATGTGCAGTATCTGTCTGTTTGTAGAACACTGCGCTTTACCTCAAGTAGGAGTAGAAGGTGATGAGTCTGTGGCGGTTCTACTCAGTAACAGAAACATTTTAATCTTCAAATTTTTTTCAGTCAGTGATCTCCAGCATGTTTCCTGTGATAGAACGACAAAAATAATAACTTTACCTTTCACTTTAGGAAAGCGTAAAAAGAAATTGAAAATAAAAAGTTCTTGCACCTGTTTGTTCATTTTCTGAACTTAATCGTAGTTACGAATGTGGGGACGCTGACACCCGTTTCAGCCGACTCTGAGAGAGGGCAGAAATTTTTTTGTACAGCTTGCCAGGCCATTGCAGGGCAAAAGCACACCCAAAAACCCAGTGGCCTACTTTTTTTTGAATGATAGCAATGTTTTTATATATATATATATATATATATATATATATATATCAAAGGCCGGCCATGTCTCTCACTGTCTATGGTGAGAGGCATGTAAAAGAACCATTGCTGACTTTCGTAAAGAGTAGCTGAAAAGCCGTCAGCATGTTTCTGTCCCTTGCTAAAGGTTGTGGCAGGAAGGGCATCCGACGTAAAAACCTCTGCCAAATCAAACGTGCGAATCAGATGATTCGCTGTGGCGACTCCCGAGTAAAAGGGAAAAAGCCGAAAGGAAAAGAATAAGATATATATATATATATATATATATATATATATATATATATATATATACGTTATATCTATATATATATGCTTCTCACCACAGAGTGTAAGAGACAGAGCTGGTCTTTGATAACCCAGTTAACTTCACTGAGTGCGGGAGCAGTGACAACTCTGTAAAACTGGGGCTTGAACCTGCAACCTTCAAATCAGCAAGCTAGCACCCTACCACTGAGCAACAGAATGCAAACCACAGAATAGCTAAAAAGTATTCTTAATTAACAATTTTCGTTAATTTAGTGAAATGTTAATTTTGCTTCACCTCAAAGACTCCAGTTTTATGAATTAAACCGATTTTTTTTTTTTAAAAAAAGGATAATTAAATCTAAATAGCACTTTTCACTCTTCTTTATCTTTCGCTCAATCCGGAGTCAGGTCCCTGGACAGTAGCCTAAGCAATGAGATCAAGACATTTCTTTCATTGGTTTTTCCTCAAGCTCTTCTGGGGGACACTAGGGCATTCCCAGATCAGCCGACAGATATAGTTCATCCAACATGTTCCGGGCTATCTTACCAGTTGGACATGCCTGAAACACCACACCAGGAAAGTGCTCAGGAGACATTCTAACCAGATGCCCGAGCCACCTCAATTGGTTCCTCTCTATGTGGAGCTCCTCCTGGATGACTTGAGTTTCATTAAAATATGAAAACCTATAAATGTTTGGGTGGTTTTAGTTAAAGCAGACACTGTTTTTTCATCTGTGTGATTTTGACAAAGATCAGATCACATTTGATGGTGATTTCATGCAGAAATGTGAGAAATTCCAAAAGGTTCAGATACTTTTTCATACCACTGTATATTCCATAAGAATCCTCCAAACCACATTCGGTCACTCACTTATTTGCCAAATTACTTACTTCTATTAGAATCCTGGAAAGGCTGAAACCTTTCTCAACCAACCCCAGGAAAAGGTAAGGCACACTCAGAACAACTTGTCAGCCAATCATACTAGCTGAGTATCACCACGGGGCGAATCATAGACTAGTTCAGGAGCTCCATTTAGATGGTGTACACTTCCAGCAGTACTTTATTCTGAAACACATGCAGTTTTTAATGGCCTGGTTTATTTATTTTTATTAAAATGTTGCTGTTTACATGAATTAGTAGGAAAAGCACGTATATGAGTTACTTACCAACCCACAGAATGTAAATTTCATGCATCTCTAAATAAACTTATAAACGGCGATCCCTCACTTTCCGTGCTTAATGGGGACGGAAACCCCCCCCCCCTGCGACCACTGATTTCCGCGAAGTAGGATTGACCCCCCTGACTGACATGTACATACATGGACATGTGTATTTAAGATCAATAAATACATATTAAACCCTATAAATGCTTATAATAACAATTAAACATTTAAAAATAATGCATAAGATGTAAATTAAATATAAATACACATATACACATAGATGCACACCTCACCTAAAAATGTAAGTAGTTTTGTTTGGGGTGTTTTTTTATTTTTTATGGGGGTTTTAGGCCTAATTGGCTTTGTTTTGTGGCAATTCCCTTAACTTTTTCCATATTTTTCCTTAATTTCCTTTTTTTTTTTTTTTTTTTTTTGATGAATATTTGAAGCACAAAGTGGTGAGGGATTACTATATGAATATAAACTCAGAGGAAATGGTGACCAGCTCAGAAACATGGACCCAGGATAACATATCAGGTTACTATTCTTCATAAAATTTCTGTGTGCAGTCATAAAGCTGAGGATATTTACGCATTGCCATAATAAGCGGCTCTTCCATGTTGATGTTTTGCGAGACATTTAAGTTGATGGTTTTCATACAGAAGCATTTAGTGTAAGTCTGTTTTTATAAGCATGTCAATCAACAGTATCTTTAAGCTGACTGGACGCTTCTCTGCTCAACTCATATCATGTGAAAGTTGAATTGAACTCCATGCCTGTCCACCTCTTATTGCATGTGATGATTGATTTTGCGTAGCTGTTTGTTGCTTGTCCTTTCCTGTGTGAACGAAGCTTAAATCTTGCAAGTAGATATCTTTGAGATAATTGAGTACCTGTTTAATAAATAGACGATACAAAAGCTCAAATTGAGAAATTTAATTTAAAATTAATATATCAAGGCAAATAAAATCTGAAAAATAAAAAGGAAGATGTCCTCCAGGTTGTCACTTTATGTCCTTGCAGTTTTTTTCCGATTCACATATGATGCAAGACTACAAAGAAGCCAATGAGGACATGAACATTTTTTGTTTGTTTCAGCATACACAGAGAATGGCTATTTGGATTTATTGTTGGAAACTATTGTAATCCGTGATTGGGTTTTGGAAATTATGTGAAAGTTCATCATCATCATCTTCAGCTTGTTCCTGGGTTGAGTTGCGGGGGCAGAAGCCTAATCAGTGGTAACCAGACTTCCATCTCCCCAGCCATGTCCTCCAGCTCTTCCAGGGACCAAGGCCCGACATGGGTGGCACTTATGTTGATGTTTCAAAGGCATGTTTTGGCACATTCCCCACAAGGCAGGCACTATATTACTATATGCTTGGTGCATAAGCATTTACAGTACACGATGTACATGTAGGTTATACTAGGCTTGTACAAACTACACATTTTAAACATTTTTGAGATGTCATTCGACAAACTAAAAAAAATGTTTGGCTTGAGAAAAAGTGTGTGTGTGTGTGTGTGGGGGCGGGATCTCAGACCCCCCCCCCCCCTCCGTTCCGTGGCCCCTGTAGTCTAATGTGTACATCTTAGGGTGCCCGAAGGAAACCCATGCAAGCACGGGGGTGATATGCATACTGCACCCCAAAACACCCCTGCCAAGCCCAGAACTCAAACCCAGGACCTTGCTCCGTGGCAAATTTGATAATTAATATGTCACTGTTTCATACTGCTGCAAAAAATGATTTATAACATTTTTTATTAAACTATTCAACCACAGACAACACAGTTATCATATTGTAATTATCTATTAAGAATTCATGAATGTATTGTCTGTTATACTAAAAACATTTTCAAAAAATCCAGTTTCCTTCGACATCTGGCCATGGTTTACTCTGAGCAAACAGTAAATTTCATGGTTAATTATATAAGTTAACATGTTCCCCACATTTGCATAAATTATTATTTAATAGCAGAATACACAACATGTGGATCCACCATTTCACTGCATTTCCCTTTCCTCTTGGATTTCTTATTAGAAAACTGTAGAGCAGCATAATTCACTGAATCAGACTCTTTTTCCTACAAAAAAAAGAGAATATATCAGATTAACTGACAAATGTTAGCCTTGTTTCACTGCTGCAGAGGAAAATAAACCCTGGTCTATCAGTCTCAGCAACAAAGAGTATTCAAAGCATTGAAATCTCGCCTTTATAAATACTGCAGTCCAAAGTGCTTTTCACACGAAATATAGATTAGCAAAAAACAGGTCACAATTCTTTTTGCCGAACAGCTAATGCTAAACCACATCATCATACAGCTCAAAGCCTTCAGTTTGTTTTATTTAATTGTGGGGACAGGGTAGCTGTAGTGGGTTTGAAATTTATATTCTCAGATTTACCTCATCATCCTGTCTGTCAGTAATATCACCTAAAGAAAAAACATATGAGAATTTTTCTGACAGGGACAAAACAGAAAAAATAATGAACTCAGCATCTGATAGTTTAACTTCACCTCTGGGCTTTTTTCTGTGCTTCCACACAATCACAGCCAGGAAACTGAGAAGAATCCCATTCACTGGAGCGAGTATCATGGTCAGAATGAAGAACACATCAGAAGCAACTGAAATTTTGAAAGGCATAAAATTGTCTTCAGTAAAATTATATCTTAAATTACAAATTTGAGTGATAATCTCCAAGCATGTCAACACAAGCTTTTTAGCAGAACAAAGAGATGACAAACCTTTTGGTCTCTCCGTGGCCTTATTAGAAAATGCTTTATCGATTGAAAATAAAAAAACAACAACAACAATAACAATCAATAAACAAATAAAAAGCACCATTTTTACAATCTCAGTCATTTTACTCATCTCTCACTAAAACTCTACATTTGATATACATTTACCTGTCACTTTTGGTCTCTCTGTGGCCTTATTAGAAAGTGCTTTATCTTTTGAAAATTAAAAACAACAACAATAACAATCAATAAACAAATAAAAAGCACCATTTTTACAATCTCAGTCATTTTACTCATCTCTCACTGAAACTCTACATTTGATATACATTGACCTTTCACTTGTATGAAGGTCGAGTTACTGAAGATCCTTTTATCACCGTAGCTGCAGTAATAGAGTCCGGTATCAGAGATGTTTACTGCAGTGATGGTGAGAGACGAGTTCTTGTCCTGAACAGACATCACGATTCTTTCACTCCCAGTGAAGAAATAACAGTTTTGTGATGGAGCTGATTTCATAAATTGTTTACACCCAATAAGAATTGGAACTGAATCACTCGGGTGTTTATACCAGTAAATGTAACCTGGAATAATCATGTCATGTTGGCACCAAATAGTGACTTTATCTCCAATTTCTGCCTCCAAAGGGAAAGAACTCAGAGTCTCTGAGAGCAACCCTGTGACCCATAAAACAAATATTACCTCAATAGGCTTTCAGAAAAATTAAATAAATTGTCACATAATTATGCAATAACACTTTAAATCTCATTATTTTGTTTTAAATAACAACGGACTTTAACAGATATAAATGATTTATTATGTGCACTTTGAAGTTTTATTGTGCCAGATCAGTGGAGTATATTAAAAATAAATAAACACAAAATCTGTTTCCTGAATAAAACAATTAGGAAGTTTATGAGCACTTACCAAAGGTGCAGAGAAACAAAGGCAAAGTCATAGAGCAAACCACTGCAGTGTGTATCAGGCGAATGAGAAACAGGAAACTGTCGGGGCTGAAATGATGATATATGTGGCGGGGGAGGGGCGGCGCAGTGGGATAAGTACTGTATATTCAAAACTGCAGCTTGTAAACCCAAAAGCAGCACCATGGACTTTGAGGCAAATTAAACCAGCGAGCATATACACACACACACACACACACACACACACACACACACACACACACACACACACACACACACACACACACACACACACACAAACAACACACACACACACACACACACACACACACAAACACACACACACACACACACACAAACACACACACACACATACACACACACACACACACACACACACACACACACACACACACACACACACACACACACACACACACACACACACACACACACACACACACGCGCGTGCATCCCTCACTTCTTACGCAGTACAATTCATGCGGCTTCAGTGCATCACAGTTTAAAAAAAATATTATTCATCGAATTAAAAAGTAAGGAAATTAAAAAAGAATAGTGGAAAAAGTTCAGGAAAATGCCACAAAAACAAGGCCAATTATGTAAAGAAGAAAAAAGCAAAACAAACACAAAATAAAAACAACCCAAAATCTCCCATCAAAACTAGTTACATTGTTGCATGTGTGTGAGCACGTTCATCGCGCGTGTGCGCGTGTGTATGTGTGTCGTCTTCTTCTCATGCAATAGCATCGTATGTGTGTGCATGTATATTTTATTTACATCTTGTGTTATTTTTTATTTTTTGAATGTTTAATTGTTATTATAAGCATTAATAACATATTTATTTCAGCTACTATATGATATATGACTGAGTCACATATTTATTTGCAGCTACTCTACAAAAGTCATCAATGGGTCTTTTACATGAACCTCTCACCATAGACAGTGATCCGGCCTTTGATAACCCAATTAGATGCACTAGGGGGACAATGACAACTGTTACGTGGCCCTTTTAAATTTTTACAAATGGAAAATAACAAAGAATATCAAAAGAACCTGTACAGAATTACCAAGTAAATGACCAACAAACAAGGTGACTAACTTTAAATAATCTTTTAAATAATTAACCATTAAACAAGGTATGATACAGTTACAATGTCGTGCACAGGTACCATTTATTATACGAACTAACTACAGGCATGTGATCTGACCAATCCCAAAAAGACTGAAAATTGTCGGGGGTCTGGGGGCGGAGCCATGGTGAGGGGAACAAGGGGCCACCCGAAGCTCTTGAATTTTCAGCATTTTCTCATGCAAAAATAACATCACACAAAAAAGCAGTAAAGAATATTTCTTATAATATAATTAGACAATTTTCAACATTCTTCACCCACCTCAATGTACATGCATATGCAACAGCAACACCAAACACTGAATATTCTTAGAATGTCTGTTCCATACAACTTGAAAATCAACATTCACCGATTTTCAGTTTTCACAGAAAATTACTTCATTATCCCATGACATGGTCACATGTGGAATTCATGCAATAACAGTTGCATTGCCATGGATCTACTAGTTACTGAACAGTCTCTACATGAAAGATATATACAAAGTCTATTAACAACAGTGAACACTTTATCAACACCTTTGCGAACCCTTAGCAGGTTTAGACTTGTTTTTAGCTTTGATGGCCCTTACATGGGCTTTTCTAGCACACTTATGGGCAGCTTGAAATCTCCTCTTGGCCTCTGCCTTTGAGCTTTGTTTCTTGGCTCTAATAGCCAGCTTCTGTCTCCTCGCTTCTCTTTCTACTTCCAACGGCTCCAACTCCTCTCTGTATCATTTGCTTGAAGTCCTAATCTTCAGACAGAGTCTTCCATTTACTGGGTCCATCAGAATGTCTTTTCTCGCAAATGATTAACAGCATTAGTTTTCTTGGCTCTGATGGCGTACTTTATAGTCTGAATAGAGCTGTAGGTGGCTATGTCCATCCTGCATGATTTCAAATTCAGAACATCTCCCATTGTGCTGAAGGCACCTTCTACTTGAGGACCATGGAAGCAACTCATCAAAGCATTGGCCATTTTGGACAGGGTAAGATATACTCCCTTGTCAATCAGTGCTGACCACCAGATGTCTAGTTGAACCTCTCCACCCTGTTTGTCTGTTGTTGGAGGCAATGTAGTGTCAACTTGAAATTGTCTAACTTCCATGTCAAAGACATTCAGTTCCTCTTCCTTCAGGAAATTCTTTTCCAAAGAAGGCAGAATCTTCAATAGCCCCAAGGTCATGCTGTGTCCCCTAGCCATGGGATCAATTGCTGTTGCTGCCTTCAGAAGTTTGTTGTCAAGGGGCAGGTTTTCTTGAAGATACTTGCCACAGTTGATGTAGGATCCCTTAACCTTTTCCTTAAACTCCTTTACAGTTGACTGAAAGGAAAATATAACTTAACAATTTTACAGTAACTTGTTAGCCCTTATAAATTATAAACATAGAAATAATTATAAATTATAACCACATTAACCAGGGGTTGATATTTATAAAAAAATAAAAAATAAAATAAAATAACATTTTGAATCATGTTTGCCTTTGTGAGGAGCAGGCTGCCCCAGCTAAAAGACCACCAGCAGGCATTCAAACTTCTGCAAGAGACTGGCAGCTGTTATTGGATCTTGAACACCAGTTGAAGTTCCCTAGCCATATTGTGGTCACCACCCTCCATCCTGACATTGTCCTTGTGTCAGAGGCTACTAAGCAAGTGATGCTGCTGGAGTTGACTGTCCCGTGGAAAGACCGCCTGGAAGAAGCCTTTGAGAGGAAACCTTTCAAGTACACGAGACTGGTGAAAGACTATCAGCAATCAGGGTGGAGGGTGAAGTGCCTTCCAGTGGAGGTTGGCTGCAGAGGCTTTGCGGCCCGGTCCTTCGCCAAAGCTCTGGGTTGTCTAGGCATCGTTGGGCAACAGAAGAGACGTGCCATCCGCAATACCACCGAAGCGGCAAAGAGGGCTTCAAGATGGCTGTGGCTCAAGAGAGGAAAACCATGGAGTCGTGGTAGCTGGTGTGCCAACTGGACACAAGCCGGGGTCTGGTCAGCCCCAGCTGGGTCACCTGGATGAGGGTGTATGATGTTGAAAGACCCGAAACACCCAATGATTCCAGGAACATCACTGATGATGTGTCCAGTCGTTAGTAGATGTATTTAGACAGTGAACCAATATGGCAATAACACTGTCAGATGGTCTGTTATGATTTGTTTTCTCAAAGCATAAACAATACTGAATGAAATTATCATTCATTTACGTTTGTATTACACTATCAATAATTGTTTCTTTACTTGTCAGCGGGCAAGTCAAAATCGTAAAACTTGACACGAGCGTTGGGCAATAGTATTTTTCAACCCATGATTATCACGATTAATTTGTTAATTAAAATCAATAAACATGCACAGGTCAAATTTTAAATTATTTCCACACTACCTACCTGATTGTGAACTACTCTATCTGCAACGGGGATCAGCTGTCGTGGTGGATTCTTTCTTTCAATCATTGTATTGTTGGCCGTAAACAATGGATGAATTCCAGAAGGTGCAGTTACTTTCGGCTCACATCCAAAAGTCCCATCAAGCGAAGCGTTTGTTTTTCTTGCATGTAGTTGTTTAACATGCTTCTGGTGTTTTGCATGGCATTCTAATACTTTGAATCCACACGATCCATAGTCTATTTCATCGTGACACCACTTGCACAATACTTTTCCAGGTCAATTAATCTTGCGAATGAGGTCGCCGAATAACGTCGTCACAATCGTTTTTCTGATGGCAGTATTCTTTTTCCATCCAGTTCCAGCGGAACTTATTTTTGACCAATTTGTCAATTGTTTTATTCATGCAGCATCTTTTCTCTCCACAACCGTCATCTTTCTGCTGGCGTGTAGGGAATTCGACATATGGGTACTACGGAAGCATTGATGGGCCAAAATGCATGACGTCAGCATAGTCAGCCAATCACAGTCCCTATTACATGCTACTGGGAGCTCGTTAAAAAGTTGGATTCCGAATAAAACGAAATGAGATTTATTGAATGCGTTTTTTACAAAAAAAAAATGGATTTATTAATTTTTTTTCGGCACCTGAACCCCCGATATACTGTGTGCATGCCCGAGCGCGCGTATGTAGGTGTGTCATCTTCTTTTCATGCAATGCCATCTGTATCCCTCATGCCGGTCCCAAGCCCGGATAAATGCAGAGGGTTGCGAAAGGAAGGGCATCTGGCGTAAAACTTTTGCCAGAATACAAAATGCAGACCGTAGAGACAAATTTCATACTGGATCGGTCGAGGCCTGGGTTAACAATGACCGCCATCAGTGCCGTCAACCAACAGGGTGCTGGTGGAAATTGGACTACTGTTGGTGGAAGACGTCGAAGAAGAAGAGGTGGGAGGCGTGTCCGTAGGCAGAGAGAGAAGAGGAAAAGCATGAGTTTAGGACTCATAGTAGGGACTTTGAATGTTGCAACTATGACAGGAAAAGGTAGAGAGCTGGGTGACATGATGCAGAGGAGGAAGGTAGACATACTGTGTGTTCAGGAGACCAGGGGGAAAGGTAGCAAGGCTAGAAGCATAGGATTAGGGTTTAAGCTGTTTTTTCATGGTGTGCATGGGAAGAGAAATGGAGTAGGAGTCATCTTGAATGAGGAGTTTGTCAGGAATGTTCTAGAAGTGAAAAGAGTGTCAGACAGAGTGATGAGTCTCATGTTAGAAATTGAAGGTGTAATGTTCAATGTTGTTAGTGCTTATGCCCCACAGGCAGGATGTGAGCTAGAGGAGAAGGAGTGATTCTGGAGTGACTTAGATGAAGTGATGCAGAGTACCGCCAGAGCTGAAAGAGTGGTCATTGGGACAGACTTCAATGGAGATGTTGGTGCAGGCAACAGAGGGGACGAGGAAGTGATAGGCAGGTTTGGTATCCAGGACAGGAACACAGGACAGATGTTGATTGATTTTGCAAAAAGGATGGAAATGGCTGTGGTGAATACTTTCTTCCAGAAGAAACAGGAGCATAGGGTGACTTATAAAAGTGGAGGTAGGAGCACACAGGTAGACTACATCTTGTGTTGGCGATGTAATTTGAAGGAAGTCAGTGACTGCAAAGTAGTAGTGGGTGAAAGTGTTGCCAAACAGCATAGGATGATGCTGATGGTAAGAAAGGTGAAGAAGGCAAAGGCAGAGCAGAAGACAAAGTGGTGGAAGCTGAAAAAGGAAGAGGGTCATGTTGTCTTCAAGGAGGAGTTGAAAATGGTTTTTGGTGGTCAGGAAGTGCTTCCAGATGACTGGACAACTACAGCTAATGTGATCAGGTAGACAGGTAGGAGATTACTTGGTGTGTCCTCTGGAAGGACAGTAGATAAGGAGACTTGGTGGTGGAATGAGGAAGTGCAGGAGTGTGTACAAAAGAAGAGGTCAGCTAAGAAGAAATGGGACATTGAGAGGACCGAAGAGAGTAAACAGGAGTACAAGGAGACACAGTGTAAGGCGAAGGTAGCGGTGTCAAAGGCCAAACAGAAGGTGTATGATGACTTGTCTGCTAGGTTGGACAGTAGGGAGGGAGAAAATTATTTATACAGGTTGGCACAGCAGAGAAATAAAGATGGGAAGGATCTGCAGCAAGTTAGAGTGATTAAGGACAGAGTGGGAAACGTATTGACTGATGACAGAAGTGTGCTGGGAAGATGGATAGAGTACTTTGAAGAGCTGATGAATGAGGAAAACGAGAGAGAAAAAAGAGTAGAAGAGGTGACTGTTGAGGACTGTTTAGTAAAGGTGAGGTGAGGAGGGCACTGAAGAGGATGAAGAATGGAAAGGCAGTTGGTCCTGATGATATACCAGTGGAGGTATGAAGTGTCTAGGAGAGGAAGCAGTAGATTTTCTGACAAGAACATTCAACAAGGTATTAGAGAGTGAGCAGATGCTGGAGGAATAGAGGAAAAGTGTGCTGGTGCCCATTGCAGAGTTGTGGCAACTACAGAGGGATAAAGTTGATGAGCCATTCGATGACACTATGGGAAAAAATAGTGGAAGCAAGACGAGGGGGAAAGGGTCGGCATTTCTGAACAACAGTTTTGTTTCATGCCAAGAAAGAGCACCACAGATGCAGTGTTTGCCTTGAGGATGTTAATAGAGAAGTACAGAGAAGGTCAGACGGAGCTGCATTGTGCCTTTGTGGATCTGGAGAAAGCATATGACAGGGTGCCGAGAGAGGAACTGTGGTATTGCATGAGGAAGTCTGGAGTGGAAGAGAAGTATGTTAGAGTGGTGCAGGACATGTATGAGAGATGTAAGACAGTGGTGAGGTGTGGTGTCGGTGTGACAGAAGAGTTCAAGGTGGAGGTGGGATGACATCAAGGGTCAGCTCTGAGCCCCTTCTTGATTGCTACAAATGTTTTTTTAGACAGCAGTGGCTTCCTCCTTGGAGGCCTCCCATGAACCCCATTCTTGGTCATTGTTTTACATATAGTTGATGTGTGCACAGAGATATTGGACTGTGCCACTGATTTCTGTAAGTCTTTAGCAGACACTCTAGGGTTTTTTTTTAATCTCTCTGAGTATTCTGCGTTGAACTCTTGGCGTCTTCTTTGGTGGACGGCCACTCCTTGGGAGAGAAGCAACAGTGTCAAACTCTCTTCATTTGTCGACAACTTCTCTGACTGTTGATTGATGAACATCCAGACTTTTAGAGATGGTTTTGTATCCTTTCCCAGCTTTATAAAAATCAACAATTCTTGATTGCAGGTCTTCAGACAGCTCTTTTGAGCGAGCCATGGTGCACATCAGACAATGCTTCTCATCAAGACAATTCTTACCAGGTGTATGTTTTATAGTGGGCAGGGCAGCTTTAAGCCACTCATCAGTGATTGGGCACACACCTGACTTAAATTGTTTCATAAAAATTGGTTTCAATTGTGCTTTAATCTCCTTAGGCAGAGGGTTCAGTTACTTATTCCTCCCCCTTCTGTCATTGTTTGCATGCTATCCTCATTAAAATATGAAAACCTATAACTGTTTGGGTGGTTTTAGTTAAAGCAGACACTGTTTTTTTCATCTGTGTGATTTTGAAAAAGATCAGATCACATTTGATGGTGATTTTATGCAGAAATGTGAGAAATTCCAAAAGATTCAGATACTTTTTCATACCACTGTACTATGACACAGAGCCGAGCAAACCTCCTATAAAGGGCTGTCATCGTCCTTCAGTTGCCATTCAAAAAGACAGCGTTGAGCAAAGATGCAAAAATGCAACGTGAGCCTGAACAGCAAATCTAACTGCTTCGAAGCTTCCCATGAGTAGTTGCAGGATAAAGTGCAACAGAACCGTGAACACCCTTATTTTCATACCAAAGTATTTTTTTATAAGTTTTTTTTTAACGTGATCCATTTTATTTTACACACATTTATAAGTACCATTTGTGCCAGTATTTCTCTGACAAAATATTCTTATAAGGCTCGTTTTATACCGTTACTTTTGTAAAAGAGAATTGTTTTCAAGTTTTGTGATATAATGTGATATGTTACTGATAATGGAATTAAACATATGTGATAAAAAATATCTTTTACTTTTCACTTTACAAAAATTTGCACCTTTCCTACAGATGAGAGTTCGTCACCCATTATTATTAATATTTATTTAATCTTTCCTACCCGATGTGACCAATTAGTCACAGATTATTATTTTTTATCATTAATGCAAAATTCAAATTTTCAGTACATATCATCTTTAACCAGCTTAAGCATGAATTACTTTTTTTTACTGCTAGAAAATAATTCAGGGTCTTCTTCTTCTTCTTCTTCTTCTTCTTGTCCTTTTGGCTTTTCCCTTCAGGAGTCGCCACAGCGAATCATCTGACTCCATCTCACCCTATCCTCTGCATCTTTTTCTCTTACACCAACTGCCTTCATGTCCTCCTTCACCATATCCATGAATGGTCTCTTTGGTCTTCCTCTAGGCCTTCTGCCTGGTCGTTCCAATCTCAACATCCTACTACCAATATACTCACTATCCCTCCTCTGTACATGTCCAAACCATCTCAATCTAGCCTCTCTGACTTTGTCTCCAATATGTCTTACATGTGCTGTCCCTCTGATGTGCTCATTCCTGATCCTATCCATCCTCGTTACTCCCAAAGAGAACCTCAACATTTTCATCTCTGCTACCTCCAGCTCTGCCTCCTATCTTTTCCCCAGGGCCACTGTTTCTAAACCATACAACATCGCTGGCCTCAACACCGTCTTGTACACTTTTCCTTTCATTTTTGCCGATACCTTCCTATCACACATCACACCGGACACTTTTCTCCAACCATTCCAACCAGCCTGCACACGCTTCTTCACCTCTTTTCCACACTCTCCATTGCTCTGGATTGTTGAGCCTAAGTACTTAAAATCCTCCACCTTCCTTATCCCTGCTCCTTGTAACCTCACCATTCCTGTTGGGTCCTTGGCATTCATGCACATGTATTCTGTCTTACTGAGGCTAACCTTCATTCCCCTCCTTTCCAGGGCATCCCTCCACCTCACTAGATTTTCCTGCACTTGTTCTCTGCTCTCACTGCAGATCACAATGTCATCTGCAAACATCATAGTCCATGGAGATTCTTACCGAACCTCGTCTGTCAGCCTGTCCATCACTATAGCAAACAAGAAGGGGCTCAGAGCTGACCCTTGATGCAGTCCCACCTCCACCTTGAACTCTTCTGTCACACCGACAGCACACCTCACCACTGTCTTACATCTCTCATACATGTCCTGCACCACTCTAACATACTTCTCTGCCACTCCAGACTTTCTCATGCAATACCCCAGTTCCCCTCTTGACACCCTGTCATATGCTTTCTCCAGATCCACAAAGGCACAATGCAACTCCTTCTGACCTTCTCTGTACTTCTCTATTAACATCCTGAAAGCAAATACTGCATCTGTGGTGCTCTTTCTTGGCATGAAACCAAACTGTTGTTCAGAAATGCTGACCTCTGCCCTTAGTCTTGCTTCCACTATTCTTTCCTATAACTTCATCGTGTGGCTCATCAACTTTATCCCTCTGTAGTTGCCATAAGTCTGCACAGCTCCCTTGTTCTTAAAAATGAGCACCAGCACACTTCTCCTCCATTCCTCTGGCATCCTCTCACTCTCTAAAACCTTGTTCAATGTTCTTGTTAGGAAATCTACTGCTTCCTCACCTAGACACTTCCATCCCTCCACCGGTATGTCATCAGGGCCAACTGCCTTTCCATTCTTCATCCTCTTCAATGCCCTCCTCACTTCACCCTTCCAAATCTTTGCTACCTCCTGGTCCTCAAAAGCCACCTCTTCTTTTTTCTCTCTCACATTTTCCTCATTCATCAGCTCTTCAAAGTACTCTTTCCAGCTTCCCAGCACACTTCTGTCTTCAGTCAATACATTTCTCTCTCTGTCCTTAATCACTCTAACTTGCTGCTCATCCTTCCCATCTCTATTTCTCTGCTGTGTCAATCTGTATAAATCATGTTCTCCCTCTTTACTTTCCAACCGAGCATACAAGTCATCATACGCCCTCTGTTTGGCCTTTGACACCGCTACCTTCACCTTACGCTGTGTCTCCCTGTACTCCTGTTTACTCTCTTCGGTCCTCTCTATGTCCCACTTCTTCTTAGCTAACCTCTTCTTTTGTACACACTCCTGCACTTCCTCATGCCACCACCAAGTCTCCTTATCTATTTTCCTTCCAGATGACACACCAAGTATTCTCCTACCTCTCTCCCTGATCATATTTGCTGTAGTTATGCAGTCATCTGGAAGCACTTCCTGACCACCCAAAGCCTGTTTCAACTCCTCCTTGAAGACAACCCGCTACTACTTTGCAGTCACTGACTTCCTTCAAATTACCTCGCCTGCCCAAGACGTAGTCTACCTGTGTGCTCCTACCTCCGCTCTTATAAGTCACTCTATGCTCCTCTCTCTTCTGGAAGAAAGTATTTACCACAGCCATTTACATCCTTTTTGCAAAATCTACCAACATCTGTCCTTCTGTGTTCCTGTCCTGGATACCAAACCTGCCCATCACTTCCTCGTCCCCTCTGTTTCCTGCACCAACATGTCCATTGAAGTCTGCCCCAATGACGACTCTTTCATCTTTGGGGGTATTCTTCATCACTTCATCTGACTCACTCCAGAATCTCTCCTTCTCTTCTTGCTCACATCCTGCCTGTGGGGCATAAGCACTAACATTGAACATCATGCCTTCAATTTCTAACTTGAGACTCATCACTCTGTCTGACACTCTTTTCACTTCTAGAACATTCCTGACAAACTCCTCCTTCAAGATGACTCCTACTCCATTTCTCTTCCCATCCACACCATGAAAAAACAGCTTAAACCCTGCTCCTATGCTTCTAGCCTTGCTACCTTTCCACCTGGTCTCCTGAACACACAGTATATCCACCTTCCTCCTCTGCATCATGTCAGCCAGCTCGCTACCTTTTCCTGTCATAGTTGCAACATTCAAAGTCCCAACTTTCAGTTCTAGACTCCTGCCTTTCCTCTTCTCTCTCTGCCTATGGACATGCCTCCCGCCTCTCCTTCTTCGACGTCTTCGACCAACAGTAGTCCAATTTCCACCAGCACCCTGTTGGTTAACAGCACTGATGGTGGTCATTGTTCACCCGGGCCTCGACCGATCCGGTATGAATTTTCTGGATATGACTCACATGTTTCCGCATGCTAGAAAATAATTAAATAAATTGTGTGCAGACCACTACAAACTATTCAACTAGTTTTGCTTTGACCAACACTTCAGAGCACAGAAAAATGCTTTGATTCTGAAGGCCCTGAACAGATTAGACTGACATGGCAACATATAGAAGCTGGAATGTGATTGGATAAAACAATCTAACATCCACATACATGTACAGGAAGCAGTGCAGCCAAGAGACGCTACGAAATTAAGAGAACAGACCGCTAGGAATAGATTAATACAATTTAATGGAACAAATACTAAAATTTATGTTGCAAATGTAGGTCACTTCTTCTGATAGTGTTTTGGAAATATAAGAGAAGGCAACGCAGGCCCTAGCAAACCTACTATCTATAACATGTCAGTTGAAGCAGACAACCATAGTGGGTTCTTGTCGTATTTTAATGACGTCACCAGGTCATGTGCACAAGTACCGTAAAGCAATAGGCACGTCGTAACATGTTAATTACAGAAGCATATATCATAGGATATGCTACATCCTCTTTTCTTACTATAAAGACTATTGATCCTATGTGAAGTAAATAGTATGAAACAAATACTAACAAACAAATGTCAGCTGACTAGTCTTGGGACCAAGGAATCATTTAGAATTTATAAACTGAAACAAGAGAGGAGCTAGCCTTAGCTGTCACTTTTTTACTTAGAGCTGTAAACTTTAAAGCCTCTGAACATAATGATTGCATGCTAATTTTAACACTTGAACATTAACATGGTGTTTGGCTACTTGCTGGCTGTGTTGGAAGGTGTTGCGGTGACGGAGGATCCATTAAACTTGTTGGAACTCTGGTAGATGTGTGGGAAGACTGGTTGTGTGCCTTGTATGTTGATAGTCGAAGGTGCTTTCTGTTCCTCCTGTATTTCTTATCGTTGTACTCAACCACATACGAATAAGGAGAACTGTGTCGTTCTACCACTGTTGCTGGCTTCCACGACTTAGTACCTGGGAACGGAGCCATTCGAACCGGGTCTCCTGGAAGTAACACTGGCAAATCCACTGATGATTTGTAATCATGATACTCACATTGTCGCCTCTTGTCTCTATTCAGACGTCGTCAGACTTCACTGTGATCAATGGCAACTGGTTTCAACTGTTCTCTGGATATGAATAGTTTGTTGCGGGGTCTGTGGTTGAAGGTAAGGTGGACTGGAGATAGACCACAACTTTCCAGGGGTGTTGAGCGATAGTCGAGTAGTGCAAAGTGGCGATCACTACATTTAGACCATAGTCTCTTCACTGTTTGTACCGCTCGCTCTGCTTCTCTGTTTGATTGTGGATAATTTGGGGAGGAAGTCACATGCTTGATACCATAATCAGCTACAAAGTTGGCAAATTCTTGTGCTGAAAACTGTGGACCATTATCGGTTCTCAGTGTCTCTGGTATTCCATGGTGACATAATTGTTGCTTTAGTGTGTCAATAACAGTACCACTAGATGTGTTTTTGAGTGCATCCACTTCGATAAACTTGGAATAGTAGTCGAAGGTCAAGAGGTAGTGCTCTCCCTTGAACTCAAACAAGTCAGAAGCAACTTCACTCCAGGGGTAATCTGGCATCGGTGTTGCTTTCATAGGTTCATCTGGTTGTTTATGTTGATATGAGTTGTACAGTGAACAGTCATTGACAATGTCTTCAATTTCTTGCATCATTCCTGGCCAATATAAAGCCTCTCTTGCCCTTTGTTTGCATTTTACTATGCCCATGTGTGATTCATGTATCTGTTTCAGCATGTTTTGTCTCATGCTAGATGGGACCACGATCTTCATTCCTTTGTACACAATGCCATCTGCAACTGACAGTTCATCTCTCACAGTCCAATATGATCTTATTGAGTGTAGAGTCTCTTGACGAGTATCTGGCCATCCTTTGATGATAATTGAGTGGAGCTCATTTAGTTCTTCTGCTGTCCTCCTTTGAAACTCTTCATATCTTGTTGGAGTTACAGCAATGAAATCCACCATGTTAATCAAGATAGGATTAATATCTGGTTCACTGTTTTGCAAGTTGGCACGACTTAGTGCATCACCTATTGGAATGTCTTTTCCGGGCTTGTATCTGACAGAGAGACATTATGGTTGTAGTGTCAGCATCATGTTTTGCAAATGCATGGGAGCAGACAGTAATGGCTTGGAGAATATAGCTTGAAGTGGCTTGTGGTCACTTTCAACTACAACATGCTTTCCAAAGATGTAATAGTGAAACTTCTTACAACTGTGGACAATAGCTAACGTCTCTTTCTCTATTTGTGCATACCTTGATTCCGTCTCAGTGAGTGCACGTGAGGTGTAGGCAATCGGTGCTCCATTCTGAAGAAGTACTCCACCTAGTGTGTAGTTGCTGGCATCACACTGTATAGTAATGTCTTTGGACACAGCAAACGTTACAAGCACTGGGGACTCTGAACATAGTTTCTTGAGCTTGTCGAAGCTTTTTTTGCTGAGGTTTCTCCCAGAAGAAGTCTGTATTCTTCTTCACTACTTCTCTGAGTGGAGAATCTATCTCACTCAAGTTCGGAATAAACTTTGCAACATACTGTATCATTCCGAGAAATCTTCTTGATTCTGTTCTCCGTTATCATATGACCAGAATACTTCACTTCTGGTTTGCGGATTTGGCACTTGTCAAAGTTGAGTTTTAAGTTGAATTCTGTGGCACGCTGGACAACTTTTCTCAGGATTTCATCGTGGTGAGTTTTGTTTTCACCTCCAATAAGAATGTCGTCCATTATTGCTCTGGCACCAGGGATGTCCTCTAACATTGTGTCCATAATGCGCTGGAAAATCTCTGGAGCCGACTTCACACCAAACAGAAGCTGTAGCCATCGATCTCTGCCAAAAGGTGTGGTAAGTAAGCTGGACTCATAATCAAGTTTGATCTGTAGGAAGCCTGATTTAGCGTTAAAAACAGAATATTTTGGGTCGTGGAAAAGAGGTAATGAATTCTTCGACAGTAGGTTTCGGGTAATGTTCTCGTCTGATGGTAGAGTTGAGGTCCTTTGGATCCAAACAAATCGTTACTTTGTTGTTCTTTAACTCTAACACTATTGAACTGGCCCAGTCAGTCGGAACAGTCACTTTAGTTATGTGGCCTGACTCTTCCATTTCTTTCAACTTGGCTTCTATTTTAGAGCTGAGGGCTTTAGGCTGATGTCTTGGTCCGTGTACAACTGGTTGTACCTTCGGATCTATTTTGAGACTGTATGTGCCTGGTAGCGTACCTGTCGTCTCTTTCAGCTCAGGATACTGATCAATCCCTGACACTGCATGAATACGCTTGATAAGCCCTAGGAGCTTATATGTCTTCCCCGACAATAATATACCTTTGTCTGTCTGCACCACTGTTTACCGTACATTCACAGACCGGTCTTTGTATGCTGTAGGCAGAGTAATGCAACCTTTGACATCAAGTTTTTGTCCAGTGTAGGATGTGAATGCCTTGTGTCAGGGTATGAGAGGAAGTTTGCACTTCATGGCTATGTAAATCTTGTATGGAAGAATTGACCTTGCAGCACCTGTATCGATTCTATGCATTCAGAACATGTCCAAGAATGTTGAATTCTTCATACCATTCATTTCCTTCACTTGTAGTGTCTATTTGATTGATGACATGTGAAAATTCATCTGAAAAGTCTGTGTCTGAGTCAACATGATGCACAGTTATTTCCACTACTCCAGCTTTTGCATACTTTCACAAAATGTCCTATCTTGCGACAGTTCTTGCACTTGCTACCTGTTGCTGGACATGTTTTATGACTGCTGAAGTATCCACATCTCCCACAAACATTTTGTTTCCACTTGTCTGACTTACGTTCTGCACCGTGATTATTGCATTTTCCATGCATCTTCTTTGTTCGACGTCTAGGACAATTCACATAGTTAACTTTTGGATCTTCATCCACAATTGCTTTTATGTGTTCTTGTGAAATTTCGTGAGATTGCCCAATCCTGATGGCCATATCCAATGTTAATTCGTCCCCTTTTTCAAGACACTTTTCACAGATTTCCTTGTGAGAATGTATGATAATGGTGTCCTGAACCATGCGGTCACTGTCCGTGTACCCACAGTCTCGAACCAACAGTTTCAGGTCAGTGACGAAATTGTTAAACTTCTCATTCGGCTGTTGTTTTCTCTTAAGGAAGTTAACTGTTGCCCTGATTTCATTCTTCTTGGGGGCTGTATATGCAGCATACCTAGCATGTACCTTCTGCGAGAGGATTCCATGTGAACGTATTGTAAATCTCTCTCCCTTTATCCCCGATGTAAGTCATCAAATAATTGAGCTTTTGAACTTCGGACTTGTCTGCTAGTGGGCCCTTAAATGTAAAGTCAACATGTTGTTGAAATCGTTTCCATTCTTTGCTAATGTCGGCTGCATGCCAATTCATCATAGGTTTACTGCTATTGTATGCCATGCTTGAAAACTGAATCGATTAGCGTGACGAATTTAGCAATGAAAGTCCATTTCATCAATGCTTGTAATCTCGCAAAAGTACTCATTCAAGTCGATATGGTGTATGCATGCTTCTGAAGAAGTAAAAAGTTTCAAATGTCTGATTTCTTTCACTCTTGCACCACTTCTGACACCATGTAACATATCAGTTGAAGAAGACGACCATAGCAGGTTCTTGTCATATTTTAATGACGTCACCAGGTCATGTGTACAAGTACCATAAAGCAGTAGGCACGTCGTAACAACACATGTTCATTACAACATGCTACACCACCGGAATATATGCATATATATAGTAAGAGTGTGCTTCGTGTTCTTAGATTTTGTTTGTAACTAATTTGTAAACAAATCCCAGATAAGAAAACATTAGTAAATGCTAGACCAGTATAGTGTCAGAAGCAGCTTAATATGTATTGTGTAAATAATGCTAAACTTCTTCTTCTTCTTCTTTTCCTTTCGGCTTTTCCCTTCAGGGGTCGCCAGGGAAAACCATCCGCCTCCATCTCACCCTATCCTCTGTATCTTCTACTCTTACTCCAATTACCTTCATGTCCACCTTCACCACATCCATAAATCTTCTCTTTGGTCTTCCTCTTGGCCTTCTGCCTGGTCGTTCCAACTTCAGCATCCTACTGCCAATATACTCACTATCCCTCCTCTGTACATGTCCAAACCATCTCCATCTAGCCTCTCTGACTTTGTCTCCAAAACATATTACATGGGCTGTCCCTCTGATATACTCATCCCTGATCCTATCCATCCTCCTTACTCCCATAGAGAACCTCAACATTTTCATCTCTGCTACCTCAGCTCCGCATCCTGTCTTTTCCTCAGCGCAACTGTTTCTAAACCATGCAACATTGCTGGCCTCATCACTGTCTTGTACACTTTTCCTTTCATTCTTGACGATACCCTCGTATCACACATCACACCGGACACTTTTCTCCAACCATGCCAACCTATCTGCACACGCTTCATCACCTCTTTGCCACACTCTCCATTGCTCTGGATTGTTGAGCCGAAGTACTTGAAATCCTCCACTTTCTTTATATCTGCACCCTGTAACCTCACTGTTCCTCTTGGGTCCTTGTCGTGTACATACCTGTATTCTCTTTTACTGAGGCTAACCTTCGTTCCTCTCCTTTCCATGGCATACCTCCACCTCTGTAGATTTTCCTGCACTTGTTCCCTGCTCTCACTACAGATTACAATGTCATCTGCAGACATCATAGTCCATGGAGATTCTTGTCTAACCTCATCTGTCAACCTGTCCATCACCATAGCAAACAAGAAGGGGCTCAGAGCTGACCCTTGATGCAGTCCCACCTCCACCTTGAACTCTTCTGTCACACCGACAGCATACCTCAACACTGTCTTACATCTCTCATACATGTCCTGCACCACTCTAATATACTTCTCTGCCACTCCAGACTTCCTCATGAAATACCACAGTTCCTCTCTCGGCACCCTGTCATATGCTTTCTCCAGGTCCACAAAGGCACAATGCAGCTCCTTCTGACCTTCCCTGTACTTCTCTATTAACATCCTCAAAGCAAACACTGCGTCTCTGGTGATCTTTCTTGGCATGAAACCAAACTGTTGTTCACAAATGCTGACCTCTGCTCTTAGTCTAGCTTCCACTATTCTTTCCCATAACTTCATTGTATGGCTCATCAACTTTATCCCTCTGTAGTGGCTACAAATCTGCACATCGCCTTGTTCTTTAAAATGGGCATCATCACACCCCTCCTGCATCCTCTCACTCTCTAAGACCCTGTTGAATGTTCTTGTCAGAAAATCTACTGCAACCTCTCCTAGACCCTTCCATACCTCCACCGGTATGTTATCAGGACCAACTGCCTTTCCACTCTTCATCCTCTTCAATGCCCTCCTCACTTCACCCTTACTAATCTTTGCTACTTCCTGGTCCTCAATAGTCACCTCTTCTACTCTTTTTTCTATTGCATTTTCCTCATTCATCAGCTCTTCAAAGTACTCTTTCCATCTTCCCAGTACACTTGTGTCATCAGTCAACACATTTCCCACTCTGTCCTTAATCACTCTAACTTGCTGCATGTCCTTCCCATCTTTTGTTCTCTGCTGTGCCAACCTGTATAAATCATTTTCTCCCTCTCTACTGTCCAACCTAGCTTACAAGTCATCATACGCCCTCTGTTTGGCCTTTGACACCGCTACCTTTGCCTTACGCTGTGTCTCCTTGTACTCCTGTTTACTCTCTTCGGTCCTCTCTATGTCCCATTTCTTCTTAGCTAACCACTTCTTTTGTACACACTCCTGCACTTCCTCATTCCACCACCAAGTCTCTTTATCTACTGTCCTTCCAGAGGACACACCAAGTACTCTCCTACCTGTCTCCCTGATCACATTAGCTGTAATTGTCCAGTCATCTGGAAGCACTTCCTGACCACCAAAAACCTTTTTCAACTCCTCCTTGAAGACAACACAACACTCTTCCTTTTTCAGCTTCCACCACTTTGTCTTCTGCTCTGCCTTTGCCTTCTTCACCTTTCTTACCATCAGCATCATCCTGCACACCACCATCCTATGCTGTTTGGCAACACTCTCACCCACTACGACTTTGCAGTCACTGACTTCCTTCAAATTACATCGCCTGCACAAGATGTAGTCTACCTGTGTGCTCCTACCTCCACTTTCATAAGTCACCCTATGCTCCTCTCTCTTCTGGAAGAAAGTAGTTACCACAGCCATTTCCATCCTTTTTGTAAAATTGATCAACATCTGTCCTTCTGTGTTCCTGTCCTGGATATCAAACCTGCCTATCACTTCCTTGTCCCCTCTGTTGCCTGCACCAACATGTCCATTGAAGTCTGCACCAATGACCGCTCTTTCTCCTCTGGGGTACTCTGCATCACTTCATCTTACTCACTCCAGAATCTCTCCTTCTCTTCTTGCTCACATCCTGCCTGTGGGGCATAAACACTAACAACATTGAACATCACACCTTCAATTTCTAACTTGAGACTCATCACTCTGTCTGACACTCTTTTCACTTTAAGAACATTCCTGACCAACTCCTCCTTCAAGATGACTCATACTCCATTTCTCTTCCCATCCACACCATGAAAAAACAGCTTCAATCCTGCTCCTAAGCTTCTAGCCTTGCTACTTTTCCACCTGGTCTCCTGAACACACAGTATGTCCACCTTTCTCCTCTGCATCATGTCAGCCAGCTCTCTACCTTTTCCAGTCATTGTTCCTACATTCAAAGTCCCTACTCTCAGTCCTAGACTCGTGCTTTTCCTCTTCTCTCTCTGCTTACTGACACGCCTCCCGCCTCTCCTTCTTCGACCTCTCCTTCTTCGACCAAAAGTAGTCCAATTTCCACCAGCACCCTGTTGGTTAACAGCACTGATGGCGGTTGTTGTTAACCCGGGCCTCGACCGATCCAGTATGAGATTTGTCATTATGGTTTGCATTTTGTATTTTTGGCAAAAGTTTTACACCCGGATGCCCTTCCTGTCGTAACCCTTTGCATGGACATGGTGAATTCGAATTATTCTTTATTTTTTAGTTTTGTATTTTCTATCTTGCATGTTTACACCCGTTCTTCATATTTATGAGAACAATTTCTTCAGTTGATTGTTCAATAAAGTTAAATGTGTCGAATTGTACCAAAAAACCCAAACCAAAACAAAACAAAAAAAAAACATATACATTTCATACACTGTTTCATATACTGATAGACAGTTAAAATTAAGTGAGGAGGGTGTTGAACCTGGGCTTGTGAGTTAAAATACTCCAACATGCACCAGCACATCTCCTACCAAGCTGAATTACCATCCTCGAGGAAGCAATTTGTTTGTGTTGGAGTGTGTATCTCGGTCAGGTAGGAGAAATTTTTTTAAAAAACTGTTGGGACTAAACTTAGCACAGTCTCAACTCATTGCTTCTGTCCAGCCAAACTAGATAACAGCACACCTTGCCTCAGTCTGTACTTTTCTTTTAACTCTAACAGTCCACAATGTGTCATGTGATCGATGTGAGAGTTGACAATATTGCTACAATAAATTATTGATGGCACAGAGACTTGTCACTTGTTTTGGGCCTCTTTGTGTTAATTGGTGATTGACACCTATTCTATGCTGGTCTACCCATAGCGCGATCTCCTGCAGTACATTGTCATGCCCCGGCGATACCTTCCTTCTAAAGAAGGTCTAAAAACTCAAATTAATTATTAATCATGAACAGCATCAACATGAATATAAATACAGAAATTATAATATCTTTGGAATTAGTGATTATATTTAATTTATTCAAAGTAATCCTGAAATGTGCGGCTCGTGATAACCCAGTGCGGCTAACTGGGTTATCAAAGGCGGGCCATGTCTCTCACTGTCTATGGTGAGAGGCATGTAAAAGAACCATTGTTGACTTTCGTAAAGAGTAGGCTGCAAAGTCGTCAGCGTGTTTCTGTCCCTTGCTTAAAAAAGGGTTGTGACAGAAGGGCATCCGACGTAAAAACCTCTGCCAATTCAAACGTGCGAATCAGATGATTCGCTGTGGCGACTCCCGAGTAAAAGGGAAAAAGCCGAAAGGAAGACAGACAGACATTTGTTATCCTGAAATGGAGAACTGTCCAATGAGGTCATCTCAAATTAAATATATATTTAAATTGTTGATGATTCTACCTGTAGAAGAGCAATTGTATGATTTAGTTCACTGTGCAATTCTTGTATGAGGATATGATTCTCTAAAGCGAATGGAAGATTATTTTATTTCAGTCATTCCACACTGATTGAAAGACCTTGAGAAGAGGAACGAAATGTCCAAAGATACAGAACTCAAATTCAATAGGGAAAGTTGACATATGATGTCTTAATGGACCAATCAGAGTCTACAGCTTGAGGATGGTAGTCCAATCAAAGTGGGATGGACACTTTTTTCGCCAGTGTGAGCTGGTAGATGGGGTCTGAGGTCATTTCTCAGAACAATTTCCTTTGTGTGATTGATTGTATGGTTCCCTTTTCCTAAAGACTAAATAAACACCTGAAAAATAGGTTTGGTTCTATTGTGTCGTGAACTGGGGCTTTTATTATGTAAATACCCCTCAGATCTGTCATGATTTGGAAACGTTTTAATGGGTAGAAAGTGTGGCTCTCTGCTCTGAGAGGTTCAGAGAAGTTTCTTTTAGTGGATTGATCAAATGGTGAATTCTGAAGGGAAATACCTGTAGAATCTCTCCTCCAGGTGTAGATTCTATTAAAGAAGAGTTGAAGTTGCTCTGGAGTTCATGTGGATAAGAAATGGATTTTGACATCAACAGTAATTTCAGGTCACTGAAGTGGAGACGATTAAAGTATAAACTGAATTTAAAATGTGGAATGAAATGCAAAGAAATAACAGTTGGATGAGTGTGTTGTGGTGGTGTGTTGTGATCAGAAACTTTTGAAGATGGCGGCCGTGCAGGTGAGCAGATGGTGATTAGAGGTGATGAGCAGATGGTGATGATGGTTGGTGAGCAGATGGTGATGGTGGTTGATGAGCAGATGGTGATGATGGTTGATGAGCAGATGGTGATGATGGTTGACGAGCAGATGGTGATGATGGTTGGTGAGCAGATGGTGATGGGAGTTGATGAGCATATGGTAATGATGGTTGGTGAGCAGATGGTGATGATCTTTGGTGAGCAGATGGTGCTGGGAGTTGATGAGCATATGGTAATGATGGTTGGTGAGCAGATGGTGATGATGTTTGATGAGCAGATGGTGATGATGGTTGGTGAGCAGATGGTGATGGGAGTTGATGAGCAGATGGTGATGATGGTTGGTGAGCAGATGGTAATGATGGTTGATGAACAGATGGTGATGATGTTTGATGATCAGATGGTGATGATGCTTGGTGAGCAGATGGTGATGATGCTTGGTGAGCAGATGGTGATGATGGTTGGTGAGCAGATGGTGATGGGAGTTGATGAGCAGATGGTGATGATGGTTGGTGAGCAGATGGTAATGATGGTTGATGATGCTTGGTGAGCAGATGGTGATGATGCTTGGTGAGCAGATGGTGATCAGGTCAGGTCAGTTATGAGGCTATGCGCCAGAACGGCACTTCACTGCGTCCACCAGCTGCCTCCACTCATCCGGCATCTCCTGGTGATTGACCAGGCCTGCGCAGGGCCCATACCCCCTGGCAGGGCAGCACTCAGCTGCCACAACCACGTTGCACGTGGCCATCCCCGCGATCGGCTCCATCCACTAGGATCCCGAACGGACAGGATCCGGTGTGGTGGGTCCGAAGGCGGGAAATGCGCCAAGTACCCATAGTAGTGCAGCTGACGGTCGCGGATCAAGCAGGTTACTCTTACCATCCCTGCATGCCCGAGCACCTTCTGGTTGGTAACAAAGTCCCACCAGAGGTATCTGAAGATGCGGTGAAGGGAAGTCGTAATGAAGGAGTCCAGTCGTCATCCAAGCTCAACCGTGAGCGTCCATGTCTCGCTCGAGTAGAGCAACACAGGGAGCACAAGGGAGTGAAAGACTCGGGCTTTCATCCGCCTGCTCAGATACTTCGACCACCACACGGTCCTGTCCAGCGAGTTCATTGTCCCGTAGGCTAGGCCAAGTCGATGATTGATCTCGGCCCTGCAATCAGTGGAACAATGGACCACGCTGCCAAGGTAAGTGAAAGACTCCACGATCTCTACTCTTTCATGACCCACAGCGATCGAGTCAACAGCAGCATCCAAGAGGTCGCCGAAAGCCTGGATCTTGGTTTTGATCCAGAAGACTCGCAAACCAAGCGGTTCCGCCTCCTCACCCAGCGAACAGAGAGTCTCCGTCAGGACCTCCATTGTCTCCGTGAAGATCACTGCGTCAGCAGCAAAGTCCAGATCAGTAATCCAAACCTCACCAAACGACACACCGCAGGCTGATCCCAGCCCAGCCCAGAATACAGTGATGATATCAGACGGACTAGAGTAGCCTGGGGGAGGGTCGGCAACAAAAGTTCAGCATCCCTGACCGCCAGGCTCTGGGCGGGAGGGTCAGCACGATACTCCTTAAAGTACTCGGCCCAACGAGTCCTCACTTCAGATTCCTCGGTAAGGACACTACCATCTGCATCTTTCACCGTCTGGCATCGCGATGTGGACTGAGAGGAACGAAGGCTCCGCAACGCCCTGTAAGATGGGCGAGAGTCACTCGAATTCAAGTGGCCCTTGATCGTCTCACAGAGATTGCGGACTGCAGCCTCCCAATCTCTTCGCACCGCCTTGATGGCTTTGCACTTCAGGTCCCTGGTCAGTCCAACTCTGCCGAGTCAAGCCTGTCTCGCTCTCTCGATGACATCAATGGTCTCAGAGGAGATGGCCGTTCCCGGTCGTTTGGGCAACCCCGGTATGCAGCCACGGGACACCTCCAGGATGCGGTCTCTGAAACCAGCCCAGAGAGCCTCCGTGCCTGCACCCACATCCAGATCCTCCAGGGATTCCTAAGCGTGCTGGCAAACTCCGAAGCCACATCAGGGTCCCCGAGTCGGCTTACGTCAAGTAGCATTTGATGAGCCGGGGCTTTCTCAGGGCACCTGAAGCAGATCTTCAGAGTCGCCACCAGAAGCCCGTGGTCTCCCGAGAAGAGCTGGGTACTTCTGAAGACACGCAGTTCTGGACCAGCCGCCAGCAACTACCTACAAGAACATGGTCGATCCTAGTGATGCCGTCGTTGGGGTACCAAGTCCAGCATTGCGGATCCGATCTCTGGAACCACGAGCCAGCAATTCTTAAGCCCCGACTTTTTGCAAAGTCAAGAAGCATTAAGGCGCTTTCCTCGTGGCGTCCAGAGCCGTGAGGACCTTCACATGTTTCGTAGCTATCCCGGTTAGTGCCAGTGGTCGCATTGAAGTCCCCCAGTATGATCAGAGTGTCCCTTCCCGGAACCCCCGACACCACCGAGTTGAGCTGGTTGTAGAAGGTTTCCTTCATAGATCGATCACTCACCCCGGTCGGAGCATACACTGCGACGAAAGAGAACGTCCCCACTGTGTGAGTCACCCTCAGTCGCATAATACGCTCGTTGACCAGGACCACCTCCGATACCAAAGGAGTCAATCGATTAGCGACGGCGACGGCCACTCCCTGAGTGTGAAGACCGTCAGCTCGGCCAGACCAGTAGTAGGTGTACCCACCGATACTTGTCTCGCCGGACCCAGGCCTCCGCACCTCAGAGAGGGCCGCAATGCTGACACCAAGCAGACTAAGCTCCCTTGATACCAGAGGCAGGTGAGAGTCGTCCCGCAGGGAAGTCATGTTCCATGCGCTGACCTGGACTGACCGCCTCAGATTCAATCGAGGCGACCGAAAGCAGCTGGTGTTCAACACCTTTGCACCGCCAGCGTCACTCACCCTATCACGCCCGACCTGGTTGCTCCAGGATTTCACCCCCATCATGGAGTGGGGGTCCTAGAGGCTTTGCCCCACCCCCCCCCCCTTATACAATGTCGCCAAAGGCAGGTGTCGGGATTACTTTCCTGGAGTGGACTCCAGCATTTAGTTGTGTGTTTTCTTGGCGTTTAAGACGCCAAAGATTTTTAAGATGGTGATGATGGGTGTGTAATGGCGGCATCTGTGTTGTTTTTCAGTTTAAACTGTGGATTGTTTGTGCTTTTCTGATACTCCATTATCGGAAAAAATGACAAAAGTGAAGGATAAACTTATACTAATGGTTTGGAGAAAATAAAGTGTATTATTATAATTATAAATATTCCTGCATATCGTGTGAAAAACACACCCATCTAAACCACGTGGGGTCTCAGAGGAACTTCAAGAGAGTCCAGGCCGAAGATCACTGGCATGAACAGGGAGGACTGAACTCTTTATAATTATATTTATATTATATATTATAATTATATTATATACCGGGAATTTAGCTCAGTTGGGAGAGCGTCCGCTTTATCCTCCGAAAGGTTGGAGTTTGAATCCTGCCACGTCATACCATGAGACGTTAAAATTTGGGAGTTGTTGCTTCCTGCTTGGTGCTCAGCATCAAAAGGATAGAACAACGCAACAACTGGTGCCATACAGTGGCGACAGATACCCGGAGCAGGGAGCGCTGGGGTCTCATGCACATTGAGCA
The DNA here is from genome assembly GCA_024760905.1 of Plotosus lineatus. Classification (NCBI taxonomy): domain Eukaryota; kingdom Metazoa; phylum Chordata; class Actinopteri; order Siluriformes; family Plotosidae; genus Plotosus; species Plotosus lineatus. The sequence continues at coordinate 12,804,501 of CM045734.1, read as the reverse complement.
TATGCGTGTATGAAATTGTGCTATTTAAGCATCCACAAATATTCTGCAGTGTTATTTATTATTGTTCTCTTTTGGGTGTTGTTGTTTTTTTTTGTTTTTTTTCTTGTAAATAATGTTGTAGGATTGAAGATGTTCTGAGGTGTGTGGTTACACAGATAAGAAATATTTTTACTGTAAAGTGGCAGATCCAATCTGCAGTGATAGATGTGGGTGTGAAAAGAAAAGATTCTTCCTCCCTTAATCCTTTCATTTTTCTGGAACCGCTTAATCCTGATTAGTGTCATGAGGAGGCAGATACCCATCCCAGCCAACTCCAGGTGAGAGCAGTGGACAGCTCGCCAGGCCATCGCTGAACAGAAACACGCTGACGGCTATGGTGCTCCTCTTGTCGAAAGTCAGCAATTGTTCTGACATGAACCTCTCACCATAGACAGTGAGAGACATGGCCGGTCTTTGATAACCGGGGGAGGGCATGTAGGGCAGTGACAACCTGATGAGAGTGGGGCTTGAACCCCCGACCTTAGAATCAGTGATGAGGTGCCCTTTACTACCAGACACCTCCCTTAATTCCCATCTAAATATGTGTCAGTTACATTCTCATCACTTTCCTGCTTCTGACTGTTTATTATTATCATTATTATTATTATTATTATTATTATTATTATTATTATTATTATTAGTGCTGTTGATGCTGTTGTTGTTGTTGTTGTTGTAGTATTTTTTCAACCTTCCCTTCAGAAATTTTGTTGAATTATTTGATGGATTAATTTCATAATTGTTTATAATGATCAAATACCAGATGCAGTTTTTGATTCTAAAGTTGCTTCTCGCCTTAAAATGTGTGATTTATGTCGCTCTGTTTATTTTCTACTCAACATTACCAGCTCTGTAATGCTTCCTAGTCAAATAAAATGTGTATCATCAGTTTAATCAGGTTTAAGTCTCATTAAGTTTCCTTTTCTATAATGACAAGTTTACTTGTGTTAACAAGGGCAAATTGACACATGGGGATTGCACAGTGGTGTAATGGTTCGCATGTCCGCCTCACAGTAAGAAGGTCCTGGGTTTGATTCTCAGCCTGGACGTTTCTGTGAAGAGTTGCATGTTCTCTTCCCGTGCTTGTGTGGGTTTCCTCCCACAGTCCAAAAACATGCACAGTCGGTTAATTGGCTGTTCCTAATCACCCCTTGGTGTGAATGATTGTGTGAGTGTTGGCCCTGTAATGGCCTGGAGAGCTGTCCAGGGTGTACCCTACCCTTGTCTGGAGTCTCCTGAGATGAGCGCCAGCCTCCCTGTGACCCTAATGAAAATTAAGCGGTTCAGAAAATGAATGAATGAAACATGCACATGACGTCATGAGGTACTGATCAGAGTCTCGAACGAGCGGATGGTGGTCCAATCAGAGTGGAATGGACACTTTTAATGCAACATGGCAGTCCAAGTCATGAAATGTTTTCTGTCACAACATGACGATAAACAATTCTGAACTTTCATTGTTCATTTTACTTTCAGTTACACTTGTATTATGATTGTAATCCATGTTACCGCCAACTCAGGTCCAAAGAAATTATAACACAGAATGAACTGCAAGAAAGTTTGGTTATTTAAATCAAGAGAGACGCTTTCAGAAAATATTTACTGTATTTACTGTATATTCACGTCCTTTTTCATTTTTTATTGAGCTACTGTATTAATCCCATCAGGGAAATGATTTCCTCTGCATTCAACCCATTCAAATGAAAACACACACACACACACACATTTGGAGCAGTGGGCTGCCACACACATATTGGAGGCACCTGGAGAGCAGTTGGACGTTCGGTGCCTTGCTCAAAGGCACTTCAGCCATTTCTGTGGAGGAATGGAAGGTGCTGCTCACTCCCTCTTTCAGGGATTTGTCCTTTTGTGTGTTTGGGGCAGTGGTGCCCTGGTGGTAAAAGGTGCTGGATCATTGAAGTTTGGGGGTTCGAGTCCCACTCTCCACAAGGTTGTCACTGTCCCCCCCAGTGCAGCTAACTGGGTTATCAAAGGCCGGCCATGTCTTTCACTGTCTATGGTAAGAGGTTCATGTAAAAGAACCATTGCTGACTTTCGTAAAGAGTATCTGCGAAGCCGTCAGCGTGTTTCTGCCCCTTGTAAAGAATTGTGTCAAGAAGGGCATCCGACGTAAAAACCTATGCCAAATCAAACATGCGAATCATTCGCTGTGGCGACGCCTGATAAAGGGAATAAGCCGAAAGGAAAAGAGGAAGAAGTCCTTTTTGTGTGTTTATTTCTTGGGAAATTCGGGTGAAAATCTTTAATCTGCACCAAGGGTCACATTTAATCCCCCTTTACACTGATACTTTAAAAGTTGTTCCAGGATTAGGATAAAATATGAGTTGTGATTTGTTCCAATAAAACCTGAGTGTTGCGCCTTTGTGTTGGTGGAACTCTGAAGAGGATTTTATTCATATCAAAGATAATTTATCAGCAACTATGAATATTCATTTATTCCTTTTCTGAACCTTTTCTTTATCCTTATTAGCGTCACGGGGAGGCTGGCACCCATCTCAGCCGACTCGTAGCAAGGACAAAGTACACCCTGAACAGCTAGCCAGGCCATCTCAAGGCAGAAACCTATTAATGGCTATAAAGCTTCTCTTGATGAACGTCAGCAATGGTTCTTTTACATGAAACTCTCACCATAAAACCCAGAGACATGGCCAGCCTTTGATAACCCAGTTAGGTCCACTGTGGGGACAGCAGTGACAACCGTTTACAGTTGGGCTTTAATCACCAACCTTGGGATTGATAATCTCCTACCGGGCCACCACTGCTACTATGGATATTGTTATGGAACATAATAATAATAATAATAATAATAATCTTCTTCTTTTCCTTTCGGCTGTTCCCTTCAGGGGTCGCCACAGCAAACCATCCGCCTCCATCTCGCTCTGTCCTCTGCATCTTCTTCTCTTACTCCAATGACCGTCATGTCTTCCTTCACCACATCCATAAATCTCTTCTTTGGTCTTCCTCGAGGCCTTCTGCCTGGTCGTTCCAACCTCAGCATCCTATTGCCAATATACTCACTATCCCTCCTCTGTACATGTCCAAACCATCTCAATCTAGCCTCTCTGACTTTGGCTCCAAAACATATTACATGGGCTGTCCCTCTGATGTACTCATTTCTGATCATATCCATCCTCGTTACTCCCAAAGAGAACCTCAACATTTTCATCTCTGCTACCTCCAGCTCTGCCTCCTGCCTTTTCCTCAGCGCCGCTGTTTCTGGGCCATAACACATTGCTAGCCTCACCACCGTCTTGTACATTTTTCCTTTCATATGTTGATGTGAAATTTTTTTTTTTCCTTTTTCAGAGATAGTTGACCTGGGCCAGAGGCTGGTCTTTCCAGAGGTAGTCTAGACTACGCTGAGGCCTCATATCGTCATTTTGTGTGCAAAGAACAAGAGGATTGTAATCATTGAACTCATGGTACCCTGGGAAACAAGATGTTAGGAAGCGTTCAAGTGCAAGAAAGCCAAATACACTGAGTTGGTTGAACAGTGCCAGCAACGATGGTGGAAGTGTTGGCTTTTTCCTGTAGAAGTAGGAGCTAGAGGATTCGCTGCTCAGTCCTTATGGAGAACATTAGGAAGCCTAGATGTCAAGGGCAGGGACAAGAAGAGAACTGTAAAAACAGTATGCCAAGCAGCTGAAAGGTCATCGAGCTGGCTGTCGCTGAAGAGAGAGGAGAAAAGCTGGAAGCTATCAGCTGACACATAGCATAGTGGTGAGACGTCATCACTGTAGACCCACCACCCTGAGAGTGTCCCAGGTTTAAAGGGTCGAAACATTCGTTGACGGGTGGGCCCCGACTGAAGAAGTCGGCTGAGTTAGCAGCAGTAGCTGTTTATGGTACACTTATTTCTTAGGGACAACCAGTGACTTCCAGGAAAGACTGGATGACAACCAAGAACAGGTTGGTGACACTGGAAAGACAGGTGGCGTCAGGAATAGACTGAACTGGGGCACTAGGGGTAGCATCCTGATGTACAGTCCTTGTAGAGGACCCCAAACACCAGCTACAAAATGAAAGAGTAAACAACACCCCCAGAGTCTTCTGAGAGGGGAGAGGATGAAAGACTCACATGGACAGATTCATTGAGAACGACCCAGCTAGATCAATCGACTTTGACTGGAACAAAGGCAGTTGCAAAGTGTACATGTGGAAAGATGTGTAAAAACCTTCATGCACTGCATATCCGCCAAGCAAAAACTGGATGCAAGAGTACGAGAGCTCATCAACAATACACAGACACTGTGTCTGGTGAGACGGAGGAGGACCCTAGTCAGGATTCAACCCACAGTATTAGAGATCTTCTAGGTGAGGAGGGACCAAACGGCAGCAGCCAGGGCTTGCCAGTGGACCAGCAGGAAGAAAGCTATGTCTTTGAGGAAGACCCTCACATTTTCAGTATAGAGACCGAGATTACTGTCCTTGACGAAGACCCTCAATCTATCAGCACAGAAACAGAGGTAACTGCATGTCCTACATCTTGCACAGCAGCTAGGAAAAACTCCTCAGAAAGGAAACAAAGAATTGCCTGGCCCAAGACATCAGACAAGCAAGCCTGGAAAGAGCTAGATGAAGACATTAATAAAATTTTGGATTCAGCACTGCAAGGTCCAGTGGACAGAAAGGTAAAGAGCATGGCAACCTTCACCTATGCGGTAGGAAAGGAGAGGTTTGGCCTGCAAGACAAGAGAGCCCAAAACAATGAAGTGATGCCTAATAGGAGGCAGAAAGAGATAAAGGAACTCAGGAAGGAATTGCATCACCTTAAAAAGCTATACATAAAGTCTAGCGAGTCTGAAAAAGAGGGTCTCTGCCAAGTGCGCGATGATCTTAAGACATGTCTTCTAACTTTGAGGAAGGCTGAGAGAACAAGAGTGAATAGGAAGAAGAGAGTGAAAAGAGCAGCTGCGTTTATTACCAACCCATTTTATTTTTCTAAGAAACTCCTCGACAAGGAATGATCAGGAAATTTAGAGAGCAGTATGGAAGTAATTGAGCAGTACCTCAGGGAAACCCACTCTGATCCAATAAGGAACCAACCCCTGGGTAGCTGTCAAAAGACTGAACCTGTCCCAGTGCCTACAATTCCTATAGCCAGCTCTGAACCAACCTTAAAGGAAGTGCAAGAGGTGGTGAACAAGGCAAGATCAGGTTCAGCTCCAGGACCAGAGTCCCATACAGAGTATATAAGATGTGCCCTGGGCTAATGAGGAAACTCTGTGCTCTGCTAAGGCTTGTGTGGAGGAAAGGCAAAGTACCAGATTGCTGGAAACAATCAGAAGGAATATTTATCCTGAAAGAAAAGAATTCTAAGACAGGCAGTAAATCAGGCAGAGAGTAGGCTTAAACTAAAAGACATAATTGGCACAACAGTAGTTGGACGGCAGGGCCTCAAATCTACTAGCACCTCACGATGGTCCGCTGCATCAGGCAGTGAGAAGAGGAAAATGGTCCAATATGAAGTAAGGTTGAATGAAGAGGAGTCACGCAAAACAAGAGCAGCTGAATTGGTACTGCAGGGTGCTTGGACAACTTGGACAACCACTGAAAGGAAGCTTATGTGGGCAGAGATTTGGCAATACGAGCCATCCAGATTGAGTTTCCTACTGAGATCGGTGTATGACCTCCTGCCATCGCCGGCTAACTTGCATAGGTGGGGCTTAAGATAAGAACCAAAGTGGGCACTCTGCGGCAAAGTAGGAACATTGGAGCACATGCTGGTATCTTGCAATGTAGCATTGAATCAAGGCCGCTATAGATGGAGACACGACAAAGTCCTACGGGAACTGGCTGACACTTTAGACAGAGAAAAGAGAAAGAAGAGGAGCCCCAAGAAAACAAGAAAATGTATCAACTTCGTCAAAGAGGCGGAGGCAGAAAAAACTATAGTGGCACAACCAACATCATCAGTGTTTGACGAGTCAAAGCAGTGGGAAATGATAGTTGACCTGGGCCAGAGGCTGGTTTTTCCAGAGGTAATCCAGACTACTCTGAGGCCTCATATCATTATTTGGTGTGCAAAGAACAAGAGGATTGTAATAGTTGAACTCACGGTACCTTGGGAAACAAGATGTGAGGAAGCGTTCGAGCGCAAGAAATCCAAGTACACTGAGTTGGTTGAACAGTGCCAGCAATGAGGGTGCAAGTGTTGGCTTTTTCCTGTAGAAGTAGGAGCTAGAGGATTCGCTGCTCAGTCCTTATGGAGAACATTAGGGAGCCTAGATGTCAAGGGCAGGGACAGGAAGAGAACTGTAAAAGCAGTATGCCAAGTAGCTGAAAGGTCTTCGAGCTGGCTGTGGCTGAAGGGAGAGGAGAAAAGCTGGACGCTATCAGCTGACATGTAGTGGTGAGATGTCATCACTGCGGACCCGCCACCCTGAGAGTGTCCCAGGTTTAAAGGGTCGAAACACTCGTTGACGGGTGGTCCCTGACTGAAGAAGTCAGCTGAGTTAGCAGCAGTAGCTGTTTATGGTACACAAAAACATAAAACAGATATTGAAAACATTAATCATACCCCATAATGGCAGACCTCTCACATTTTAAAAGAGGCCAAATTATTGGTGCTCGTATGGTAGGTGCTAGTGTCAGAAAAACTGCCCAAATGTTCGGTGTTTCAAGAGGTACTGCTAATGGTGTAGTTCTGTCAGGGTCGCTATGTGCTTGTTTTACACTCTTTTCAACCTCTACTTGAGAACATTGGAGTCTGCCACTCTTGGGTTTTCCCAGTAGGTCTGAGGTGAACTGGAAAGGGTTGCTGAAGAACGCCTTTCTTTGTTTCTTCTTCTCATTTTGCCTCTTGCGGAGTCTCTCAGCTGACCGAAATTGAAGCAGCCTCTTATGCAGAGTGTGGTGCGGCTCTTGCATACCTTCCTTTTCGGACTCTGGAGCTTTCTTCCATGATGTCTTGACACTACAGAGGTTTTGACGCAGCTTAGCTACCTGTTTTTGTCTTCTACTTGCTCCTCCTCGGGTTGGTCTTGACTTCACAGTTTGAGCTCCAAACAAACTCTTGCATTCATTATAAATGACTTTGCTCAAGAGCTGGATCTTTTCACATGCTTCTCCTTTCAGGCAGTTTTCAAGAATGCTGTCCAGGTTGTTGTCCAGAACTTGCCACATCTTGTCTGTTGATGGTGGAAGTTGTAATCTAGCTTTCTTCTCCTGGGCCACGTCACTTGCTACACCTCTTGTTTCCCGAGCCACCACGCCAGGATTGGTCATCATATGTATTTTCAAGATCAAATAATCTTTCAAATGTTAAATGTTTAGAAATATATATATCATTACACCAGCATTCCTATCTCTACGCAATGGATCATGAAAATGTTCCTAGGCCAAAGTCTCATTATCTACACTTAAATCTAAATGAGTCTCTGTGAAATGTACAATGTCATATTCTGATAAAAATTATGACAGATATGATTGCTTATAATGAATACTTCTAGCGTTCAAGTGAAAAACTGAAAGCAAATGATCTTTCTGAACAATAGGACCAGGATTGGACTCAACATCCCCAGCAAGCTGAAGTAACAATAAAATAATCAATACAATACTAACATGTGCATCTTGTGATTGAAGCAGAAATAAAAACTTAAACACATGATAAGCTTTAAACTTTAACAGCAATAAACCACACATAGTTTCTGCTCCAACGCAAGGAAAGCTGAAAAATCCACTGTTAATGACAAATAAAATACTGATTTTGAAACATTTCTTATTACTACTAGAACACGGAGAACAGCTGAATAACCCGATCATCGCACGCTGTTGCATTGAGTCATTACCCATATGGCTTGTTTATTTCATGTTGATAAATAATACACGCACGGTTACTAGGTCAGGTTATTTGAAAACATAACAATGTCAACGACAATATGTAATGATACTTCGGCAATGTGAGGGCTCTCAAATAATATAAAGAAGTTAAACAGCTGAATAGCCTCAATAATTAATTAATGGATAGGTATGTACCCGGAAATATAAATTGTAAGAGAACAGACATGGTTTATATATATATATTAAAATACATGGTTTGTATTTTTTGTATTTTTATTGTTCCACCCAAATGACCAAGGGTCACCTAACCAGTGTCTCTCCCCCTTATGCCGGTCCCAAGCCCGGATAAATGCAGAGGGTTGCGACAGGAAGGGCATCCAGCGTAAAATTTCTGCCACATTAAAAATGCAAATGGTCAAAACAAAATTCATACCGGATCGGTCGAGGCCCGGGTTAACAAAGACCGCCATCAGTGCTGTCAACCAACAGGGTGCTGATGGAAATTGGACTACTGTTGGTCGAAGACGTTGAAGAAGGAGAGGCGGGAGGCATGTCCGTAGGCAGAGAGAGAAGAGGTAATGCGTGAGCCTAGGACTGAGAGGAGGGACTTTGAATGTTGGAACTATGCAAGGAAAAGATAGGGAGCTGGCTGACATGATGCAGAGGAGGAAGGTGGACATACTGTGTGTTCAGGAGACAAGGTGGAAAGGTAGCAAGGCTAGAAGCTTAGGAGCAGGGTTTAAGCTGTTTTATCATGGTGTGGATGGGAAGAGAAATGGAGTAGGAGTCATCTTGAAGGAGGGGTTTGTCAGGAATGTTCTAGAAGTGAAAAGAGTGTCAGACAGAGTGATGAGTCTCAAGTTAGAAATTGAAGGCGTGATGGTCAATGTTGTTAGTGCTTATGCCCCACAGGCAGGATGTAAGCTAGAAGAGAAGGAGAGATTCTGGAGTGAGTTAGATAAAGTGATGCAGAGTACCCCCAGTGGTGAAAGAGTGGTCATTGGGGCAGACTTCAATGGACATGTTGGTGCAGGCAACAGAGGGGACGAGGAAGTGATGTTCAGGTTTGGTATCCGGGAATGGAATACAGAAGGACAGATGTTGATCGATTTTGCAAAAAGGATGGAAATGGCTGTGGTGAATACTTTCTTCAAGAAGAAACAGGAGCATAGGGTGACTTATGAAAGCAGAGGTAAGAGTACACAGGTAGACTACATCTTGTGTAGGCGATGACTGCAAAGTAGTAGTGGGTGAAAGTGTTGCCAAACAGCATAGGATGGAGGTGTGCAGGATGACACTGATAGTGAGAAAGGTGAAGAAGGCAAAGGCAGAGCAGAAGACAAAGTGGTGGAAGCTGAAAAAGGAAGAGTGTTGTGTTTTCTTCAAGGAGGAGTTGAAACAGGCTTTGGGTAGTCAGGAAGTGCTTCCAGATGACTGGACAACCACAGCCAATGTGATCAGGGAGACTGATAGGAGAGTACTTGGTGTGTCATCTGGAAGAAAAGTAGATAAAGAAACTTGGTGGTGGAATGAGGAAGTGCAGGAGTGTGTACAAAAGAAGAGGCTAGCCCAGAAGAAGTGGGTCATTGAGAGGACCGAAGAGAGTAAACAGGAGTACAGGGAGACACAGCGTAAGGCGAAGGTAGCAGTGTCAAAGGCCAAACAGAGGGCGTATGATGACTTGTATGATAGGTTGGACAGTAGAGAGGGAGAAAATGATTTATACAGGTTAGCACAGCAGAGAAATAGAGATGGGAAAGATGTGCAGCAAGTTAGAGTGATAAAGGACAGAGAGGGAAATGTATTGACTGATGACAGAAGTGTGCTGGGAAGATGGAAAGAGTACTTTGAAGAGCTGATGAATGAGGAAAATGAGAGAGAAAAAAGAGTAGAAGGGGCGACCGTTGAGGACCAGGAAGTAGCAAAGATTAGTAAGGGTGAAGTGAGGAGGGCATTGAAGAGGATGAGTGGAAAGGCAGTTGGCCCTGATGACATACCAGTTGAGGTATGGAAGTGTCTAGGAGAGGTAGCAGTAGATTTTCTGACAAGAATATTCAACAAGGTCTTAGAAAGTGAGCAGATGCCAGAGGAATGGAGGAGAAGTGTGCTTGTGCCCATTTTTAAGAACAAGGTAGATGTACAGAGTTGTGGCAACTACAGAGGGATAAAGTTGATGAGCCATACACTGAAGTTATGGGAAAGAATAGTGGAAGCTAGACTACGGGCAGAGGTCAGCATTTGTGAACAACAGTTTGGTTTCATGCCAAGAAAGAGCACCACAGATGCAGTGTTTGCTTTGAGGATGTTAATAGAGAAGTACAGAGAAGGTCAGAAGGAGCTGCATTGTGCCTTGTGGATCTGGAGAAAGCATATGACAGGGTGCCGAGAGAAGAACTGTGGTATTGTATGAGGAAGTCTGGAGTGGAAGAGAAGTATGTTAGAGTGGTGCAGGACATGTATGAGAGATGTAAGACAGTGGTGAGGTGTGCTGTCGATGTAACAGAAGAGTTCAAGGTGGAGGTGGGACTGCATCAAGGGTCAGCTCTCAGCCCCTTATTGTTTGCTATGGTGATGGACAGGCTGACAGATGAGGTTAGACAAGAATCTCCATGGACTATGAAGAGACAGAAGGCCCAGAGGAAGACCAGAGACGATTCATGGATGTGGTGAAGGAGGACATGAAGGTCGTTGGTGTAAGAGAAGAAGATGCAAAGGATAGGGTGAGATGGAGGCAGATGATTCACTGTGGCGACCCCTGAAGGGAAAAGCCGAGAGGAAAAGAAGATATATATATATATATATATATATATTCTTCTTCCGCTTGGATACGGGTGCTGTTGTCGGGGCAGCAGCCTAAGCAGTGAGGTCCAGACAGCCCTATCTTCAGTCACTTTCTCCAGCTTGTCCAGGAGGACACTGAGTCCTTCCCAGGCCAACTGAGAGAGATGGTCTCTCCATAGTCTTCTGGGTCAATCCTGGTGTCTCTTCCCAATTGGACATGCCTGAATCACCACACCAGGAAAGCGTTCAGGAGGTATTCTAACCAGATCCCCGAGCCACCTCTACTGACTCCTCTCAATGCGGAGGAGCAGCGGTTCGACTCCAAGCTCTTCCTGGATGGCTGAGTTTCTCATCCTATCTCTAAGGGACAGCCCCACCACCCTGCAAAGAAAGCTCATTTCAGCCGCTTATATCTGCAATCTTCACCTTTTAACTACCTCAGCCATCTGTGTCCCAGTCATGGGTATGTTTTTGGGATTGAGGAGATTCTTGAAGTATTCCTTCCACCTCCCGACAACATCCCCATTCAAGGTGAGTAGCTTCTCACACAGTCCAAGACATGCACATTAGGTTAATTGGCTGTTCCAAATTGCTTCTAAGTGTGAATGGTTTGTGGGTGTGTTGGCCCTGCTGGCAAGCTGTTCGGGGTGTATCCTGCCTTCACACAGTGTTGCCTGAGATAGGTTCCAGCCTTAATGCAACCCTAATAGGATTAATTGGCTTGCCAAGTGCGGATTCATTTTCTGAATGGAATTAATCTTAATCGTAATTTGGGTCATGGTGAGGCTGGTGCCCATCTCAGCAAACTTTGGGTGAGGGTGAGGTACACTCTGGACAGCTCACCAGACCATCGCAGGGCCAACACTCACAGAACCATTCACACCTAAGGGAGATTTGGGAGAGCCAATGAGCTTACTTTACATGTTTTTGGAGTGTGGGAGGAAAGCAGAGTACCCGGGAGAAACCCAAGCAAGCACTGGGAGAACATGCAAACTCCACACAGAACCACCCAAGCTGGGAATTGAACCCAGGACCTTCTTGCTGTGAGGCGGATGAGCTAACCACTACGCCACAGTGCCGCTACCAATTACAGACTTTATAATCTAAACTGTGACTAATTGTCTAAGTGACCCGAGTCATATTTGTATATACAATAGTGTATATTATACTATACTATTTGAGACTAATACAACTACACACACCTCATGCATTTCATAGTGTGTGTGTGTGTGTGTGTGTGTGTGTGTGTGTGTGTATGTGTATGTGTTAATGTACTTTTTTTTCCTCATGTTGTCTCTCTGAGCCTCTATAGCAGAGAGTAACATACCGTGTCATCAGTTACTAGGCAGAAATTACAGGAGCAGGACAGCCCAAAGACGTGCACATTAGGTTAAGTGGCTGGTCCAAATTGTCCCCAGGTATGACCATGAAGCGAGCGTGATCAAGCGTGATCCAGAACACACACACACACACACACACACACACACACACACACACACGATTCACTAAGTATGGCTTCAACAACAACCGATAATGACAGTGAAAGCAAAATATGCGAGAGTGTCAAAGGCAAAGCAATGACACTATAATACTGTATTGTCAGACGTTGTCAATCATCTGACAGGTGACCAGAGGGCGGGGTATCTGAGTAAAATAAAGCAGCTGGGGATTGCCGATCCATATCTAATGCCGCAGTCAATGTTTAGGAATGTGTTAGACTGCGACCATTCTTCCCTTCCTGCTTTTGCCTACTTGGATCTTTGTACATATCTTGTCCACGGCCCATCTCCATTTACTGGCAAAGAGTTAAAAGCTTACAAATCAATGGAAGCTTACAAGTATTTAGTTGCCGGATTTGTAAGCTGTACGCAACAATGGGAGCCAGGAACCGGGAAGAGAGACTACAGTACAGTACAGTACAGTACAGTACCACCTCAGAACGCCTACGGCGTGGGTTCTATCCCCAAATAGAGCTACACAAACAAGCGCTTATGCAATAGTCAATTAAAATTATAATGGTTGTATAAATTCACATATTTTATTTATATATAAGCCTATACAGTGTATACATGTATTTTTAATTTTTATAGCATCAATTTTATTTTTACCGGATGTTACCTCAATGACAATAGCCACCCTAGGCGCTTTCTAATAATATATATTTACCTGATATAAAGTGTTCGCTGCATATTCTCCTGTTTTCTGCAGGATTCCAGTCTTTCCTATTTCCCGCTGCGATCCACTTGGTTTTTCTCTCCGGGTCAGATGGAAAATGATAAAATGACAGTGCAAGTTTACTCCTCTGTTTATTTGCACAGCCAACAGCGCAACACGATATAACCATACTCACTGCTTATTTTGTATCACTCCGGGGAAGTTAGTAACTGACAAACAACATCCACTTGGGTAATGTTGAACCACTATTACTTATTTTAAAATGTTTAGCAATGTTGATTGAGTGAGTGCCGTCTGGATCATGCCGTCCAATATGGCAGATAAACAAAAGTCACGTGACCCTGTGATGTCAAGTGCAAAAGGTGAATAGACCTGCCTGTTATTAGACCTGTTAATTTACTGGTAGGCCGAATATATAATGGCGGATTGACCGGATTGTGCATGCTGCCCGGCATGCTGTTTAGGCTTTAGCCAGCGACTTGAATTTTATCATGACAGGGCTGGCTTAACATAAATGCAGCAAAAAAGTGTATTCCATTCAAACCATTCTACAGAATAAATACGTATAATGTGATATAAAAAACTCATCGATTTCATCATCAAATAACCTGAAATTAGAGTACTCCAGAACTCTGTATTTACACGTGCTTCTTTCATTCTCCAAATCACTTTGAAAATGGCTCCGTATAGGTCACGTGCTTTCGCAAGATTTACGGTAGCCCACAAGGGGCCAAGCAGTAATCTGCTTTAAAACCCATGCTGAGCCCATGCCCAGATCCGCCCAGCTGGCCCAAACTTTGATCCACATGGGCCCCACATGGGTGTGCTGGCTGGAAATCACTATTGACAGACCAGCTTGTTCATACACCTGATGTGACAAAAACGTCACTCATATAAAATGTGTTCTTTTTTTAGTAAAATGAACTCAATAAACTATTTCTACCTCATAAAATTACAAAATTGTCATTATTCTTCAGTGACGATTTTTTATGTGCATAAACCTCACCTGGTATTTGATCCATTGTGCATAGTATTGACAATTTGAACGATGACTCACGGACATCACTCACTCACGATGTCTCGAGCCTAACTGAAAAAAGCACGGGAAAAATGACGCAATACCATTTTCCGCTTCAACAGTAAACGTACCGCATTCGTCACAGTCGTTCCCTAGATGCCTGTAGTGATATAAATGAAAATTTTGGGCTCTTAATTCTTGTGTGATGAATTAGTCACCGTCGGCATAAAGGGTTAGAGAGTTTCCATGCATCTTTAACTGGAAGGAGGTCATGGGTGGACCCAGAATTCACTGGAAGCATTTTACAATATTCCTGCATGGGAACACTTCAGGATCCACAGAAGTAGCTGCAGATGGTTAGTGGGGAGAGGGATTCCTGGGTTTCCCTTCTGGACCTCTTGGCTCTGTACGCCTGACCTTGAATAAGTGGAGGAAGATGGATGGATGGATGGATGGATGGCTGGCTGGCTGGCTGGATGGATGGATGGATGGATGGATGGATGGATATTTGTAGTATCTTGTGTTCATACTGTATTTTTCTTTATAATAAAAAAGTTTTAAGAAAAGTGTGTTAAGCTTTGGGAAATTTCAAGTGATGAGACCCGACCAGATCATTTTCTGTGAATTTATTGATCTGAAAGCTGTTCAGGTCCCAAGGTGAGAAGACGGCACCAACAAACGTAGAAATCCTTCAGCACCATGCTACACAATCAGGGCAGAGTTTTGGTTTTGGTGTGTGTAACATATCAGTTGAAGCAGATGACTATGGCGGGCTCAAGTGCACATGTGCACAAGTGCCTTAAAGCAATAGATGTGTGGTAACAACACATGTTGTGTCAATTACAGAAGCCTACATAAAAGTACTGCAGATATCGTAGGATATGCTACAGTGTGTGGTGCTTTATTTTCTCCATAAAAGTTATATTTCTGAGAATTTAATAATAAATGTTGGCAAACTTTTTATTTTTACTCTCTACAAGTTCAATAATAATTATTAATTTAATAAAAATACAGTTAGGTGTTATTATTGTAAAGAGAATGTGTTTGTCTTTTGTTTTTAATTTCATATATTGAAAAATTTGGAATGCAGCCATGAGGCGGGGGGGCACTAAGCAGTGTCTCTCCCCCTTATGCCGGTCCCAAGCCCGGATAAATGCAGAGGGTTGCGACAGGAAGGGCATCCGGCGTAAAACTTCTGCCACATTTAAAAATGCAAATGATCAAGACAGAATTCATACCGGATCGGTCGAGGCCCGGGTTAACAACGACCGCCATCAGTGCTGTCAACCAACAGGGTGCTGATGGAAATTGGACTACTGTTGGTCGAAGACGTCGAAGAAGGAGAGGCGGGAGGCGTGTCCGTAGGCAGAGAGAGAAGAGGAAATGCGTGAGCCTAGGACTGAGAGTAGGGACTTTGAATGTTGGAACTATGCAAGGAAAAGATAGGGAGCTGGCTGACATGATGCAGAGGAGGAAGGTGGACATACTGTGTGTTCAGGAGACAAGGTGGAAAGGTAGCAAGGCTAGAAGCTTAGGAGCAGGGTTTAAACTGTTTTATAATGGTGTGGATGGGAAGAGAAATGGAGTAGGAGTCATCTTGAAGGAGGGGTTTGTCAGGAATGTTCTAGAAGTGAAAAGAGTGTCAGACAGAGCGATGAATCTCAAGTTAGAAATTGAAGGCGTGATGGTCAATGTTGTTAGTGCTTATGCCCCACAGGCAGGATGTAAGCTAGAAGAGAAGGAGAGATTCTGGAGTGAGTTAGATGAAGTGATGCAGAGTACCCCCAGAGGTGAAAGAGTGGTCATTGGAGCAGACTTCAATGGACATGTTGGTGCAGGAAACAGAGGGGACAAGGAAGTGATGGGCCGGTTTGGTATCCAGGACAAGAACACAGAAGGAAAGATGTTGATCAATTTTGCAAAAAGGATGGAAATGGCTGTGGTGAATACTTTCTTCAAGAAGAAACAGGAGCATAGGATGACTTATGAAAGCGGAGGTAAGAGCACACAGGTAGACTACATCTTGTGTAGGCGATGTAATTTGAAGGAAGTCAGTGACTGTAAAGTAGTAGTGGGTGAGAGTGTTGCCAAACAGCATAGGATGGTGGTGTGCAGGATGACACTGATGGTAAGAAAGGTGAAAAAGGCAAAGGCAGAGCAGAAGACAAAGTGGTGGAAGCTGAAAAAGGAAGAGTGTCGTGTTGTCTTCAAGGAGGAGTTGAAACAGGCTTTGGGTAGTCAGGAAGTGCTTCCAAATGACTGGACAACCACAGCCAATGTGATCAAGGAGACCGGTAGGAGAGTACTTGGTGTGTCCTCTGGAAGGAAAGTAGATAAGGAAACTTGGTCGTGGAATGAGGAAGTGCAGGATTGTGTACAAAAGAAGAGGTTAGCCAAGAAGAAGTGGGACATTGAGAGGACCGAAGAGAGTAAACAGGAGTACAGGGAGACACAGCGTAAGGCGAAGGTAGCAGTGTCAAAGGCCAAACAGAGGGCGTATGATGACTTGTATGATAGGTTGAACAGTAAGGAGGGAGAAAATGATCTATACAGGTTAGTACAGCAGAGAAATAGAGATGGGAAAGACGTGCAGCAAGTTAGAGTGATAAAGGACCGAGAGGGAGATGTATTGACTGATGACAGAAGTGTGCTGGGAAGATGGAAAGAGTACTTTGAAGAGCTGATGAATGAGGAAAATGAGAGAGAAAAAAGAATAGAAGGGGTGACCGTTGAGGACCAGGAAGTAGCAAAGATTAGTTACGGAGAAGTGAGGAGGGCATTAAAGAGGATGAAGAGTGGAAAGGCAGTTGGCCCTGATGACATACCAGTTGAGGTATGGAAGTGTCTAGGGGAGGTAGCAGTAGATTTTCTGACAAGAATATTCAACAAGGTCTTAGAAAGTGAGCAGATGCCAGAGGAATGGAGGAGAAGTGTGCTTGTGCCCATTTTTAAGAACAAGGGAGATGTACAGAGTTGTGGCAACTACAGAGGGATAAAGTTGATGAGCCATACAATGAAGCTATTGGAAAGAATAGTGGAAGCAAGACTAAGGGCAGAGGTCAGCATTTGTGAACAACAGTTTGGTTTCATGCCAAGAAAGAGCACCACAGATGCAGTGTTTGCTTTGAGGATGTTAATAGAGAAGTACAGAGAAGGTCAGAAGGAGCTGCATTGTGCCTTTGTGGATCTGGAGAAAGCATATGACAGGGTGCCGAGAGAGGAACTGTGGTATTGCATGAGGAAGTCTGGAGTGACAGAGAAGTATGTTAGAGTGGTGCAGGACATGTATGAGAGATGTAAGACAGTGGTGAGGTGTGCTGTCGGTGTGACAGAAGAGTTCAAGGTGGAGGTGGGACTGCATCAAGGGTCAGCTCTCAGCCCCTTCTTGTTTGCTATGGTGATGGACAGGCTAACAGACGAAGTTAGACAAGAATCTCCATGGACTATGATGTTTGCAGATGACATCGTGATCTGTAGTGAGAGCAGAGACCAAGTGGAGGAAAACCTAGAGAGGTGGAGGTATGCCCTGGAAAGGAGGGGATTGAAGGTTAGTCTTAGTAAGACAGAATACATGTGTGTGAACGACAAGGACCCAAGAGGAACTTTGAGGTTACAGGGGGCAGAGATAAAGAAGGTGGAGGATTTTAAGTACTTAGGCTCAACAATCCAGAGCAATGGAGAGTGTGGAAAAGAGGTGAAGAAGCGCGTGCAGGCAGGTTGGAATGGATGGAGAAAAGTGTCCGGTGTGATGTGTGATAGGAGAGTATCAGCAAGAATGAAGGGAAAAGTGTACAAGACGGTGATGAGGCCAGCAATGTTGTATGGTTTAGAAACAGTGGCCCTGGGGAAAAGACAGGAGTCAGAGTTGGAGGTAGCAGAGATGAAAATGTTGAGGTTCTCTTTGGGAGTAACGAGGATGGATAGGATCAGAAATGAGTACATCAGAGGGACAGCACATGTTAGATGTTTTGGAGATGTATATGTAGATGGAGAGAGGCTAGATTGAGATGGTTTGGACATGTACAGAGGAGGGATAGTGAGTATATTGGTCGTAGGATGCTGAGGTTGGAACTACCAGGCAAAAGGCCCAGAGGAAGACCAAAGAGAAGATTTATGGATGCGGTGAAGGCGGACATGAAGGTCGTTGGAGTAAGAGTAGAAGATGCAGAGGATAGGGAGAGATGGAGGCAGATCATTTGCTTTGGCGACCCCTGAAGGGAACAGCCGAAAGGAAAAGAAGATATTGAAAAATTTGGAGGATTTAAGGTCAGTTGTCGTCCTCCTCCTCCTCCTCCTCCTCCTCCTCCACTTCCTCCTCCTCCTCCTCCTCCTCCTCATCATCATCATCATCATCATCATCATCCACTTCTTCTTCTTCTTCTTCTTCTTCTTCCGCTTAATCCAGGTCGGGTCGCGGAGGCAAAGCAGTGAGGTCCAGACGTCGCTCTCCCCAGGCCCCTGCTTTAATAATACACATTTAGATCCAGAGTTTCCTTTATTATTTAAATGTAGAAATGTTGAATATGCAGCACATTTAAACATGGATCTCGATAGTTCTCCAGACTCTTACAGACTATGGGCCTGATTCAGCAATGAGTTAGAGTATGGTGGTGCAAACCCTGTTTTTGGTTTAAAAAGTACTTTCTGTATTTGGAGGTGGGACAACATGATTGGACCTGAGAGGTGGCAACTCAATTTTTTTTGCACTGGGTCCTATGACACATGCACAGATTTTAAAAACATACTAAAGTGTCAAGTTTTAACAACACAGAAATAACATTATTATAAAAGGTACAGAAAATGCCATGCAGAGGATGTTAAAATATACAAAGCACCTGAGAATACCCAGTGTGTTCAGAAATTTCAGTGACACAAGAGCAAGGGAATCAGTCTGTGTTATATATGTTATGTTGCAGGGAGGTTATTACCATGTTACAAATAAAATACCACAATCACAATACAGTAAATACATCACGTGCTTGTAGGAGATAAGTTGGGTTCATTGTGACAATAACAGGAGTGAAACTCAAGCGTGCTCACCTGGCACGGTAATTTTCACAGTGTTATCACCAGTGATTTAACCAACCTCCATCCAACCCTTCATTCAAACTCCCATGATTACCCAAAGAGAGAGAGAGAGAGAGAGAGAGAGAGAGAGAGAGAGAGAGAGAGAGAGAGAGAGAGAGAGAGAGGTAGAGACTTCATTAACATGTTTCCATAGTATATTCTACTAGTGTTTGTTTATATATAAACATCATTATTATTAACTCAGTAAAATATATTCTGTTATATAAATGTAATATTAGTGTGCTTTATCATTAGTTTTTTTTGAGTAGAGACATTTCCATGTAACCCAGAACAAGGCAAACAAACAAAATGTCTTTTCTAATGACAATGAATTATCATTCATTTTTTGTGACTACCTAATCAGGGTCGCAGGGAGGCTGGCGCCCATCCCAGCAATCACCAGGCGAGGGCAGAGCACATCCTGGACGGCTTGCCAGGCCATAGCAGGGCAGAAACATGATATGCAGCTCCTCTTGTTGAAAGCCGGCAATAGTTCTTTTACATGAACCTCTCACCATAGGCAATGAGAGACACGGCTGGCCTTTGATAACCCAGTTCATGCACTGGGGCGACAGTGACAACCTGCTGAGAGTGGGACTCGAACCCCCAACCTTGGGATCAGTGATCCTGCACCTTTACTACTGGGTCACCACTGATAATAAATTATTATTTACCCAAATAAAGATTAGGAATAAACATAATTTTTAATCTAAATGTCTTCTCAGTCGAAATACATAAAATTATCAAGAGTTATTTCCAAGAACAAACTCTTCCCTTCTCTATAACGACTTTCACTTTCAGAACAATCCTGCACTCTCCAACTCTCCTCAGAATCTAGTGATGCGACAGAATCCCGAATTCTGATTGGCTGATACTCTGATTTCTGATTGGATCGAACAGTGGTTTCCGTTTTCTCAAGATTGCGAACGGAAGAATTCGAGCTGAACTCTGGAGCTCTGGTGTGTGTGAAACTTTCTTTCAGGGAATTTTCAAGTGAAACGAGTAAATAATAGATTTGAGTTTGTTTATGGTTTTAGAGAAGAGTTTACATGGAGTGATGGCAGGCTTCACCTCAGTCATGATATCCGCCATGTCTTTGATGATTTCTCTTCATGTTTCATCAGCAGGTCAGTTCTGTCATGTTTACTGTCTTCATCATATGTATTTATTTATTTATTTATTCATAATATTCAAATTTATTAGGGAAAGCGGTGATCAAAATGTTCGTCTCACAGCAAGGCGGCCTGGGTTCGAATCCCGGACTCTGGGACCGCCGAGTGTTCCAAAATCACCCGGATGAGTGAATGTTGGCCCTGCGATGGCCTGGCGAGTTGTCTGGGGTGTACCCAGCCCTCGCCCAGAATCGGCTGAGATGGGATCCAGCCTTCCCACGGCCCTAATTCGGTTTAAGCGACTCAGGGATTATTATTATTATTATTATTATTATTATTATTATTGTTGTTGTTGTTGTTGTTTTTGTCGGCTTTTCTCTTTTCCCCCCTCCCCCCAGGGGTCGTTATTACCGTGGATATAATATTAAAAACAATATCTTGTAGAATTGTGCGAATAAATTCTTGTGGATGTATGTGATGTCATACCTTATTTAAATATTTATCTTCGCAATCTTAAGAATTATCTTCTTTTACTCTCAGCAATGTAGCTGCTATTTCTGGTATTATTTTGTAATATATTTGTTTTCTATTTATTTGATCGCAGATTTGTTGTTTTATTAAAGTTTGAAACTTTTTATTCACATTTCTGATTTTCCACAAAACAAACCATGTATTGGTTTTAAAATTTAAATATTTTGAAACCAACAATACTAAGTCCAACAGTAAGCTGCGAGCCACAAGGTGGCGTAGTGGTTCGTGTGTCTACCTCACAACAAGAAGGTCCTGGGTTTGAGTCCCAGCTCAGGTGCTTCTGTGTGGAGTTTGCATGCTCTTGCTGTGCTTGTGTGGGTTTTCTCTGGGCTCTCCAGTTTCCTCCCACAGTCCAAGAACATGCACAGTGGGGCAACTGGCTTTTACAAATCACCCCTAGAGGTGAGTGTAAATGGTTGTGTGTTTGTGTTTTGGCCCTGTGGTGGCCCAGCAAGCAGTCCAGGGTGTACCCTGACATCACCCAGGGAGGCTGTCACTCATCTCAACCAACTCTGGGTGATGTCAGGGTACACCCTGACATCATCCCATCATCAGCTCATTCATAATTTGAATTACAGGGAGTTGGGTGAGATGAGTGACAGCCTCCCTGTAATTCAAATTATGAATGAGATAATGATGGGGTGATGTCAGGGTGTACCCTGACATCACCCAGAGTTGGTTGAGATGAGTGACAGCCTCCCTGTAATTCAAATTATAAATGAGATGATGATGGGGTGCAGTTGGATCTGCAGCTGCTTTGTGTGTTTATTTTGCATGTCAGCTGGAAAAGCTCGGTCCACTTCCATAGGGTCAGAGCTGATGACCACATTAACGACACATTATACTCCTGATATATATTTACATCTAATATTTAAATATTCATTTTACCTTTATATTTTAGCTCCTATGCTCAGGTTTATGTTTAAAATGTATTATTTACATCAACGAAACACATTTATTGTATAATGTAATTATACCAGGCCAAATCAAAGGTGTGAATCAGATGATTTGCTGTGGCGAACTCTGAGACACTGAGAAAGAGGAAAAGCCGAAAGGAAAAGAAGACATGTACATTAATTAATAAAACAAGAATAAACAATGTCAACTAACTATTCCGATCATCAACTGCACGAAGATGTCACGTGGGCGAAGATGTTTCATGGGCAGGCACCAAAAGGTGGTGCATAATGGAGGAGGAGGATTTTGTGCACGTGCACGCTACACATGCCAGGAAGGAAAGGCTCTTAGTGAGCTCCCACAAGGCCAGTGCTTCTCAAATAACTGTACTGTACTACAGTTAAGTCGAATTTCGCATCCTCTCCAGTAGGTGGCAGTGGCGCTCTCACTGTGTTTTCAGCGCCACTGCCACCACCTACTGTATAGGATGTGCAATTACACTTTCCTCACTGGCATTTGTAGCATGCACAAAACTCTCCATGTTACGCACCACCTCATGCCTGTCCATGTGACAGTCGATGATTGTAAGGGTTAGTTGACTTATTATTGATTGTTTTATTATTTATTATTAATGTTAATATGTATTAATTCTGAAATATTTATTGTTTTTACATGTTTCTCTTTAATATATTAGTTCAAATATATGAGTTTGTGGCAGGTGATAAGAGTGAGGGGGGTTAGAACGGATTCATTGGTTTTCATTTGTTTCCGATGGGAATAATTGTCAATGGGGGCATTAATTTTTTTTTTTTCCCTATAGAGGGCGTCACAGAAAATAATTGAGAAGCACTGCATGCGGCATTCTCGGCCTAGAAAAGTCATTTCCCCAGCAGAGCTCGTAACTCAAAATGTGCTCGTTGGTTCGGGCAGATTTTTGGTGGCATCAAAAATTGATTATTAGAGACACTCGTAAGTGAAGGTACCACTGTATATAAATATAATATTTACGAGAAAATCTTTAAATAAATAAACACGCCCCGAATCAAGGGCAGGTACATTTTAAACTTTTTTTTTACTGTAGAGTTCCATGTGTCGGCCTCCACGCCCTTCATTGTTTGCAGCATAAGTGTTTGCAGCATGTCTGTGACGGAATTAAATTCCAGGTGAGGTTTCTATTGTAATGAAGTCGGTGCTGGGAGTTCAGTGTTGATCTGCAGATGTGAAGCAGCTTTAACACGCAGTACATGTACACGCAGCCCGAGTCCATCTACCACTCCATACAGATGTTCAGATTCGGAGAGCTGTCATTTTTAAATCTCTAATTCCCTTTTAAATCTCCTTTATTCCTCCTCTCGTTCCTGGTCTCGTCAACCTTCAGCTCCCCGCGCAATAAAATAGCTGTGTACGCATCATCCAGCAAAGTTTTCCGTTTCAGCGAGAATCTCAATAACCATCGACTTGCACTTCCGCCCAGTCTGTAATCACCAGTCCCTGAAATGATCCTCACAGCCAGCGTCTGGCTAAATTATGCTTTTCTTAAATTTATGTGGATTTACTATCTGGAAAAACTCTTCATCTCCGTCACACATTGCTGATTCAGCCAGTGCTTGTCATTGTATGGGAAATTTGGCGAATACACTGGCATACAGCAGATCAGTTCGGGGGAACTTTGTGTAAGTGAACACTGCGCTGGTATAAGTTTAGTATCGTGACGTCATCAAAAGATTTTGTGTATGTACGATATTTTCGATGTATGCCAGCGGATCGCTAATACGTTCCACACACGCTGGGCACAAGTTGTACTTAAGATACACGATCGTTCACACATGTTACTTGTACACGTGACTTGTAGGTAACTCAGACGTTGAGTATAATGACAAGTGTACATTGAAGTGACGTATAACTTCAGTCAACTAATCCGTAGTGTGTTGGCAGCGATCGTAACTTATAATCAGCCATAACCTGACTTACGCAGCAGCGTATCCCTGACGATCGATCACATGACGTATGAAAGGCTGCCACTCATTGATTTAAATCAGATGTGCAGTAGACGTTGCGGTATCATCACCGTCATACTGAAGAAATGGTTGTTCAGCAACACTGTGAAATCTTACAGCTGCAGCATGTTCACCGTCATTAATCACAGGAAACGGAAATTGGCGGTTTATATGTTGATGTTTTTGTCAGTGTGCCATCATTCCTTAATGTCCTCATCTATATAACATATATAACCACATTGATATTGCAGCGTACGGCGGCACTTTAGGACGCTGGTTGGTGCAGCCGGATGTCGTTCAGACTGAGTGGCGTCCGGTGCTGTGATGTCATAATCTCACGATTTCTCTCGTATCTGTTTTTAAAAGTACAAATTGCAGCCTTTACAAACCGATGGTTCTGTATTCAGGTGATGTTTTCAGGTGTGTGCTCTTAAAGGTGGAAATCTTAATTTCATGGTTTCTGTGGGAAAATGTAAGTTATTTTCAGTGTTCTACAGCAGTGAGGGGGCGTGTCCTTTCTTTCACTTTACAACACACCAGGAAGCAAAACACTGATTTTGGAAGAATTTATTTGTAAATAATGAAAATTGTGTAAATAAAACTAATATGTTTTTATAAACAACATCCTCAGGATTCAAGCTGCTGGAGTTTGAGTTATTGATGCTGTTTTCAGAACTTTTATAAAACTGCTGTGTGTGTGTGTGTGTGTGTGTGTGTGTGTGTGTGTGTGTGTGTGTGTGTGTGTGTGTGCATGTGTGTTTTATACTTTCACAGATAAACACACTCTGCAGTACTTCTACACTGCTGTTACACCAGGAATAAATTCCCCAGAATTCACCACCGTTGGTCAGGTGGATGGACAGCAGTTTGTCTACTATGACAGTAACATCAGGAGAGAGATTCCAAAGACAGAGTGGATAAAGAAGATCACCAATAACGATCCAGATTACTGGGACAGAAATACTCAGAAATTTCAGGGTTCTCAGGAGACCTTTAAAGTCGATGTGGGTACACTAATGGGGCGCTTTAATCAGAGTACCGGTAAACACACACACACACACACACACACACACACACACACACACACACACACACACACACACACACACACGCATTATAATCAGAAAGAGACGGTGACTGTTTGTGATGTGTGAAATGAAGAGTACAGACTCACATGCCTTATATTAACAGTATAATCGAGGATAACTGACATTGCTGTGTTTGTGAAGGAAAGGAAAAATGAGGGCGTGTCCTGTTTTCTGTTTGTTTGTACTGACGGTGGAGATGTATGTGAAGCTGTCCCGATGCTTGTCCACGATGTCCTTCACCATGTTTAGAAAGATTACAGAAGCATCACCAGGTTAAAGAAGACCTAGTCCGCTCCAGGAACATCTGGATGTAGAGCTCAGTCTCTGTAACGGGACAGAACATGTTGTTATAGGAGGAGAACATAAAGAGATATGAAATAGTCCGTGAGGTCTTGTACAGGAGCCTGAATACAGGTGTGATGAGAGTCTTGTTTACGTTCTCATATTCGTGGTGCAGGTGTTTTATTCGCTCAGTCAGTCTCAGACGGAACTGTCCAGCTTTATGTGAAGGGGACGTCTTGTGAAGACACCGCAATACACATCATCTCTCTGAATGAAGGTGTTTTTAATGTTATGATGTCGGTGATGATGTAATGCTACTGGGGATGTTGTATTGTATGATCTGCTCGTGCGTTCTTTACCATGTGACTTTTCTTCTTTGGAGTGAATGCACATGTTCTTCCTCCAGCAGGGCGTGTCTGGTTTATATGCAGAAACTTGCTGAGAATAGTTTTGTGTTGGAAATGAACTGTTGCTATGAGTACAGATCCACAGGTACCGTGGTCTCAGAGTACAGCTGTCCTCACGTCAGGGTCTGTATGAGGTGCTTGAGGTCAGGGAATCTGCTTGAATTGAAAAAGTACAATTTCCAGGCCGTAGAAAGTGCTGAGACTTTATTGAAGTGTCTTGAAGTGCTTGGAACTCATTCAAAATATTGAGCAGCAATGTTTTTAATACACACGCAGATGCCCCTCCCTTTTTAGCTCCACCTCTTCCACAGCAACCATACACAGTGATGCATGTATTATTTTTAATTGATTGGTTGATGTTAGGAAAGGGTGTGTCATGCCCGCCCTTCTTGCTTGCGAGTTATTTTGCTTAGCATAGCCCAGTTTACCGCATCAAACCTGCACCAGATGCGATGGGAGCATTCACGAAAAAAGCGGCTCATGAATTATTTAACACGTCTCTGATTTTATTGGCCCAACAATATCATTTAAAACTGGCGTGGAGTGAGAAGTCTGCACTTCTGGTGTATGTTGAAACTGAGACTCAGTGAGACTGCGTTTTCCTGTTACATCTTAAACCAGTCATGTGATTTGGATGCGCAGGCGCAATAGGCATAAAGATATAGCCACGGAACGTGTGCGATACAAACCTTGGCGGTGTGCGTTCGGCTTACTGCGCCGTGATCGTCTTTGGGAGGCGAATCAGTGTAAACAAACACCGCCACGTGTCCAGTACACAGTACGAACCTTCATCACTTGCGTTTATAGATATGTTTTTATAACTTATAAATTTTCCGGGCCATCAAGAAATTGTTTGAGTATTGATTGACATGTGTCAATAAAGTTATTATTTACAGTCAGACTGATTTCCTGCAGGATTTATTGAACATTTCACCAAACAGTGACTGAAATTAATTCAGTGTCCAGGACGAATAAAAACCGCCTCAGACAAATTGTACATTTTCCACAATCTTTATTCATTTTACACACAAACACATCTTCAGATACATGTCAACAGATATGAACTGCAAAGAGACTGAATTAAATTCATATCACAATATGTCTGATAAACATTTCACAGAATTTACATAATTTTAAGAAATATCACCATATTTAACAACCTGAGTAATTCATAACCATTACATATATTACACTGATATAACACAATTCATTATAATAACTATAATAAGTATATATAACACAATTCATTATAATATTTATAATAATTATATATCACACAATTCATTATAATAATTATAATAATTATATATCACACAATTCATTATAATAATTGCAATAATTATATATCACACAGTCATATAAGAGTTGGGCGGGACTTTTTCAGTAAATCTGATTGGTCAGGTTCAGGCTAATTTCATAATGTGACTGAAGCTTGAGATGAAGTGCCCGAGTTTAATCTTTACCAGTGGAACCAAAACTAACCCCGGATTCCCTGGACCATAAAGCGCACCGGGTTCGAAGGAAAATGACTCGATCACATGATATATAATCACATTTTAGTGGTGTTTGCTGATTCGCCCATTTCACTGGAGCACGGCAGACTTACAGAAGCAAAAATGTTGTCATCTGTAAACGTTCCGCAATCATTCCCTTCTCTTCCGTGTGATTCCGTAGTTATTCCTCAAGTCTTCCTCCATTTCCGTACGCTTCCAGCACGCCAAATGCCAAAATATTCCATCAATGTGCTTTTCAATATGTTCAGAAGCATGTTCACGGAAAAAAATTCCGTGAGTGTTCTGTGCTCTACACACCATCAGCACCATCAGTATCAGACCGAGCGATTGCGGGATGCTTTGCCCCTCACTTTAGGACATGGCCCCCTGAAGACCGATCGATGGCACACCGTGAGTATTTCACCTTCTTCTGATTCATTGATCCACTGCGGGTTGTGGTTTGCTTGAGACTTCGATCGGGTCTGCATGATCATCCTCCTCATGCCGATGATCACGTGTGCACGGACCGAGTAGAGCGCGCCGCACGCAGAGCCATGTTTAAACCGCCTTATAATAAATGATCAAGCAAATACAAAGCGCGGTTCAGAGATCAGCGCGTCTTAAACACGGGCTCAAGTGCTCGCGTTCATCCAGCACAGACTCGATCAGAGGGATTTCCACTTTTCCGTAGAGTTTGCATCCATTTTCCGTGTAAAAATGCCAAAGCTCTTCCATCGACTGCGTTCCGCGCCTTTCTGCTGCGATCGTTGCACGCCGTGCTCCAGTGAAATGGGGGGATTACAAATTGTTTGTGTTGTGCAGTAACACGTGATTAAATTTGCATTATATAATTTTTTTTTTAATTTGGTTGGTAAATAAATATAGTGAAATGTTGATTGAAAAGGATCAGAGACCATCATGGAATTGTTTTATCGAGATGATGAAATCTTGTCGGTTCTGTACTGGAAGGTCATGGAAAGGTCGTTGAATTTCCTAGCCCTGAGTGTGATGGTCCCTGTAACATGGCGCGATGATGGGCGTGTTTATTTATTCTCATTTCTGACTGTCCTGATTATTCTTGCGGCTGCAGAGTAGTTCAGATGAATCCTGAGCATCTGACCAGCGTCTTGAACACACGAGCTTCCAGCAAGCCTCAGTATTGGTGCTTTGGGTCCGTTATTGTTTTTATGAAGTTGCCCCTCCCCCCACTATTTATGCTCCTGCACGCCGTATCCGAGAGTGATTGGCAACACCAAAAATATAAAGCTCCACCCAGCAGTGATGTCTTTAGGGTGCAGCTTATCTTTCTTATTTATTGTCCATGTTCTTCTTCCCAGAGAAAACGAGAGAAACAGCCGCTCGCTGTGAAGATTAGAAACGAAATACAGAAAGGAAAATATTTTATAAAAGACTGCCAGACTCGAGAGTTTAATGTTTCTCAATCAAATCTTTTCTGGGACAAAAATAACAAACGCAACATGATATTGGAAATAGTTCTTACAGTTCCTCCACAAATCAAAGTTCTACATGAGAACCTGAAGTGCTAATAACGGGTACATCCTGAGGACGGCAGTGTTAGACCTCGCAGGGTCCACACTGCCAGATCCACCATGTAGATGAAGAGAGAGAGATTCCGCTCGCAAACCCATCGAGTGCATTTGGTGGAGAAAAGTGAAATTCTTCAAGAGAATCCATTTCCTCCTTCAGCAGATCCTTTAATCTGGTGCTTCTGGTTCAGGGTTTTGTGCAATTTGTCTCGAATGGACCACTCTCTGTATTTATCCATAAAACGGATTCATTTCCTGCCACTCGCTCACCAAAAGGACTTTTACTGCGGCACCGGAGGCTGCGGCCGAGGAAACCGATCTCCACTTAGCACCGCGACCTCGAGGGGTGGAGCTAATGTGAAGCATGGCGTTTGGAGGGGGGCGTGTGAACCCCATAAACATTGAAGATGAAAAGCTTCAACTTTATTACAAACACTCCGGGTTTTGCTCCCACAAGCTTCATTCCATTAACTTTCTCTCATCTGGACCTTCGGTTCCTCTCGCCATGTTCCCCTGAGATCCGACATGCTCGCAATCCCACAAACTTTACATCTGGAACAGAAAGAATTTACAAAGTTGTTCCACTGCAGCCAAACGAGCCGCCTCTCAGCGCCAGGAAGTTTCGGATTGAATAAGATTGTCATGTCCCGCCTACCGTAGTCGCGTATATCTGCCATTAACGGATCAGGTCCTGTTTTTTTAAAGATTATTTATTTCGGTCCATTGACTAAAACGCATTAAACTGGTTCCATTGAGCAAATCACGCGAACTCCGAAGCCCTGTACCGGTCCAAACCCCGAAACCACCGTCTATTAACCCTGGGAGAGAATCTGTACCTGCTTTGCCAGAACCGAGCGGAATTGGGTTACCGCGCCCAGGCGTCAGAGATTGAAGCTTTCTTTAGTTAAAGTGACAAGACATCAGAATAATGATGCAGCAATCGTTCGATCCGAGATAATTCCAAAGACAGATGAAAATCATCATGAGATAAACAAAAGAATGTTTGTCAACAGAACAATAGAGTATTTTATTAAATATGAACAAAACACATTTTTTTTCTAACATATAGAGCATTGAGTTTTGGAAATCCACTTTGGGGGGGAATCGAGATCTATCAGCAAGAGATGGGAGAGATTTGAATAGAATCGGGGCCCCGGGGCCTTACGGCGTTCACTTCATGCAAATATAAAACCATTGAAAGGAAAAGTGATGCGGGCGAGCACAGAGTCCAAATCGGCTTTTCTGAAACTGTACAGTATATGAAATTTGAAAAAGATGATTCGGACGTATCGGCCCAGAGACAGGCCTTCAAATTGATGAAACTAAAATCTTGTAATGAGGACATTTTCCTGAACTTATTAAAAATTCATGACGTCATTGAAATGATGTCAATACGGATCCATTTGATACGAGGAGGCGTTCACTTCCCGCGCATCAATTACCAAATAAATCCAATCAAGGATCTTTATTTCGAATAAACAAAAATGGGATGTCTGGGTTTCTGCTCATCTGTGATTTGGTATAATTATTATTATTATTATTATTATGAGAACAAAGCAAATGAAAATGGAATAAATCACGGATTCTGCATGAACACTGTTTAAATATCAGGGGACATTTATAAATTCGTAATTTCACAAACATTTTTGTTCTCATAAAATGATTACAAATTTCTCAAAAGAAGAATTTCTTCAACACTTCTGAAACGTTTTCAAAAAATTTCTCAACATTTCTCAAAAGAAGAATTCCTTCAACATTATCAACAGAGGATCAGCGAATAAACCGCGAGATTCTTTCTGGACTTCGACCCGAGCCCATGTGACCCCGGGGCGTTTCCAGGCCAGCGCTTCTTTATAGCATCAGGTAGCTGTTTCCTGGATTTCGGAGCATCGGGAGTCGATCTCTGATCCTCAGACGAGTCTGTCTGTCTTCCTTTCGGCTTTTTCCCTTTTACTCGGGAGTCGCCACAGCGAATCATCTGATTCGCACATTTGATTTGGCAGAGTTTTTTTTTTTTTTTACGTCGGATGCCCTTCCTGTCACAACCCTTTTAGCAAGGGACAGAAACACGCTGACGACTTTGCAGCTACTCTTTACGAAAGTCAGCAATGGTTCTTTTACATGCCTCTCACCATAGACAGTGAGAGACATGGCCCGCCTTTGATAACCCAGTTAGCTGCACTGGGGGGGACAGTGACAACCTTGTGGAGAGTGGGACTCGAACCCCCAACCTTTGGATCAGCGATCCAGCGCCCTATACCACTAGACCACCACTGCCCCTCAGACGAGCTGAGAGGACACGAGGAAAAAGTGTCCGTTACCTCGGAGGCGTCGGCATGTGGCTCTGATTTATAAAAATCATCATAAAACTCTGGAATGTGTCAGTAACGGCCGCGGTGTCGGCTGATTGGTTCCCCGATCTGTCAGTGACTGAAAGGGTGGTTTGAAAGCCGAAATCCCGCCTCTTTTCTTTATCAGACATGCTGAGTATTTTCCTGCGTGATCACCGGGTTCATATAATTTTGCTCGGCGGGTCTCCGTCTCCTCTCCGCGTGTTTCGGTGAGAGGAACCTGAAGCCGAGCGGCGTGCAGATTTCGTTCAGTTTCCTCGCGCGGAGAATTTTTATCGAATCTCTCTCAGCCTGCTCACATGACTTACATTGCTGTATAAGACATAAAGAGACCTGTCGGGAAAAGCGCGGTCCTCAATAACAATCCGCGATTTTTAACAGACCGCGACCTTTCGCTGTTATTTTACTCTGATGACAGGCTGATGTTTCGATGACGGGTTGCGATGTTTATAAAATGTTTTTCATGATAATCTGCCGATTTATAGCGTGCTCACAAAACTGATGGTCAGTCGTACAGCGGCGAGATAAGAGGAGCGCTCAAGAAGGGAAAACGTGCAGAATGATGTCACCCGCGTGTGACCACAGGACAACCTCGACGTGCAGCTGCAAGATCAAGAGAGCGCCGAAAGTGAGAAAAACAGATAAAGTGATGACACTTGAATATGACCTCATACTAACGCTCGCTGTTTTAGAAGTGATTGTGCGGCGACTCGTGTATCGAGGAGAAATAACCGCGCCGAACCGAAAATATAAAACAAAAGCAGAAGCTTTATTATTGAAATTGGGAAAAGTTACACATCACTGCATTTATCCAGAGGGATGATGGGAGTCACGTCCGAAGAAGAAGAGGCCTCGGACACAGGGGGCGGGGTCTGTGTATCGTCGAAGGTCGAGTCAGGCCGGCCCGGAGGCGGGGGAGAAGGCACGGGAGAAGCATGGATGGGACTGTAGTAAGGACTATAGTCAGAGTAGTGCGAATAGTCAGGTGACCGCAGAGGGACATCGGGAGAACCAGGAGGATACGGGGAGTCGCGAGGACGATGGGGAGGTGAAGAGAGAGACAGGGACTCGTCAGTCTGGGTAGATTGATCACACGTCTCTGGGAGGGACTGGATATCTTGTTGATGGGGGACAGGGCGCAAGGGTTGGAACTGAGTGTCCAACAGGAAGTGCAGAAAGTCCAGAAAAGAATTTCTAAACGGAATTCAGAACGGATCGCAGTTGCAGTTTGGATGGAGATGGCGTGTAGCGAGCAGAGCGATCTGATAGTTAGCCGCCGACCGTGCACGGGGTAGAACAGGGACGATAGGTCACCTGATTGTCTGCTGTAACCGTCGCCCTTCCCCCATCGTGTGTGTGAGATGTTTGGGAATAAAGGATTGTTTCTGGATCTTCTCATCCGGTTGTGGGAAGCTCCGTTATTTTATTCAGCGCCGACTGATCTCAGATTTAATTGGAAATGGACTGAGAACAATAAAAGGGCAACTGGGGGACCTTATCTCCACCGGCACATGTCCAACTTGGCCAGGTGGGACTGAGTTTTTCCGACAGACCTCTCAGAAAGGCTTGGTGGACGTTTCCGCAGCAACGGTGACTTTTCTGGAGGCTGGATTATTGGATGATGAATTTTGAAATGAATGTGTGGAATAAGGTCTCGATCTGTCAGGATGAAGGGGTTGAACCTCCAGTAAACAGCCTGGTGGATCCGCCTCCCGAGGCGATACCGAATCCAAACCGTGGCTCGGTCGGACCCGCGATATTCCGGGTGGCGCCCGAGGTGACGGAGTGCGGCTGTGTTTCTGGAGTAAAGAAAGAGTCAGTTCCTGTAAAGCGCTGGGAAATTTAAAAAGAAATAAAACAAGATATCCGCTTTATCTCGAGGGGGCGGAACCCGCCACACAGCTACGAAATCCAAGTCCTTCGAGGGGCGGTGACGGCCTTAGCCTGGGGAGAGACGGACGGCGCTCATGGGAGTTTTTATCCATCGCTGGGCTTTAATGCTGATTAAAATCATTTCCAAGTGAAGACGTCCCACCGTAAGATCCGTTCATTTTGAGAACGCGGGACTCGGAGCATCACGGGGGCGACGACGGAGGCGATAAACTTTCAGAATAGCGACTTCCTCCCTGAACGATGCACCTCTTACAACAACATCTGGTCCTCCTGCGTCCTTCATACAGTTTAAAAGTGTAAAGGGGGATTCGAACCCTCATCAGTGCACTTGGGCTCTGCTCGGACCCTGCGCTGTATATTTAGTGACGTTCAAAGCTGTGCCGTGTGTGGCAGCGGCGTCTCCGCGCAGCCTTCTCCCACGAGTGTTGTTTATGATGAACGTGTGTAAATAGCGTGAGACCCGCCCTCTGATTTGGTGGTTTCAGTAAAATTTGTGGTTCTGAACGTTAGAATTCACACCCGGGTGAGTTGGCGGCTTAAAGTCGCCGCACTGGACCTGAAGGTTCGTGCTTTTAGTGCGAGGTCCACTTGGACCGCGGTGCTCGAGGGGGTCATTTTGATAAATCAGATAAATATCTGTTCTGCTTGTGCGTCCTTATTATATTTTATTCTGGAGTATTATCCGAGGAACACTAGGATGTGCCGCACACTTCTTCAGACTTGATGTAGCACAAAAAATCAGTAAAAGGTAAAAAATGTGAAAATATTGTGAATAAAATCTCAGAACCAGCAGAATTTTATTCCTTTCGCTTTTTATCTCCATGTTGAAACCTTAATTCGAACAGATTGTGACGCCATTGTGTCCTGAATATGGATATAAAGTAGATGACGCGGTGCTGGGGGTCCCTATAGAATGCAGATGTTCACATTAATCAGTCCCACCACGTGTCCCGGTGATGGTCACACTAAACATCCCCATCTACCAGTTAATGTAAATAAAGGAAAGGAAAGGTGGCCTTTCTTAACAGAATAACTAATACATAATCTTGCTGTCCGTTCAATAAAAATACAGAAAAAAACATCAAAGAAAACAAAAACAAATAAATCTCACACATTTCAATCTATACATCTCTTTTCAATTCCACTTATCGCTGTGGCGTGCAGCGGAGAGCCAATCCTTTCTGTACTCTAGTGTGGGCGGGGCCGATACCTAGAAACTCTAATTTTATCGGATTATATGCAGCAGCCTGCGTGAGTTGTTTTTGGGTAAAGAGGGAACGGCCCGGTAGAGCTGCGGTAGCTGACTTTAATCGAGGCAGGTAAACATATTGTACTCGACATTGATTGATTTCAGGTGTTTATTCACCCGGTTGGATCGTTTACACTTTTGAAGAACAGCAGCTGAGGAATCCTGGAAGATCACGACAGCGGCGTTTCCGTGTTTTCCCCACTCGCTACTGTCCCCCCCCCCATTGTCCCTTAACTCCCACAATGCATCCTTCACTCGCAGTTAATCCCGAAAGTAGTGAAAGCTCACCAGGACAGATGACGGTCTATCTGGGGTCGGATTGTGAGATAACAAGCAGTTGCCCTCTCCAGCTCTACTCGACTTGACTTTGCTTTGATAAAAGTTTTCAGAAGCCGGGTCTAAAACAACCGCATCAGATCGTCATGCTCATCCCCAAGAGAGACCGACAATGCGCATGTTTCCACTCTTTCCTCTGTTCACCAGATCAGTTCCAGTCCTGTTTGTTTTCGTTGCTCTTTTCCTCCCGCCACAGGATCCACTGCGTCCGCGGCGCTGAAATTCTGATCCGTTTCTGTCGCTGCTCGTCATGACTGTGATGATGTTCTCTGCTCTTCTCGGAGCTGCGGTGAAGGATCTGTACAGGAACCGACTCTTTCTTTATTCCAAAAATACAGCTGCACTCAGTTACCTCGGGCGACGCTGGGAATATAGTCGGGTCCGATTGAGCCACGGTGTTTGTAGAATCTCTGGAGGGTTTAATGTGAGAATCGGCGAATCGGCACACCAGCTCAACTAAACTCCGCCTCTCTTCAAGCTGCCATCTTAAGCCCGCCCACAGATCCACTTATAATAACTAACACACACTCAGACCTTTCATCATTAACTGGAGATGTCCAGTTCTGAAATTGTGAATCGGGTTTGGGTTCCTTTTCGGCCTCGATTCGGTTTCGCTTGCGTTCTTTTTTGAACAGACCGGTTTGGAACACGCAGGATTTTTCAGTGGGGGAAATTTGTGCTTAAAATGTAAATATTAAATATAAAGTGATGGATGTTGTTCTCTCTCTTATTGAGATCCAGACTCCAACCCGACCGAACCCGAGATATTCCACAGAAACACGAAGCATTAGCACAAACAGCTCGTCTGTAAACAAGCAGATCTCATGTAAACATCGTGTTGAATGTTACAGTCAAACACAAACATACAGTATAAATACACAAAACAACATTACATCATCGTTTCATATTAACCCCACAGTGCACATCACTGGGTTATCAGAGGCCGGCCGCGTCTCTCACTGTCCGGGTTGGGAGCTTCATATGAAAGAACCACTGCTGGGCTTCATCAAGAGGAGCTGCAGAGTCGTCAGTGTGTTTCTGCCCTGTGATGGCCTGGTGAACTGTCCAGGGTGTACACTGTGTATGCCCAGAGTCGGCTGAGATAGGTGCCAGCCTCCCTGCAACCATAATTAGGATTAATCGGTTCATTAATAAATGAACGAATATTCATGACAAAGTGCTCTCATTGTGGACACACACACACACACACACACACACACACACACACACCTCATACATTTGAAACTGTATAATAAATGAATATAATTATAATTAATTTGTGAGTGTGAAATAAAGTCTTGGCCTATAAATAATTGTTTACTGTACATCAATACTGATTGTAGTAATTGTTCATGGAAATTAAATATAATTTAAATGTAAATAAAATGTAAATATGTGAAGGACTGAATTAAGTAAATTCTGATGTGATGTTTTCATGACATTATGCTGTGTGTGTGTGTGTGTGTGTGTGTGTGTGTGTGTGTGTGTGTGTGTGTGTGTGTGTGCGCAGGTGTTCACACAGTACAGGTGATGTACGGCTGTGAGATCGATGATGACGGCACCACGAGAGGATATTTTCAGTACGGTTATGATGGAGAAGATTTCATCAGTCTGGATCTGAAAACTATAACCTGGGTCGCTCCGACACCTCAAGCTCTGATCACCAAGAACAAGTGGGACGCTACAAAAGTTGCTGTTCGTGAGAAGAATTATCTGGAGAACATTTGTATCGAGTGGTTGAGAAAGTATGTGATTTACGGAAGAGACACTTTGGAGAGAAAAGGTAACGTGTATGTTGTGATTTCCATATAAAATGATTTTATTCTTTAAAAACTGGATTTTGAGATTTTATGTTTACTTAAAAGTGTAAATATATTTTTCTCTTCAGAACTGAACTGAGTTTCGGAATCGTATAAATAAAAACTTGATAAAATGAAAAACAACATTTAATACCCGAGTGTGGAGAAAACACACACAACTCAAGGGCAAATTGGGATATTAATTTGTAATGACTGTCATGTGACCCCCGTAAGCCCCAACCTTCTCTACGTCATGCAGTCTGGTCTTGATCTTGTTGACTGAAAGCTGCAGCGCTTTGTCTCTCCCGGTGAATGAGGAATAAATTCAGGTTATTAATATGAGGAAATCTATCGGGGGGAGTTTCATTCACAGAATAAAATTTAAAATACAGACGTCGTTACAAACTCGCCGAGTGCAGTCATGTGATCTTTCCGATTATTCCACATGTTCGGGCATGAAAATGCGACCCTCGTAAAAATCATACAAATCTCTCTCTCGCTCACTCTCGTGCTCACTCCCCCTCTCTCCCTCTCTCACTCTCTCATTGTTTCTCTCTCTCTTTGCTCTCTCTCTTATTCTTTCTCTCTTGCTTGCCCTCTCTCTCTCTCTTTCTCTCACTCTCACTGTCTCTTTCGCTCTCTTTCACTCTCTCTCTCTCACTCAATCTGTCTCTCTCTCTCTCTTTCTCTCACTCTCACTGTCTCTTTCGCTCTCTTTCACTCACTCTCTCTCTCTCACTCAATCTGTCTCTCTCTCTCTATCTCCCCCACACACATTCTTTCTCTTGCTCTCTCTTGCTGGCTCACGCTCTCTCTTTCTCTCTGTTTCTTGCTCTCCCTCTCCCTCTCTCTCTATCTATCTCTAGATCTCTTGCTCTCTCCCTCACTCTTTTTCTCTCTCTTGCTCACTCTCCTGCTCTCTCTTCCACTGTCTTCCGCTGTCTCCAGCACTCTCTCACTTGATCTCTGTCTCTCGCTCGCTCGCTCATTCTTGCTCTCTCTCTCTCTCTCTCTCTCTCTCTCTCTCTCTCTCACTCTGTCTTTCTCTCTCGCTTGCTCCCCTTCTCTGACTTTCTCTCTCTCTTTCTCTCTTTCTCACTATCTCTCTCTCTCTCGCTCTAATGCTTTCTCATTCTCATTCTTTCTCTCTTGTTCTCTCTGTCTCTCTCTCTTGCTCTTTCTTTCTTGCTCTCTCTTACTCTCTCTCACTTGCTTTCTTGCTCTTTCTCGCTCTCTCTCTCACTCTCTCACCCTTTCTCTCTCACTGTCTTATGCTCTCGCTCTCTCGCTCACTCTTTCTCTCGCTATATCTCTTGCTCTTTCTCTTGCTCACTCTCCCGCTCTCTCCAGCACTCTCTTGACTGCTCACTCTATCTCTCTATCTCGCTCGCTCTCCTTTCTCTATTGCTCTCTTACTCTTTCTTTCTCTCTCACTTGCTCTTTCTTTCGCTCTTGCTCTGTCTCTCGCTCTGTCTTTCGTTCTGTCTCTCACTCGCTTTCTCTGTCTCTCTCTCTTACTCTTCCTCTCTCTTGATTTCTCTTGTGCTTTCACTCACTTTGCTCTCTCGTTCTCTCAATTTCTCTCACTCGCTCTCTTCCTCACTCTTCCTCTTGCTCTTTCTCTCTCGCTCTTTCTCTCATTCTCTCTATTGCTCTCTCACTCTCTCTGTCTCTCTTTCTCTCGCTCTCTCTCTCTATCTCCCTTTCTCTTTCTCTATTGCTCTCTCTCTTGCGCTCTCTCTCCCTCTCTCTCTTTCTCTTACTCACTCGTTCTCTATCTCCCTTTCTCACTCTCTCTTGCTCTGTCTCTCACTATCTTTTGCTCGGTCTCTTGCTTTTTCTCACTCTCTGTCTCTTTCTTTCGCTCTCTCTCTCTCTCTCTCTCTCTCTGGCTTTCTGTCTCTCTCTGTCCAACCTGTCATCGCTACGTCCATACACACACACACACACACTGTAGTATATCTCTTATTATTTGAAATGTTATTTTTGTGAATTTTCCTCTCAGATTGTTGATGTTGTTTATTTGCCCTAAATGTTTATGATTTGCACTTTTCATTCAAAGCATCAAAATTATGTCACCGTGTGTAATGGCTGAAAGTTGTCGCCATTTTCCTCGCCATACCACGATGTTGCTGCGTCACGCTATTATATATTTTCCTGCTTTTTTCTTCTGGGCCAATCACATCCCTGCTCGTTTCCATTCATTTAGTTTTAAAGAACATAAACATTTCTACTGTCAACATTTTCGCACACTGATGGAGAGAACGCCATTAAACAAGTCATCATGACCAGCACACGCTCTTCCTCATCATGGATCACATCAGGCTTTTATATACGAGGACAAAGGACAAGGTTGATACTGATGTCTCTGTGTCTCTGCAGTTCGTCCCGAGGCGTCAGTGTTCCAGAGACACTCGTCTTCTCCAGAGCTGGTGTGTCATGCTACAGGTTTCTTCCCCAAATCAGTGATGATCACCTGGCGGAAGGACGGCGAGGACGTGCATGAGGACGTGGAGCTCAGAGAGACGTTACCCAACCAGGATGGAAGTTTCCAGAAGAGAAGTATTCTGAAAGTCCCAGCTGAGGATCTGCAGAAACACACCTACACCTGCGTGATTCAGCACAGCAGCTTGGGGGAGGAGTTAGTGCTGGAACCACCAAAAGGAGCTCCGATTGGTCTCATCGTTGGTATGATCGTGGGTCTCCTGGTTTTGGTTCTGGTTGTTGTTGGAATTGTGGTGTGGAAGAAGAAGAAATCTGGTGAGTGTCAGGAGGAGATGTGAAGTTTCGAGAGAACAGATTTAATTCCTGAAAGGAAATTTAATGAATATTTTGTAGAGTTTGATGTTGATCTGATGAATGAAACGAGACAATAATGAGATATTGATGATTATTTACTGAAACCAAACCCACTCCAGAGTTTATAAGGTTCTGTCCATCATCTGTGTTTCAGATTTCAAACCTGTTCCATCCAGAGCCTGTAAGTGAATCTTTATGATCCAGAAATGAGGTTTAAAATCACCACATGATTTATTATCTGTGTTTCATTCACTTTGTGATCATTTCAATGTTTTGTTTTCAGCCTCTGAAGGAGATTCTGCCTCCAACAAATCTTAAAGTGTGACGCTGTGACGTCCTGCTGAGGTGAGAGAGTAAGATCTGGTGATGTTTACAGTGGAATGTGTGTGTAGTGAAAATCCAATAAACACAGTGGTACATTCATTTACGAATTTAATCCGTTCCGAGGGCGAGCTCGCAAACTGAAAAGTTTATTAGATGACACGATTATTCCCAGAAGAATGAACAGAAAACCAATGAATCCGTTCCAACCCCCTCCCAAACTCACTTCGAATTAAGTTGTTTTTAATTATACGTCAGTTTTCAAAAAAAATGGAAATATAAAAAAATTAAATAAATAAAGTTTACGTCATTATAATCAATTAATTGCGTCCCACTGAGAAGCACTGAATTAGCGGTAAATTATACATACGCATCATCCCCACATTACTGGCACGTGATTCAAATTCAGCCAATGGCTGAGAGCTTTTGTTTCTTCCTCCTTCTGATTGGTTGCAGATGATGTGTACACCTCTTTTTTTCCTCCTTCACGCACATGTCATCAACGTGATTGCTTCAATTGTGAATTCACGTTTTTTAGTGTGTTTTTAATGATTATTTAATCCCTATGATGTCACACAAACGCCTGCATCTTCTCCAGCTTCTGGTCAGGAGCCTAAGCGCTTCATTCATTCATAAATATTATCACAGTACAAAATTAAAATATTTTTATTTAATCATGATTACATTTTACTGCATTATTACTGTATTAATGAGTAAGTCTGTCTATGGAATGTGTTTATCAAGCATATTGTAGCGCATCTAATATCATACACATGGTTTTAAAACCGCATCAATAATTTGTGAATTTTCGGGACGGGGGGGTTGGGGGGCATGAATAATGGGGGCATTCTGTATATTGTATATATTTAGTAGGGACACTCCCTCCTGCACCCTCCTTATGCTTCGCACACCTTGGGCTACAAGGCGCTACTACACTCCTCGCCGGCGTCGGTCCGCTTGGTTGCTTTGCAGCCTCAGCCTTCGGCTTCAGTCAATTTTTTTCAGTCAAAATGATTTCTGTCTGCTAATACCCATGCCATATTATATTAAAGATAAACATGTAATATTTCATAATAATAATGAAACAACAGTAAACAATAAGTCAACTCGCTCTTCTGATCATTGACTGCGGTGAAGATGCCATGTGGGCAGGCATGAGGTGATGCATAACAGATGAGGAGAAGGAGAATTTTATGCATGTGCACGCTACGAATGCCAGCGAGACAAGGCTCCTGGTGAGCTCCCACAAGGCCAGTGCTTCTCAAATAGTCGTGCGCACACAGTGTGATTGGAGGGGAGCTTTGCCCCTTGGGAACATGCTTTTTTTTGCCATACTGTATTAGAATTAAGTGTTATTGCGCATCCACTACAGTAGTTGGCAGTGGCAATCTCAAATCCTACACACCGAGCAAACGATATGAATTGCAGTAAGCACTTTATAGCCGTGCGCTGTGGGGGACGTAATTTTTTTTTTTTCTTTCTGGAGGGGGCGTCACAGAAAATAATTGAGAAGCAGTGTACAAGGCGTTTTCAGAACGCAGAGGAATACACGCGGAAGAATACGAGGCTAATCGGCCCGGAAAAGCCATTGCCCCAGCAGAGCATCAGGCAGATTTTTGGTGGGATCGAAGCTCGTATCATGGAAAATTGGTTATTAAAGACAGTCGTGAGTAAAGGTACCACTGTACTTACATTCAGTCTGAGCTCCAACATCATCCTGTTTCTGTCTGTTTTTAGGAAACGCAGGAAGGAGGGGACTTCTGAAGAGATGAGGGACAAACGCAGTTTTTTGTGTATAATGTTGGATTAATTTTTCTTGATGTTTTGGTGGAGGAGCTTTTCATTGGAAATCTGTTGTTATTTGTGTAAAATGGGATCATTAGTGATTATTCAGGGTTTATTATTGTTATTATTATTATGAAGATGATTTATTTTAAGCAGGGTATAAATAGTTGTTTCCGGATTGTTTGATCTTTAATCTAAACATGTACACGATGGTTTTCTGTAGAATTGAATTCAATATAATATCAGATTCTAGATTATTTTTCATTTTTGAGTTTATAATCCAGTGGGATTTTTCTCACTCACTGGATTTGTGGTTTGAAACAAAGTGGGCGGAGCTTCAGATGTGACGAATGTTGAAGAGATTACAGCAAAGTGTAAAATAACAGGAGTGAAAACAGAACAAGCAAAAATTACACAAATCAAATTCATCACACACCATTTACTATATAATTTATTATTCAGTCTGATTAAAGAGGAAAAACAATCCATTCAACACTTTTCCACATCTGTACCTCCCCCAATATCTCCCATAATCCATCTGTTCTGTCACTGGAACCATCTGAAGGAATAATAAAGAGGATTTCCTCCACTCTGTGTTCAGACTTTTATTTTGTAAATGTATTATTTTGAAGGAAGTGATGTCAGTGTCACTTCGGCATTCCCTCTCATCTTCTCTACTTTCCACAGCAGTGACGTGGAAGAAACACGTCATTGTTCCAGAGTAAATACAGTCTTAGGAAATAAAGCTGCTGATCTGAGTTTAGAATTTATTTAAACCTCTGCCAAATCAAACATGTGAATCATGAATATGACTTCCATGAAGACGGAGGCAGATGATTCGCTTTGGTGACCCCTGAAGGGAACAGCCGATAGGAAAAGAAGAAGAAGAAGAATAAAGAAAAGAAAGATGAGAATAAACTGAATGTATATTAATACAGAGTGTGAATGAAAAGTTTTCCTTTATCATGAAACCGGGTCAGATTCAGCCAAAAACTTGCATGACACGTAACTGGACACGATTGGTTTTATTTGTTTTATTTATTTTCATATTTTAAAATGAGCTGCTTTGACATCCTGCCCTGGATTTTTTAGTTTTTTAAAACAATGCTCAACTTTTCCTGATTTACTGAATCACCTGAACTGCATCACACCTGTCATCTTTAATTTGTACTCTGCACAGCCCTGAGTCAATGTCCTCTCATATATATATATATATATATATATATATATATAGATAGATAGATAGATAGATAGATAGATACATTTGTGTATGTATATATATATATATATATATATATATATATATATATATATATATATATATATATATATATAATAAACATTTATTGTTATTTGCTCTACCAAAAAGTATTGAGCACTCTCCTACAGAAGGATCTACTCAGAAAATCCTATTCTGTCTTCCTTTCGGCTTTTTTTCGTTTACTCGGGAGTCGCCACAGTGAATCATCTGATTCGCACGTTTTGATTTGGCAGAGGTTTTTACGTCGGATGCCCTTCCTGTCATAACCCTTTAGCAAGGGACAGAAACACGCTGACGACTTTGCAGCTACTCTTTACGAAAGTCAGCAATGGTTCTTTTACATGAACCTCTCACCATAGACAGTGAGAGACATGGCCCGCCTTTGATAACCCAGTTAGCTGCACTGGGGGGGACTCGAATCCCCAACCTTTGCATCAGCGATCCAGCACCCTATACCACTCGACCACCACTGCCCCCTTACTCAGAAAATCCTATATATATATATATATATATATATATATACCTCGGACTTCATATATAACACAAACAGCTGCCACCTCCAGAAGTTCTCGGACGACTCCGCCATCGTGGGCCGTGTGTCAGAGGGGAACGAGCTGGAGTACCGGTCGGTCATCGTCGACTTCGTGGACTGGTGTGAGCGCAACCACCTGTGCTTGAACACCAGGAAGACGAAGGAGATGGTGGTCGACTTCAGGAGAAACACTCAAACACACACACACACACACTTACTAGTAAACATCCAGGGACACGACATTGAGACAGTGGACAGTTTCAAGTACCTGGGTGTTCACCTTAACAATAAACTGGACTGGTCCCACAACACCAACGCCCTGTACAAGAAGGGCCAGAGTCGCCTCCACCTTCTGAGGAGACTCAGGTCCTTCGGCGTATGCAGACCTCTGCTCAGGACATGTTATGACTCTGTGGTAGCCTCTGCAATCCTCTACGCTGCCATCTGCTGGGCCCCGGGCAGCACAGAGCGGGACAGGAAGAGACTGAACAAGCTGGTCAGGAGGGCCAGCTCTGTCCTCGGCTGCCCACTGGACTCTGTGGAGGAAGTGAGTGAGAGGAGGATGGTAGCAAAGCTCACATCCATCCTGTTCAACATCTCTCACCCACTGCACCAGACTGTAGAGGAGCTGAGTAGCTCCTTCAGTGGACGACTGAGACATCCTCAGTGCAGGAAGGAGCGCTACCGCAGGTCGTTCATTCCCACCGCTATCAGACTGTACAACGCCACTTTGTAACTGTCTGTGAAAATACCGGTTATGTGCAATAAAAACCCCGTGCACTTTAATCAACCACATCTACCCCACTGACTGTGAACCACATCAACCCATCTACTCTGCCCTCAGATACATTACACTTTAATATAGGCCAGTCTATAAAGTTGCTCCATTCTTTTCTTTTATTGTTTAGTAATTTATACTATTTATGTATCTATTTATTTATTTACTTATATAATATATATGTACGTGTGTATGTTTGTACTTGTATCTATTTTTGCACCCCCTACTGATAGTACCTCAAGAGCCTGTAACAGTGAATTTCTCCATTGTGAGATTAATAAAGCTGTATCTTATCTGATATATATTTATATATATTTATATGTGTAGATATATTTATATATATATACATATATATATATATATATATATATATATATTTATATATATATATATATATATATATATACATATATATATATATATATATATATATATATATATATATATATATATATTGTGTGTATGTATGTATGTATGTATGTATGTGTGTGTGTGTATGCGCAGTTACTCAAAGTTATTCAGATACAGCTGCAGAATTTAGCGCACTTTGGCGGTGCACAAAATGAATTTTGCCAGATTTTGCTTTGTTCCAATTGGCATTGTAAACATCTGTACCCTGGAGAACCCAAGAGAAGGAACTCTGACGAGCCACAGTGCTTGTAGAATCTCTGGAGGGTTTAATGTGAGAATCGGCGAGTCGGCCCACCAGCTCGACTAAACTCCGCCTCTCTTCAAGCCGCCATCTTAAGACCGCCCACAGATCCACTTATAATAACTAACACACACTCAGACCTTTCATCATGAACTGGAGATGTCCGGTTCTGAAATTCTGGATCGGGTTTGGGTTCCTTTTCGGCCTCGGTTCGGGTTCGCTTGCGTTCTTTTTGAACAGACCGGTTTGGAACACGCAGGATTTTTCAGTGGGGGAAATTTGTGCTGCTTTTCTGTTTAAAATGTAAATATTAAATATAAAGTGATGGATGTTGTTCTCTCTCTTATTGAGGTCCAGACTCCAACCCGACCGAACCCGAGATATTCCACAGAAACACGGAGCG
This sequence comes from Plotosus lineatus, assembly GCA_024760905.1. NCBI lineage: Eukaryota > Metazoa > Chordata > Actinopteri > Siluriformes > Plotosidae > Plotosus > Plotosus lineatus. The sequence goes on along the minus strand of CM045734.1, from coordinate 12,760,108 downwards.
TTAGCACAAACAGCTCGTCTGTAAACAAGCAGATCTCATGTAAACATCGTGTTGAATGTTACAGTCGAACACAAACATACTGTATAAATACACAAAACAACATTACATCACCGTTTCATATTAACCCCACAGTGCACATCACTGGGTTATCAGAGGCCGGCCGCGTCTCTCACTGTCCGGGGTGGGAGCTTCATGTGAAAGAACCACTGCTGGGCTTCATCAAGAGGAGCTGCAGAGTCGTCAGTGTGATTCCGCCCTGTGATGGCCTGGTGAACTGTCCAGGGTGTACACTGCTTATGCCCAGAGTCGGCTGAGATGGGCACCAGCCTCCCTGCAACCATAATTAGGATTAATCGGTTCATTAAATAAATAAATTAATATTTATTACAAGGTGCCTCATTGTTGTACACACACACACACACACACACACACACACACACACACACACACACACACACACCTCATACATTTGAAGCTGTATAATAAATGAATATAATTATAATTAATTTGTGAGTGTGAAATAAAGACTTGTTTTTCAGTTGATAATTGTTTATTGTACATCAGTCCTGATTGTTGCAATTGTTCATGTAAATTAAATACAAATTAAATGTAAATATGTGAAGGACTGAATTAAATAAATGCTGATGTGATGATTATGCTGTGTGTGTGTGTGTGTGTGTGTGTGTGTGTGTGTGTGTGTGTGTGCAGGTGTTCACACAGTACAGAGGATGTACGGCTGTGAGATCGATGATGACGGCACCACTAGAGGATATTTTCAGGACGGTTATGATGGAGAAGATTTCCTCAGTCTGGATCTGAAAACTGTCACCTGGGTCACTCCGACACCTCAAGCTCTGATCACCAAGTACAAGTGGGACGCTGCAGGAGAGGCTCTTCGGTCTAAGATTTACGCGGAGAACGAGTGTATCGAGTGGATGAGAAAGCATGTGTCTTACGGAAGAGACACTTTGGAGAGAAAAGGTAACGTGTATGTTGTGATTTCCATATAAAATGATTTAATTCTTTAAAAACTGGATGTTGAGATTTTATGTTTATTTAAAAGTGTAAATATATTTTTCTCTTCAGAACTGAACTGAGTTTCGGAGTCGTAGAAATAAAAAGTTGATAAAATGAAAAATAACATTCAATATCCGAGTGGGGAGAAAACACACACACGCACAACTCAAGGGCAAATTGGGATATTAATTTGTCATGACTATCATGTGACCCCCGTAAGCTCCACCCCTCCCTATGTCATGTGATCTGGTCTTGATCTTGTTGAGTGAAAGATGCGGCGCTTTGTTGTCTCTCCCGGTGAATGAGGAATAAATTCAGGTTATTAATATCAGGAAATCTATCGGCGGAGTTTCATTCACAGAATAAAATTAAAATACAGACGTCGTCACAAAGTTCAGTCATGTGATCTTTCCAATTATTCCACATGTTCAGATATGAAAATGCGATCCTCGTAAAAATCATGCAAATCTCTCTCTCTCTCTCGCTCACTCACTCTCGTGCTCACTCCCCCTCTCCCTCCCTCTCCCCCTCTCATTCTTTCCCTCTCTCTTTGCTCTCTCTCTTACTCTTTCTCTCTTGCTTTCCCTGTTTCTGTTTCTCTCTCTCTCACTGTCTCTTTCACTCACTCGCTCTCACTCACACGCTCTCTCTCACTGTCTCTCTCTCTCTCTTTCACTCACTCTCTCTCTCGCTCACTCAATCTCTCTCTCTCTCTCTCTCTCTCTCTCATCCACACACACTCTTTCTCTTGCTCTCTCTCGCTGGCTCCCACTCTCTCTCTCACTCTCTCTGTGTCTCTCTCTCTCTCTCTCTCTCTCTCTCTCTCTCTCTCTCTCTCTATCTCTATATCTCTTGCTCTCTCCCTCACTCTTTTTCTCTCTCGTGCTCACGCTCCTACTTTCTCTTCCGCTGTTTCCCGCTGTCTCCACCAGTCTCTCACTTGCTCTCTGTCTCTCGCTCGCTCATTCTTGCCCTCTCTCTCTCATTAAAAACATGATGATGATCTCATGCTTCTCTCTCTCTCTCTCTCTCTCTCTCTCTCTCTCTCTCTCTCTCATTGTCTCTCCCTCACTCTGTCTTTCTCTCTCTCTCACTTGCTCCCCTTCTCTTACTTTCTCTCTCTCTTTCTCTCTTTCTCACTATCTCTCTCTCTCTCTCTCTCTCTCTCTCTCTCTATCTCGCTCAAATGCTTACTTGTTCGCATTCTTTCTCTCTTGTTCTCTCTTGCTGTTTCTCGCTCTCTCTCTCACTCTCTTACTCTTTCTCTCTCTCTCACTGTCTCATGCTCTCGCTCACTCTTTCTTTCTCTATTGCTCTCTCTCACTCTCTCTGTCTCTCCTTCTCGCTCTCTCTCTCTCTATCTCCCTCTCTCTTTCTCTATTGCGCTCTCTCTTGCGCTCTCTCCCTCTCTCTTTCTCTTACTCACTCTCGTTCTCTATCTCTCTTTTTCACTCTCTCTCGTTCTGTCTCTCATGCTATCTTTTGCTCAGTCTCTCGCTTTTTCTCACTCTCTCTCTCTCTCTTTCTTTCGCTCTCTCTATCTGTCTCTCTGTCTCTCTCTGTCCAACCTGTCATCACTACGTCCATACACACACACTGTAGTAAAATCTCTTATTATTTGAAATGTTATTTTTGCGGATTTTCCCTTTATATTGTTTGTGTTGTTTATTTGCCCTAAATGTTTATAAATATGTTTATAAATGTTTATGATTTGCACTTTTCATTCAAAACATCAAAATTATGTCACCGTGTGTAATGGCTGAAAGTTGTCGCCATTTTCCTCGCCATACCGCGATGTTGCTGCGTCACGCTATTATATATTTTCCTGATTTTTTTCTTCTGGGCCAATCACATCCCTGCTCGTTTCTATTCATTTAGTTTTAAAGAACGTAAACATTTCTCCTGTAAACATTTTCGCACACTGATGGAGAGAACGCCATTAAACAAGTCATCACGACCAGCAGACGCTCTTCCTCATCATGGATCACATCAGGCTTTTATATACGAGGAAGAAAGGACAAGGTTCATATTGATGTCTTTGTGTCTCTGCAGTTCGTCCTGAGGCGTCAGTGTTCCAGAGACACTCGTCTTCTCCAGAGCTGGTGTGTCATGCTACAGGTTTCTTCCCCAAATCAGTGATGATCACCTGGCAGAAGGACGGCGAGGACGTGTACGAGGATGTGGAGCTCAGAGAGACGTTACCCAACCAGGATGGAAGTTTCCAGAAGAGAAGTGTTCTGAAAGTCCCAGCTGAGGATCTGCAGAAACATAACTACACCTGCGTGATTCAGCACAGCAGCTTGGGGGAGGAGTTAGTGCTGGAACCACCAAAAGGTCCAAATAAAGTCCAGATTTACAGAGTGAAAGTGATTCATTACTGCAGCACATCATCATCACTCTGTACTCACTTCACAGGTGGAGCTCCGATTGGTCTCATCGTTGGTGTGATCGCGGGTCTCCTGGTTCTGGTTCTGGTTGTTGTTGGGATTGTGGTGTGGAGGAAGAAGAAATCTGGTGAGTGTAAGGAGGAGATGTGAAGTTTCGAGAGAACAGATTTACACTTTTAATTCCTGAAAGGAGATTTAATGAATATTTTGTAGAGTTTGATGTTGATCTGATGAATGAAATGAGACAATAATGAGATATTGATGATTATTTACTGAAACCAAACCCAGTCCAGAGTTTATAAGGTTCTGTCCATCATCTGTGTTTCAGGTTTCAAACCCCTTCCATCCAGAGCCTGTAAGTGAATCTTTATGATCCAGAAATGAGGTTTAAAATCACCACGTGATTTATTATCCGTGTTTCATTCACTTTGTGATCATTTCAATGTTTTGTTTTCAGCCTCTGAAGGAGATTCTGCCTCCAACAAATCTTTGTGACGCTGTGACGTCCTGCTGAGGTGAGAGAGTAAGATCTGGTGATGTTTACAGTGGAATGTGTGTGTAGTGAAAATCCAATAAACACTGTGGTACTTTCATTTACGAATTTAATCCGTTCCGATGGCGAGCTCGTAAACTGAAAAGTTCGTTAGATGACACGATTATTCCCAGAAGAAATAACAGAAAATCAATGAATCCGTTCCAACCCCCTCCCAAACTCACTTCGAATTAAGTTGTTTTCAATTATACGTCGGTTTTCAAAAAATATATGGAAATATAAAAAAAATAAATAAATAAAGTTTACGTCATTATAATCATATAATCGCGCCGCACTGTTTGAAAAGCACTGAATTAGCGGCAAATTATACATACGCATCATCCCCACATTACTGGCACGTGATTCAAATTCAGCCAATGGCTGAGAGCTTTTGTTTCTTCCTCCTTCTGATTGGTTGCGGATGATGTGTACACCTCCTTTTTTTCTCCTTCACGCACATGTCATCAATGTGATTGCTTCAATTGTGAATTCACATTTTTTAGTGTGTTTTTAATGATTATTTGATCCCTATGATGTCACACAAACGCCTGCATCTTCTCTAGCTTCTGGTCAGGAGCCTAAGCGCTTCATTCATTCATAAATATTATCACAGTACAAAATTAAAATATTTTTACTTCATCATGACCACATTTTACTGCATTATTACTGTATTAATGAGTAAGTCTGTCTATGGAATGTGTTTAACAAGCATATTGTAGCGCATGTAATATCATACACAGGGTTTTAAAACCGCATCAATAATTCGTGAATTTTCGGGATCCCGGGGGGGGGATCCATGAATAATGGGGGCATTCTGTATATTGTATATATTTAGTAGGGATACCCCCTCCTGCACCCTCTTGATGCTTCGCACACCTTGGGCTACAAGGCGTTACTACACTTCTCGCAGGCGTCGGTCTGCTTGGTTGCTTTGCAGCCTCAGCCACTGGCTTCAGTAAATTCTTTCAGTTAAAATGATTTCTGTCTGCTAATACCCATGCCATATTATATTAAAGATAAACATGTAGAAACAATGAATATTTCTTAATAATAATAAAACAAGAGTAAACAATAAGTCAACTCGCCCTTCCGATCATTGACTGCGGTGAAGATGCCATGTGGGCAGGCATGATGCATAACAGATAAGAGGGAGGAGAATTTTATGCATGTGCACGCTACGAATGCCAGCGAGTAAAGGCTCGTGGTGAGCTGCCACAAGGCCAGTGCTTCTCAAATAGTAGTGCGCACAGTGTGATTGGAGGGGGGCTTTACCCCTTAGGAACATGCTTTTTTTTGCCATACTGTACTAGAATTAAGTGTTATTGCGCATCCACTACAGTAGTTGGCAGTGGCGATCTCAAACATGAAATGTTTTTTTTTTTTTTTTTCTGGAGGGGGCGTCACAGAAAATAATTGAGAAGGCAGTTTTTAGGAAACGCAGGAAGGAGGGGACTTCTGAAGAGATGAGGGACAAACACAGTTTTTTTTTGTATAATGTTGGATTAATTTTTCTTGATGTTTTGGTGGAAGAGCTTTTCATTTTAAATCTGTTGTTATTTGTGTAAAATGGGAAATATATATATATATATATATATATATATATATATATATATATATATATATATATATGTGTGTGTGTGTGTGTGTGTGTGTGTGTGTGTGTATAATATATATTGTGTGTATGTATGTATGTATTGTGGGTTTCTTTGAAGTTCTTCCTGAAGACAAACTTACCACAAGAAGTAACCCAGATGATGTGCGGTCCATTCTCACAAATGATAATCTGGGACAAAAGTTATAATTCCTTGAAGGTCATCAACAGCACAGAGAAATACGTCACCGGTATTAACGATAATCTGCAAAACGAAGACCAAAAGCAATGCTTGCTCCACATGGTGCGAGGACACAGAGAAAGTCAAAGAGAAAAAAAAAAATGTTGGAACACAGTTTGCATAATTACAGCGAGACTGACTAATAATCTGCAGTTTATCTTTGTATCGTTCATGTTTCCTGAGAAAATTGTGCACTCTGAGGTAGAGCAATAAAAACTGTGAAAAAAAAAGTGTCCCGCCCTTTACCAGGCATCATTTTGGCTCAATCAGTTGTTGGTACAAAAGTTCAAAATGTCATCAGGAGCAAGGTAAACACGCCATCTGGCAAAATTAGGAAAACCTTTACTTGTATATTGTGATCCACCCGAGTGCGCAACTTCTGCTCACGTTGTGTGCAACAAAATAAAGTAAAACTAAATAAATCCACTTTGTACAGGAATAGACTCGAATAATATTGTTTTGCCATCTCTGACATGGAACTATTTCTCTCAGTACGTTTTTCCCACGGAATATCACTTACCTGTTTCCATATGACTGGGCACTTTCATAAAAATTGGGACACGACCAAGCAAGAATTATTTCCAGTTTGCTATATATTCCAAATAAAAAAAGAAACTTATTCATAAAAACTGCACTTTCGGAGCACAGGCTGAATTCACTGTGAAATATCAGTTTTCATCTGAACTTGGACTGTTCAATTATTATATCCAGAACAGGCCACAAGAAATGCATGAAGGTTGTAATTTCTGTAAAATCATCAGTAACTGGATAATTTAATCATTTCCTCAGCAAATCAGGAGTAAATCTTATTAATGGATCAGATTTCATGTCTGTCGTGTAGAATTTCTCTCAGTGCTGATACCGTACATACTCTCACTTTACAATCAGGTATCGTTCACTTTCACAGAATTTTAAATGAAGTTTGATCAAAATTTCATGGATCTTTTTCTTTTAACACTCAATGCTTTCATTGCAATAAATTAATAAATGCTATTTAAAGTCATAAAATAAATCAAGCAGAATTATCGTTGGGTATCTTTTCTTCTCTGTGTAAACACCTCAAGAACTTCACTCTATCCTCAGGCATAAGATCAGAGACTCGAGGCTTCAGCTTTCCCTGTGAGTCTGGCTGAGTTTACAGATGTGATGTTCATCCCAGTGGATCTGCTGCCTGAACACTGAATGGCTTCACACTGAGAGAGAATTAATCAAAGTTCAGTTCAGTTCATTTTCTGTACCCGCTTAATCCTAATTTGGGTCGCGGGGAGGCTGGTGCCCATCCCAGCCAACTTCGGGCGAGGGCAGAGTACACCCTGGACAGCTCGCCAGGCCATCGCAGGGCGGAAACACGCTGACGGCTTTGCAGCCTACTCTTGTCGAAAGTCAGCAATGGTTCTTTTACATGCCTCACACCATAGACAGTGAGAGACATGGCCGGCCTTTGATAACCCAGTTAGCTCCACTGGGGGGGACAGTGACAACCTTGTGGAGAGTGGGACTCGAACCCCCAACCTTTGGATCAGCGATCCAGCGCCCTATACCACTAGACCACCACTGCCCCTAATTAATCAAAGTTTGAGTCATTTTCACTCATGTTCTGGTTGGGCCTGATGACAATAGAACTGTCACCTCAGTTTCATGAGTGTTGCTCTGAGTGATCAGAGAGATGATGTTCAGATTTCATCCCTGTGAAGGTGAAAGTTAAAATAATCTGATAATAATGATACAGAATATTGTTATTTTTGTGTAAATGTTCAGATTTCATGGCGGCAGGTAACTGGGGGAGATTTTCAGATTCCATTCCCATATAATAGTTATAGTTTATATCTATTTCCACTTTTGCATGTTTACCTCTCAGAACAATAAAATATTACCTTTAAATATCTGCTATATTATTACCAGCTGTAATAACTTTTAAAAATATGTTCCCTTTGATCAGGTTCATCATCATCATCATCATCATCATCAGTGCTGTGTATTTATAAATAAAATTCACAAACCCATCACAGCCACAATTCTTCCTATTTAAAAGGTTATAAATTATTCAGATTAAATTCCTTCATATTTTCACTAAACTCTGTTGTTTATTTATAATTTCAGAGCTCATGATGTGATATTATTTATTAATAATTGCATCATAAACAGAAAACTCCTCAAACTTTTCTCTCTCAGCACAATTCACTGGATATTCTTGTAATAAATTACAAAATATTGTAACATACATGCTAAAAATGTTGGAATTAATCGACGACGTCATCCAGATGTTTACCGCGGTTATTCCCTGAGTTCATTTGACTGTCAGAACGGCTCAGTTACAGGAAGTCACGTGATTAGCAGTCAGTCCGCGACAATGACGCCCGCGAGGGTGCTGTGATAAATCACTGGCAATCCTCTGATCATGTGACTTCTCGACACCGCCCATGTTGACCCTTTGTGACCCCCTGACTCTGTAAGGTGTTCATTGGATATTTAACCTGGTGCACAATTTTCTGTGATGTTTCAGTCACACGAATGTAAATAAGTGAAGCTGTTCATTTACATAAATTTTTATCAAAAAATCACTGATATGTTGAGTTTCAGGATTGAACAGGAGAGGAAAATGAGTTACAGGAACTTTTATATCAGAGAAAATTATATTTAAATCAAACACAAGATATCGAGGGGGGGTGGCAGCAGTGACATCATGGTGATGGTGGGCCTTGAACCCCCAACCTTGGAATGAGGAAGCCAGGGCTCTACTCCAAGGCCACCACTACCCAATAATAATAATAATAATAATAATAATAATAATAATGTTCGAGGTCAGAATTCGGCAATATTTATACAATATTCATCTGATGTAAAAACCTATGCCAAATCAAATGTGCGAATCAGATGATTCGCTGTGGTGACCAATGACGTGAGGAATTCCTGACGTCATTGGTGGTGACGCCAGAAAAAGGGACAAGCCGAAAGGAGAAGATTCATGAGTTCCTCATTGGTCAGTCTTATTCAAACTCAGTGTTACAGCGCCACCTGGTGTCTCCTATTTTAGTGAAAGTATGAAGAATTTGATCTGTTTTCACTCCAGTTGTTTGTGCTGTGAGACTTCCAACCAATGTTGCCTCTGAACTGCGCAACTGCATAATTGCGCACTGGTCGCACTGGTGAGTGACAGGTGTTCAGCCAATTATATGATACGATGCAATTACGCTACGCAGCCAATCACGGCCCGTCACGTGCTCTGCTCATACACGCCCTATATTAATAATAAGAGTGCGGCGCAGTGAAGTGATGCTAATGCTAACCCGTTATCATGGCGAAACGAGCTTCCAGGGAATGTGATACGTCGACTCACCAAACCAAAGTAAAAAAGAATTGCGCAAAGTATGTGAGTATACCAGAAAGCTGGGGAAGAAAAACTTATTATTTGAATTTGTGAACTCAATCAATGAGAGAGTGCAGAATGAGACTGTGTGAGGTTAAAAATGCACCCTGGCCGACCCTGATAGTAGATGAGAGCACAGACATGACAGGACACAGAATGCTAGTCATATAAATTCAGGGAGGAAAATGATGTCAGCTATAAAACTGTTTAGTAAACCATGAAACTTTCTCTGATCCCAGGTGTGGTACTGGTGTGTGGCCACAGCGAGCACTTGTGATGTTGCTCACAGTGGGCCTCAGTGTGCTCAGGGAGGTTGTCTGTATGCCCAGACAGAGGAAAAATTACAGGGAACATTGCTTCCAACTGCTGGAGTGGGCTGGGGGTGGGCTACAATAATGCAGTCCTGAAAATAAAACAAAATGAACAACATTTAAATCCATTTTTTATTCAGTTCCATCAATATTTCCTTCATTCATCATGTACCGTCTGACAGCTTCATTTATCATCATTTATTTGAGCAGAATCTGGGTGGGATTAGACTGATCCACTAAATCAGACCAAACACACCCGTTCTGTACCAGCTCCTCATGATGTCAGACATGTAGTTATAGATCAGTCATTTCGGATCTGTTTCCACCCTCCAGCTCTTTAAAGGGGAACTTTACTATCAAAATCTATACCTCAGACATAATAAATAAAGATTATTGATGATATTATCATCTCATCTACTGGATGCTCTGATGGTTTGCACTGATTCAGATTAATGTCTCCGTGCACTCAGAAATGTAATCACAGGGGGAAGTTACAAACACAGTCATGGAAACACAACATTTTTGACTCAGAAGAGTCGTCTGGTATCAGAACAACGTGGAATTTGCACTGTCCAATCATTTAATGTAAATATCCATCATTCCTACACCATTCCAAAGCTGTGTGTGCCATCAAAAGCATTTCAATCTGACATGTGATTTCCAGAATGAATCGAATGAGAAAATGAATTTAAATTTAGGGCATTTTATTTTATTCCAAACTGCTTTATGTTCTATTTGGGTGTCATGGGAGCAGGAGCGTCCCTCTCATTTGCCAAACCTCTTAATTCCACCTGGGTCATAGGGAGGCTGGTGCCGATTTCAGGAAGGGTACACCCTGAACAGCTCATCAAACCATTGGCGGGTCAATATACAACCAACTGTTCCCATTCACACTCACACCCAGGGGCAATATGAACCAGTCATTTAGCCTAATGTGCATGTTTTTAGACCGTGGGAGGAAACTGGTGTACCCAGAGAAAAACCTCACAAGCACACGGAGGTCATGCAAACCCCAAACTGAAAGAAGCCCAGGCCTTTCTTGCTGTGGTGTGGAAGTACTAACCACTACACGGCTGTGCTGGTATTTAGTTTTAGTACACCGCCTGTCAGTCTTCTGTTAATTTACAAGTTTATGGATGTAGAGGAAAAAATTCAGGGGGATCAGGTGCCATTGGGGCTCCTGTGTGGTTTTGGACCCATGATCTGAGGACGGCTTGCTGGTCTGAGATATAATATTTTGTCCTCTATAAATCTTATGCAGAGCAGTACGGTGACATATTGGTTAGCACGTCACATCAAGAAGATCCCGGGTTCAAATTCCAGCTCAGGTGTTACTGTGTGGGGTTTGCATGTTCTCCTCGTGCTTGTGTGGATTTCCTCAGATTACTCCAGTTTCCTCCCGCAGTCCAAAACCATGTACAGTGGGTTAATTGGCTGTTCCAAATCTCCGCTAGGTGTGAGTGTGAATTGTCATGTGAGTGTTGGCCCTGCTGTGGCCTGGCGAGCTGTCGAGGGTGTACCCCGCCTTTGCGCGGAATCGGCTGAAATGGGATCCAGCCTCCCTGTGACCCTAATTAGGATTAAGTGGTTCAGAAAATGAATGAATGAATAAATCTTATGCTAATGGTTGGACTCAACTGTCATGTTCTCAAGTCTCTAAACATCGATTGATGCGACTACAAAGAGTTTGACGAGGTTCTGTGGAATATATAGGTCTTGTTCCTGTCTGCATCTTCAGCAGGTATCTCAGGGTCTTTGTCATTTCCCCCTTAACCTGTACACCTCGCCTGAGTGGGGCAGCAAAGACTGTGTAGTGATGGCCTTCACCTGCAGACTGGTATTTACCTCTGGTTATGACTTAATTGGCTGCTGGGATCCAGGCTTTGTTTCTCTTCATCCAAAGCCAACGTGAGTTTGACTTCTGACGATCTGATTGCTTTGATGGCTTTCTTTGACATGGAGGGTGACAGTCTTAGCCGACGAAGGAAACTTCTTGTTGACAATGCAACAAAGACTCTACAACCAACTTCTATAGGCATCAGGATTGCTTTCCAGCCTCTTGTATCAGCTTCGTCTACAAGGTGTTGGTACTTGGTGGCCTTCAGCTCATGTGATGCTTCCAGTCTGTCCTCCCAGGGAACTGTGAGTTCTATGATAAGAATAGTGTGAGAGCTTCTTGACAGCAGTACTATGTGTGGTCGCAGAAAAGTGCTGACGACTTCTTCCGGAAACTTGCGTTTCTTTTGGACATCGACATGAAACTCCCAGTCAGATGCTTGTGACGGTAGTGAGCTGGAGTGAGTCGACTTGGCAACCTTCAACTTGTCGCCTTCCTTGTGGAACTGTACTTGTTTTGGGCCTCTTTGTGTTAAATGCCGATTGACACCCATCCTATGCTGGTCTACCCATGCTCCGATCTCCTGCAGTACATTGTCATGCCTTCCTTCTAAGGAAGGTCTAAAACTCAAATTAATTATTAATCATTAACAGCATCAACATGAATACAAACACAGAAATTATAATATCTTTCGAATTCGTGATTATATTTAATTTATGAAAATACATTTGTAATCCTGAAATGGAGAACTGCCCAATGAGATCATCTCGAATGAAATATATATGTAAATTGTTGATGATTCGACCTGTAGAAGAGCAACTGTATGATGTAGTGCACCATTTAATTCTTGTATGATTTCTGTGACTCTTGTCTGAGAAGATGATTCCCTGAAGTGAATGGAAGATTATTTTATTTAAATCATTCCACACTGATCCAAGGACCTTGAGAAGAAGAACCAAATATCCAAAGCTGTAGAACTCAAACTTAATGAGGGCAAGTTGACATATGTCATGATGGACCAATCAGAGTCTACAGCTAGAAGATGGTAGTCCAATCAGAGTGGGATGGACAGTCTTTTTAGCCAATGCTGTGGATTGATTACTCAGCGAGGTATATATTGCTATTTGAATGTAGAAATGCTTTGATCCTGTATGTTGTGATATTACAATCAGATATAGTGAAGTATAGTATGATGTAATCATGTTATTACACATTTATAAAGCACAGTATAGGCACTTTGATGGTATTGTTGTACTTTACTGTATCTGTAGCTTTTAATGTGATGACTCGTTTTTCAGGACACATTTCCTCGGCTCCCCATTTGGGCTGGTTTTCTTGACATGGCCCCATTCCAAATGAATTGGATATCCGTGCTGTACAGGCTCCTGGAGGAAGGATGGGAGTTTGCTCAGTGTGTTCCCGTGTGCTCTGTGGACCTGGAGAAGGCTTTCGACCGTGTCCCACAGGCTAGCTTGTGAGCTGTACTCCGGAAATATGGTGGACTGGACCCGGTGCTACAGGCCATTTGGCTTTTGGAGAGCCAGAGCTCGGTCCACAGTGGTAAGAGAAAAAAGAGGAATAATTAATGAAATTAAAAAAAAATGACAATCACCTCATTGTACTGCTAAAGTCCAAAAGCTTTTAAAGCTGAATGTGGGTGAAGTGACTGAAGCTTGGACCCTGAGGTAACTTCCAGCAATTTATTGAGATTTTTGAATAAATAAACAAAAATAAATAACACATACAGCTCCATACAACACACGTGTGTACCACAGTGGCAGTTTATTTACAGTTGAATGACTTGGCTCACAGGATGGCAGGTCCGGAACCATGTGAGGTTCATGACATCAGAAACTCAACCAGAGAACAGCAAGCTTACAGTTTGAAAAATTTTAGAAAACTTCTCCATTTCAAACAGAACTAAACCAAACTCATAATAGCAACCACAGCACCGAACCAAACATCACTTTCTCTTTATGTCTTCTGAGGTGACTTCTGAGATCTCGGGTTTGAAGGGAAAATTATTGATGTATGTGCTGATAAAAATAAATAAATAAATGTGAATAATTTTTTCATTTAGCTTTATGTAAACCCAAGACAGGACACAATGAAAGAATTATAATTCATTCTCGGCCCTTTTTTATGTTTGCCAGATGATAGAACGAAAAATATGAAGAGCAGTTATATAATTAAATTAACGTAAAAATTAAAACACCAAATTAAATTTAACTTAAATTTTATAAACACTTTAAATTTAATATTGCAGTGGTGGCCCAGTGTGATAGGGCGCTGGATCACTGATCCTAAGGTTGGGGGTTCCAGTTCCACTCACCACAGGTTTCCACTGTCCCCCCAGTGCACTAACTGAGTTATCAAAGGCCGGCCATGTCTCTCACTGTCTCTGAGGAGAGATTCATGTAAAAGAACCACTGCTGACTTTCGACAAGAGCAGCTGCATAGCCATCAGTGTGTTTCCGCCCTGCGATGATGGCCTGGCGAGCTGTCCAGAGTGTACTCTGCCCTCGCCTGGAGTCGGTTGGGATGGGCGCCAGCCTCCCCGTGACCCTAATTCGGATTAAGCAGTTACAGAAAATTAACTGAACTTGAAATTTAAATATTTTACTAACGTATGATAATGAGCATTAGTGACATCATCAGTCAGCAAAGGTACTGACTTTCAGCATAGTTACTGACTCAGTATTTTTGAAAAGTCTCCCAACTGTGTAGGTCTATGTGTGTAACCATCTTCATTCATTCATTCATTTTCTGAACCACTTAATCTTAATCAGGGTCGCACGGAGGGTGGCACCCATCTCAGCAGACTCCAAGAGAGGGCGGGGTGCACCCTGGATGGCTTCTTGGGCCATCGCAGGGCTCACACAACCATTCACACCGAGGGTAGATTTGAAACAGCCAGTTACTATTGTGCATGATTTTGGACTGTGGGAGGAAACCAGAGGAAACCCACGCAAGCATGAGGAGAACATGCAAACCCTACACAGAATCAAACCCAGTCCTTCTTGCTGTGAGGCGGCATGCTAACCGCTATGCTACCGTGCCGCCTTTTATGTAACCGTGCTTTTGAAAAAAGTGTCTTTTCGGGCCTGTCAGACAGTTACCAACTTAAAAACCTCGAAAATATTACGATATCTGAATATGAGATAATTATGATCTGATAACATTCATTCATTCATTTTCTGAAGCACTTAATCCTCAGTATGGTCATGGAGAAGCTGGTGCCTATTTTGGTCACCTCTGGCCAAAGGCAGAGTACACCCTGGACAGCGTGCCAGGCCATTGCATGGCAGAAACATGTTGACGGTTCTGCAGCTCCTCTTTACAAAAATCAGCAATGATTCTTTTACATGAACGTCTCACCCCAGACAGTGAGAGACACGGCCGGCCTTTGATAACCCAGTTAGCCGCACTTGGGGACAGCAGTGACAACCACTGACAGTGGGGGAATGAACCCCCGACCCTTGGATCGGTGATCCGGCGCCTTCACACTAGGTCGCCACTGGCTCCGATATGATAACATGATGTACATTAATAATAATAATAATGTAAATTTGAAATTATTGCAAACATCTGGCATGACTTGTTTCACACAACCTCAATGTAACGTCAAAATCTTGGCAATCACACATGAACCAAGCCGACTCATTAACAAGAATCAAATTGTAAATATAAGACTATAAGTCAGACACGTGTGAAAATTGTGCGAAACACACGTCAGTTTGGATGTACATTCTCGCTCTTTGTGCTCTTTGTACGAATTAGTGGTAGGGTATGAAAATCACAATGATGTCGACGCCACCTTTCAAGGCGAGAATGACGATGTACAGTCAACAATAGCACAGTGCGCACCTGCCATGTTTACACTGCACCTGAACTTACGGCTTGAACACCGGTAAAGCTGCACATCCTCCTCAGCACATATCATCATTCTGTGGGGCTTCAGTCAGTGCTTGATAGCCAAACGCCAGAGAGACCCAAAGTTCACGCAGCACAGATGGGATGCTCAGTTCAGTTCATTTTCTGTAACCTCTTAATCCTTATTAGAGTCGCAGGGAGGCTGGCGCCCATTCCAGCCGACTCCAGGTGGGCGCAGAGTACACCCTGGACAGCTCGCCAGGTCATCGCAGGGTGGAAACACGCTGATGACTTTGCAATTACTCCTGTCGAAAGTCAGTAATGGTTTCTTGACATGAACCTCACACCATAGACTGTGAGAGACATGGTTGGCCTTTGATAACCCAGTGAGTGCACTGGGGGGACAGTCACAACCTTGTGGAGAGTGGGATGCTAATTGGGATAATTAACATAACATTGGTGGATCATTGTGTACGACCATCAACCGTCGAGCAATTAGTGCCAATTATGAGGTTGCACCATGTCAGCTGTTTTTTATTTCGAAATCCATCTGCCATTAAAATGTATTGAATTCTAATTGAATGTAAACAATCACTTAACCAGGTAAACACAAATCAGGGATAATCACTTCAATAACAATAAAAACAAAACTTAATATCAGACACATTTTCAAGCGTAACTGCGCTCGGCCGTCTACCTGTATGTAATCCAACATGGGAGACGAGCCTCACCCCGTGACGTCATCAGGACCCCTCTTCTTTTTCTTCCTCTTCTTCTTCTTTTTCTCTCAGCCTGTCTCGCCACTGCTGGCGAATGGCCTCCACATACATTTCGGCGATCTTGTGTCAACTGCATCCGTCTATGTCCGGCTTTGTGCTCGAGTTCGTCTCTCCATCTACACTTTGGTGGTCTGCCTCTCCTTCTCTTCTTATCTCTGTGTCCACTCTGTTACTTTTTTGGCCCATTTATCGGTGTTTATTCAGGCTAGATGTTCAGCCCATTGGCATTTTCGCTTCCACGACTTTTTCAATGATGTCTTTCACCTTTATGCATGCTCTAATTTCCCTCTTCCTGATTTTCTCTGTTCTCGTGACTCCGAGCATTGCTCCTTCCATGCTTCTTTGGGCTGCCATTAATTTCTCTTTTTGGTGATTTGTTGGTGCCCATGTCTCCGCTCCATATGTCATCAATGGCAGTATGACCGGATCCATGATCTTTTTCAGGCAAATGGGAATCTTTTTGTCTTTTTGAAAAACGCTGTACTGACCAAATCTCTTCCAGCCTGCTGTTGTCCTTTCCTCAGTTTCTCTGACCATCTCGTTGCCTGGTGTCAACAGTCTTCCCAAGTACTTGTATTCATCCACCTCTTCAATTTGTTCTCCTTCGATTGATCTTCCCTTTCTGCCTCTTTTTCTTCTTGCCACTTCATTTCATTTTTCATTTCATTTTCTGTAACCGCTTAATGCTAATTAGGGACGCAGGGAGGCTGGCGCCCATCCCAGCCAACTTCGGGCGAGGGCAGAGTACACCCTGGACAGCTCGCCAGGCCATCACAGGGCGGAAACACGCTGACGGCTTTGCAGCTACTCTTGTTGAAAGTCAGCAATGGGTCTTTTACATGCCTCACACCATAGACAGTGAGAGACATGGCCCACCTTTGATAACCCAGTTAGCTGCACTGGGGGGGGGCAGTGACGACCTTGTGGAGAGTGGGAATCGAACCCCCAAGCTTTGGATCAGCGATCCTGCGCCCTATACTACTAGACCACCACTGACCCTCTTGCCACTTCATCGCACATAATTTTTGTTTTCTTTTTATTCATCTTCAGTCCATCTTTCTTGCCTTCCATGTTCGGGTTCTGCAGCATTCTTTCTCGTTGTTCCTCGATTTCTGCAAACAGGATAATATCATCTGCAAATCTCAGATTGTTTAGCTTTTCTCTGTTGATGTTTATACCGGCTCCGTCTTCTGTTCTTCTGAATATTTCTTCGAGTGCCACTGTGAACATCACTGGCGATAAAGTGTCGCCTTGCTTGATTCCCTTTATGATGTTAATCTTTCTTCCAAGTATTTCAGTTCTCACTTGCGCTGTTCCTCCCTCACACATTTCATTGATGTTGATGTATTGACCCTCAATACCGTGCAAATTCAGCGTTTTATAGACTGCCTTGTGTTGGATTGAATCAAAGACCTTCTCATGGTCTACAAATGCCATGTATATGGGTATGTTGTATTTGTCTTCTCGAGTATCTGTGTTACTGTTTGAGGTGCTCAATCGTGGCGTGTCCTCGTCGGTATGTGGCTTGTTCCGGTGGTTGGTGTTCACTCAGAGTTCCGCTCAGCCTATTTTTCCAAGATCTTCATGAAGAGTTTATAGACTTGGGAGAGCAAACTGATGGGGCTGTAGTTTGCTCGGTCTTTCCTATTCCCTTTTTTGAGGATGAGGGTGATGATGGCGTTCTTCCACTACTTCGGTACCTGTTTTTTTTTTCTTTTTTTTCAGCACTTTGTTGAATAATACTCTCAGCCCTCTGTGAATGACATCTCCTCCTGCTCTCAGCATTTCTATCACGATTTGATCTTCTCTGGGTACTTTTGTTGTTTTTCATACTTTTTATCGCCTTTTCAATTTCACTGTCTCGGGTCGGTGGTACTTCTTCCACCTGGGTTGGCATGATGTTACTGGCCGTCTCTTTGTATAGGTTTTCATCGAACTCTGAACACCTCTCCATGATTCTTTCCCTGTTAGTGGTGATAGTTCCATCTTCTTCTTGCCGTGCTGGTATCATCGCTTTCCGACCTGTGCGATTTGCTTTTTGCAGTCGTTTTCCATTCTCTATTGCTTCTTTCACTTTCATGGTCTTGTGTTCTCTGAGATCTTCTCTCTTTTTCCTCCTGATGGTCTTACACAGTTCGAAGTACTCAATCTTCATACGGGCGTCTTGGTCATTGCTTGCCATCTTCTTCTTTCTTTTCCTCACTAATTCTTTTGATGTAGGTTTCAAGTTCTCGTTGCTTCCCTTGCTGTTTTTCCCCGCTGTTTCCAGTGCACACGTTTTGATGACTTCTGTGAGTTCATGAGTCATCTCCTCTATTTCTTCGCTTGGTAGTGCTTCGAAGCGGTTTTCTAGCTTTAGTTGAAATTCACTTGTCTTCTGCATTCGAGCCTCAGTGTTGACTTTGGTTATTCTCAGTCTTACTAGTTTTTTCCTCTCCCTTCTTAAGTTCATATTAATGGTGCCTCTGACCATCCCATGATCACTTCCGATGTTTATTCTTTGAATGACATCAACATCTTGGACTATGTTCTTGTTTGCCAGTATGTAGTCAGTTTCATTGTTTATTGTCCCATTTGGGCTTCTCCATGTCCACTTCCTGCTCTTCCTTTTCTTCTAGTGAGTCTTTTCGTGAGTGAGTCAGGAACCCTCTATCATTTATTAATAACTGTGTCTGAAACAGATAAATCTGCTCCATCCCCTTCATTCTCAACACAATCCGCTGCATTTCCGTTTAATAATCGACAAAATATTTTTATATGAAATGCTGAAAGTGTTGTAAAGAGGGAGGCGGTGGTGGCCCGGTGGTAAGGTGCTGGATCATTGATCCCAAGGTTGGGGATTGAAGCCTCGCCAGGTTGTCACTGTCCCCCCAGTGCACCTAACTGGGTTATCAAAGGCCTGCCATGTCTCTCACTGTGTACGGTGTGAGGTTCATGTAACAGAACCATTGCTGACTTTCACAAGAGAAGCTGCATAGCCATCGACATGTTTCTGCCCTGCGATGGCCTAACAAGCTGTCTAGGGTGTGCTCTGTGCCTCGCCCGGAGTTGGCTGAGATGGGTGCTGGTCTCCCTGCAACCCCAATTGGGATTAAGCGGTTCAAAAAAAAAGAATGAATAATGAAAAAACATTGTCATCAATGACATCATCCAGTTTTTCCTGTAGCTATTCACGAAGTTTCATTTCGCTGTCAGAGCGGCTCAGTGACAGAATATCACGTGATTAACGTTCAGCCTGCCAGCGGCCTGTGATGAATCACAACCTTCTGATCAGCGTGTAAAGCTGCTTTGCGACAATGTCAGTTGTACAAATAAAACTGAATTGAATTGAAAATAGTTCAGTTTTATAATTTATTGTTTCTTTATTTTTTTCAGGATTCGCTCTTGATACTTCAGTTTAATGTTCTAAACTCACTCGCAGCACATTGTGACTGAGATTAATTTTTATTGGAAAATCGTAATTCTCAACAATTAATTTACAGTTAAATTAATTTTTTTAAGTTTCATAAGATCCTGTAAACAAGTTGAAGTTGTGTTTGTTGTAAATGTTGTGTTTTTGTAGTTTTAATTAAAATAAAGCATTTTATAAAACCTTTAATTGTTGTTTATATTTACTGTTTCAGATTAAAAGTTTCATTCACAGGAAAGAAAGCACCGAGTTCTCTGAAATCTTTAATATTGGGAATTCAGCATTTCAGTTTCTGGTGGAATATAAAAACTTGTTTTAATGGATTAGTCACAGAAGGACCTGAAGGGCGCGTCACTTTTATCCTCTTTACTTTTTTTTTTTTTTTTTTTTTTTTTTGGTAAAAACACACTGAATGCATTTATTAGAAACACTTTGTGATATGTCATGAAGCACAAATTGCTGTAGGGGGCATCGCACCGCTGTCTCTTCTTGCACCGATCAGGAGAGAGGCTGGGTTTAGACCTGGAAAGAATCTCCCAGGATTCGAACAATAGTCACGCAAGAGCAATACGATGAAGATCTTTATAACAGTGATGCTCGGAATCCTTCAATAAAATCAAGGAAAAGTTCAACATTCCACAATCCCCCTTTTTAAAATAAAATCCCTGCAGATTGTAACTTTTATTGATTGTGTATTAATGAATGTTTCTAACTGTCCCCTGTAACAGAGCTCGAATGGTTTGTTCCCAGAATCAGTGCAGGAAAGACCCGATCACAAAGCTTTACAATACATTCTGATTTCATTCTACACAGTCATTGTACTCTGAAAGAAAGTCATGGTCTGGGGATGTCCGTGAGTGTGTGCTTGATGGTGAATCTAATCAAATAGGCTTTAAAGTCCAAAACTTTTCAGTAAACACGATACTGAATGATTCCAATAAAACTGGATAGTGAGGAGCTGCACGAGCCCAGTAAAGCCGAATACACCGAATCCAGGGATTCCAGACACTTGTGTGAAATCTCAGACTCACAACACTTCCATCTTTCATTGTATTTGTGAATGTGAGAAAATTGTAAAGTTTGTGAAAGACGTGGAAGACGTGATTATAAAATAATTTCTGAACCCATTCCTCTCGTTCCTAAACTCTGCACCCCGGGACTCTGCCAGGAAAATCTTTTCTTCAGCAGATATTTGCCAGAGACGAAATTAAAATGATTTATCTTTGCTTCGTCCATGCAAAATGCTTGATTGCTATAAATTAGAAAAGTATATGATGTCCCCGCATTCTTATTGGACCAATGAATGATCATTCTCTGATAATTCCACTCTGTTGGGCTCACATGTGCTCCACTTAATTTTCATGAAAATTCTTAATATATCAAATTTTATCATTCTTTCATTTTCTGAGCCGTTTAACCCTGATTAGGGTGCAGAGATGCTGGCATCCATCTCAGCCGGCTCTGGGCCAAGGCATAGTACACCCTGAACACCAGGCCATTGCCACAGACAGTGAGAGACTTTAATAACCCAGTTGGCTGCACTGGGGGAACAGCAACGACACCCTGCTGACTGTGGGGCTTGAACCCCGAGCTTGGGATCAGTAAAGCAGCACCTTACCACCGGACCACCACAGGCCCACAAAATCTTGCTGTGATAGATGAGGTAATGGATGGGTGGGCAGGTGGCTGGGGGCGGGGATAGGGTCGGGGGGTGGGGGTGTAGTGACAGTTCATAGTGTATGTCTGCATATATTTTGTAGCCACCACACGTTCAACCAAATTTTCAATAAACATATATTATAAAAAAGCCACAGAAATATAACAAACAAAATAAAATAAATAAATATCTGTTTAATTATAAACACTATTACACTGAGAGATAAACAAGAACTCCGTCAGTGAAAAACAAAACCCTGATTATACACATTTATTTAATACAGAATATACTCGAATAGACATTTTTATGATGTAATTATACTCCGATTATTCTGTTATAATTTGAAAATATATACCAATGTATATATTATTTTATCTTAATTCCCTTTAAATGAATGAAATGTAACAGTATACTGAATATAATCGTGTTAGAAACAGAGATTAATATTTCATGAAGATGCAAAATTTTTGTTTGAATTAACTTTAGTTAAATTAGATTAAATGAAATGAAATTATTCTGTAACTGACTGGGTGGGACGTTGGTC
>CM045734.1:12606063-12733563 GCA_024760905.1 Plotosus lineatus | reverse complement strand
TCCTGGTACTGTACTCTCCAAAAGCACGGAGAAACCCATGTTAATGTTTACTCACAGCTTATCTTAACTGTCTGTACTAACAGGGATTATCATGAAAACCCGTTAAACTAAACAAACAAACAAACAAACAAAAAAACCAAACAAAATAAAACAAAACAAAAAAATTATGTATGTGGACGCGGTTTTCATTTATAACTCGACACATCTCTATCAGATGAAAATCTCTGATGGTCAGTAACTTGGTCGCCAACTACTGCGTCTGTGATCGACCACAATGGTCTCAGACTGCCAGCAGTAGAATCGCTGATAGTTGGCGCCAGTGACTGGGAAGTAGATTACTGTGTGTTGGAACATCTGGAAGCAGCGCTCAATAAAACAATATGACTGTTCACAGCATCTGGATTCCTCACTGACAGCGATATGATCGACGAGATCAGTCATAGACCCCCACGCTCGATCCCGACTTAAAACTTTATCGTTATCAGCCAAATGAGATCTCACCTTTAGTGGAACTGATTTATGGGTAAAAATCAAAGTGGGTGGAGCTTCATGTGATGGGTGTGAAAGAAATAAAAATGTAAAAGAACAGGAGTGAACATGTGACTATATTCTGGAAAAAAGGGAGCTGGTAACTCAGTGTGGTGATGGACTGAAGTCAGATTGTCGAAATGCAGTGTGAGAAGATTGACTGACGTCCTTTCACACATTTAATTTAATGCTGTATCATGCGTTTGATGTGTGTAAGGAGGACACGATGGCGCATTCGCACAGAATGAACATCCAGTGCCCCGAACCTGATGTAAATAACTCAATATTATTCTGTATTCATGGTGTTATTGATTTGTGGAATTGCTGTCAATGTATAAATATTACAGTGAGCCCTGTGTGTAGTGCGGCGCCCACGGCACTTTGACACGGTTGCCCTTCTTCAGTTGCAGCGTCCTCTGGTGGTGGGAGGAGAGTCTTCCTTTTATATCCACCTTTTATCAATCAACTTCTTTTTCAAACATTGAATACACAACATCCAAGCAAATCATCCTTTAAAATCCAACCAACAAATGACGAGCATGCTGGTAAAGGACGAGGGGGTGGAGCTTTAGGTCAGAAAAACGTTTTAGTTATTTCCACCATGTGCTTTGTGCTTCTGATTCCGTGGCAGCAAATAATTTTACCTTTTGTTGGTGATTTTGCTGCTGTGGCCTTCAAAAAGTGTGATTTTTGGGCTCCACCTCCATGAAATTCCCTTTTTTTTGCTCTTTTCTTGCCTGCAATCATCATTCACATCAACAACAGAACAGGAGGACACCAGGTTCATTTACATGCAGCCCATCCACGAGATGATTGGCATTGGCCAATTGTGGTTAACAAGGGCATGAACAAGATTGGAATTTAGGTGCATACACTTGTAGGTCCTCTCATTTATAAAGTGAAGATTGGTTACGAGTTTTATAAATCTGAATATTGATTGGCGTGCACACAGATTTTGGGTTGATGGTGCAGGTACAATGTTTTATAGATGAAACCACTGTCAATAATAACGGTTCCCCGAACTCAGAATAAGATAAGATAAGATACAGCTTTATTAATCTCACAATGGAGAAATTCACTGTTACAGGCTCTTGAGGTACCATCAGTAGGGGGTGCAAAATAGATGCATATACAATAATACATATGCATACATACATACATACATACATACAGATATATTATATAAGTAGATAAATAAATAGATACATAAATAGTATAAAGTAATATACAATAAAAAAGAAAAAGAAGGGAACGACTTTATAGACTGGCCTATATTAAAGTGTAATGTATCTGAGTGCAGAGTAGATGGGTTGATATGGTTGACAGTCAGTGGGGTAGATGTGGTTGATTAAAGTGCACGGGGTTTTTATTGCACATAACCGGTATTTTCACAGACAGTTACAAAGTGCCGTTGTACAGTCTGACAGCGGTGGGAATGAACGACCTGCGGTAGCGCTCCTTCCTGCACTGAGGATGTCTCAGTTGTCCACTGAAGGAGCTGCTCAGCTTCTCTACAGTCTGGTGCAGTGGGTGAGAGATGTTGACCATGATGGATGTGAGCTTTGCTACCATCCTCCTCTCACTCACCTCCTCCACAGAGTCCAGTGGGCAGCCGAGGACAGAGCTGGCCCTCCTGACCAGCTTGTTCAGTCTCTTCCTGTCCCGCTCTGTGCTGCCCGGGGCCCAGCAGATGGCAACGTAGAGGATTGCAGAGGCTACCACAGAGTCATAAAATGTCCTGAGCAGAGGTCTGCATACCCCGAAGGACCTAATTGATTGAAACACATTTTTATTCATTGAAGAAAGGGATTGGGCACAAGTTATCCAACTTAGTGAAGCTCTCTCCACAGATTATTTCGCCAATTAACCTACTGTGCATGTTTTTGGACTGTGGGAGGAAACCGGAGTAAACCCACGCAAGCATGGGAAGAACGTGCAAACTCTACACAGAAACGCCCAGGCTTGGATTCAAACCCAGGCCTTCTTGCTGGGAGGCCACCGTGCTGCCTCAGAAGGTGGAGGCGACTCTGGCCCTTCTTGTACAGGGCGTTGGTGTTGTGGGACCAGTCCAGTTTATTGTTAAGGTGAACGCCCAGGTACTTGAAACTGTCCACTGTCTCAATGTCCTGTCCCTGGATGTTCACCAGTGAGTGTGTATGTGTGTGTGTGTGTGTGTGTGTGTGTGTTAGAGTGCTTCTCCTGACCATCATCTCCTTCGTCTTCCTAGTGTTCAAGCACAGGTGGTTAACGATAATAAAATAACTGACTGACTGCAGATGAAAGAATATACAAGCCTGCAATATAAAATGGAAATTTTATGTTTAATTAAACTTTTAATATTATATGATCTTTATTGTTTCCTTGTCTGTCTTTCTTCAATTTGTCCTTCTATTTGAAAAAAAATATTGTTTCCAGTATATCATGGTGCGTTCAACGATTTTAATGTTACATGGAGTTTTGCCTTACAAAAGCTATTATATAAAAAGTTTGAGATTTGTTAACACAGAGCGTTCGCTTGAAAAATGTAACGCATTGAAAAGTAATGAGATGGTGAACAGAGGAGTAATTGCGGCCGAGAGATCGAGTCGATGAACAGTTCTGTGCAACTTGTACAATAAATAATTTCGAAAGCAGGTGAACGCTGCATGGTTTTCAGTGTTGTGACAGATTGAAATGAGCTCGATAAACTTGTTCACCTCAAATGCTCCATTTCCACGAACACGACTAGATACAATCTGCTGTTATAATTACCTCTTTTAATATCACAATAATTAAAAGTCTTTTTTCAGTAGTTTATAAAGTTCATGAAATCCTCCGAGCTCCAGTGCTTACCCCGGAAGTGCGACAAGGCTGCAGTGCGCATGCGCGTATAGTGTAGGACGAACAGGTGGAGCTATCATCACTCAAATATTGATAAAATGTCGCCATGTTAGAAGGGCAACTTTGTATTTGAACTGGAGCTCCTGTTTTACAGCACCATGACCCTTGCAAGACACGCTCATGTCAACGGGAAGTAAAATAAGAACGTTAATGTCCTTCGAGTTATTGTCTGTGTCGTACCAAACAACTACTCGTCAGGAAGTCGGGGTTAAAATCTCAAAAAAGTCCAATGCATGTTCTGGTGATCGAAGCCCTTCTGAGACGTGTCTGTATTAATGAAATACCTTCGACTGAAACGATTTGAGGTCCTTTGAGAGAAAGAGAGAGAATTCGGGAGTGGTGCGGTGAGTAAAAGAGCAAGAAAAACGACTGGATGTACAGTGCATGCTCGACTTGAGAAAATCTCTCGTGCACAGATATCAGTTACAAAGAGCTTGCTTCAGTTCCATATCACGGGAATCAGGAACAGCACTGTGTCCATGTTATATGTGATCTATGATAAATACAGTTCGATGGTCAGTGACACAACATAAGAAAAACCGACAGACAGCATTTGGGTTTGTCGAAGTGCTGTGGCATTCAAACTGCTGTAATATTATCATTGAGATGAAAATTGTATTACAGGGCAGAAGCTGATCAGAAAGAAGCAGTCAGATGTTACGATTTGATCAGTACTGTAAATAAGGTGAAGTTCTTGACCTGTATCTGTTGACTTTATGTATTGGATTTCTGTCACATGACAGAAGGAAGAGATGAGTGCATGATTGGGAAAGACGTGTTCAGAATAAAGTGGTGAATGCATGCGAACTCGCCTCCAGCGTACGGAAACTCTCTTGTTTTGTTTGGTGTTCCACTTCAACACAAAGTTCGCTCTACAAGGTTGCTGATGTCTATCCAAATCCTGACCCGGAAGAACCATTCCATCAATATTTATATTTATATTTCTCTCGTATATTCTCTTATGGAAACGGCTCTGCCTGTACAGGGGCAGTCGGCCTCTTTTATTTCGCGATATCCTGGCATGAGATACCAGCAGTGTGTTTGCAGAACTTGGGTGAGTGATGTTAGATAAAGCTCATTGTTGGAGCTGTTGATCAGGATGGTCATCAGATGATGATGAAGACGATGCTGTGTCCTGAGGATTGTGTCCAGATTTTCTTGTTAATTTGGTCATGGCCTATTTCTCCTCATCAGAAAGTTCTTCTCTATCGCATGACAACTACCAGTTCTCTGAGGAACATGGTGTCAGCCAATCACACAGTTTTTTCCAACCGCACCTTCAGCAAAATTCTATATTCCTGTAGTGAGTCTTATCCACCAGGGATGGGACTGCAAAAGTTCCCCTATCAACTGAACACAGGTGAGAGACCCACAGCATGGCACCAAAGCCACACACACACATATTATATATATATTACTGCACCAATCTCTCTCTCTCTCTCTCTCTCTCTCTCTCTCTCTCTCTGTCTCTCTCTGTCCCTGTGTGTGTATGTTTCTTGTCACCAGCTCCTCTCTTTCTACAAACACCCAGAGAACACATAAATAGGCCATAAATAGGAAGTCGACATCCATGCACTCATTCAATATGTGCTGGTACTGACTCCCCTCCTCCTGCAGAGGGCACTCCACCCTGCCCTTATTGCCATAATTCATCATGCGCCATCAGTCTGCTACTGACCGCAGTGGTTGAGCTCCTCTTGGATGACTGTATTTCTCACCCTGTCTCTGAGGGACATCCCCGCCACCCTGCGAAGGAAGCTCATTTCAGCCGCTTGTATTGGTGATCTTATTCTTTTGTTTACTACCCAAAGCTTGTGATCAGAGCTGAGGGTAAGATCATGGCTCGACTGCTAAACTGAGAGCTTTGCCTTCTGGCTGAACTCCCTCTTCTCCTTCCGTTACTCATGAACAAGACTCCCAGATACTCAAAGTTCCACAACTGGGGGCAGCATCTCATTCCAGACTTCAGTTCATCATCAGTTCATTTTCTGTAACTGCTTGATCCTAATTAGGGTCGCGAGGAGGCTGGCGCCCATCCCAGTCAACTCCGGGCGAGGGCAGAGCACACCCTGGACAGCTTGCTAGGCCATCACAGGGCGGAAACACGCCAACGGCTTTGTAGCCCACTCTTGTCAAAAGTCAGCAATGGTTCTTTTACATGCCTCTCACCATAGACAGTGCGAGACATGGTCGGCCTTTGATAACCCAGTTAGCTGCACTGGGGGAGACAGTGACAACCCTGTGGAAAATGGGACCCGAACCCCCAACCCCAGGACCAGTGATCCAGCGCCCTATAACCACTAGACCACCACTGCCCCTCATTCCAGACCTCATTCTAGTAATCAAGGGTTGGATTGCTTTTTTTTCTCGAGTGATTCAGCCGGTGTGTCTCCATTTTCTTCATTATTTATCTATTCACTTCAATCAATACCTGTTTTCTGGAAAACATATTTTCCAACTTCTCCACATGTTTCGTTCATCCATAAAAATATTCCTGATGTTAATTAATTGTACGACAAGAACAGGTGATAGTTTTGTTGTTCTCCGTTGTATGGAGTGAGTGTTTATTCAACACTGAATATTAAACAATTGTAAACATGAACAGAAAACCACACAGTGAACCGCAAAGCCCAGACAAGTTCATGATTGTTCTATTTCAGAGAAGTTTAATATAAAAGTAAAAATATTTCCCAATAATCTGTCATCACTTGTTGCATTAAAACCACAAAAATAAAGTTTATTGATCATTATTGGTTTTAGATCATAGCCAGTGGCTTACTGAGGGCCAAACAACCTCACTGATTTCCTATTAAATGGACATTCTTCATTTTATTAGAAAGAAAAGATCCAAATAATAAACTTTTTTTGATGTAGAGTGTTTTTTTTTCACAAGCATCACACACACAGTCATCATCTCTTTTCTTGATTTTTTTTGTTTCACCCCCTGTAGAATTGAATGCGATGATAAGCAGCTCTCCGCATTGATATCATATATACAGATCAGATCAGCTGATCAGATGAGCTCAGATTCTTACAATTTCTTTCCAATAACGTTTTATTGCTCCGATTACATTTACAGCATTTTGCGGATGCTTTTATCTAAAGCGACTTACAATGATCATTTTTATACAACTTAGCAATTCAGGGTTAAGGGCCTTGCTCAAGGGCCCAATTATGGTGATGATGGGAATTGAACCGCTGACCTTCAGATCAGTAACCCATAGCCTTATCCACTACACCGCCACTGCAAACATTATGAACATTTCAGTGCTTTAAATTTGAATGCTACAGTAAATGATTTAATATGTCCCTCTCTCTCTCTCTCGCTCTCTCTCTCTCTCTCTCTCTCTCTCTCGCCAGTTGTAGAGGTCACAGAAACAGAGAGAAACAGAACACAAAGAAACGCAGTTAGACTGACAATAAAAAGACAGAAAATCATCACGTTACAGTTTAATTCGTCTCTGTTTTCTCTCCATGTGACCCTCCAGCGTCCACGCCACCACACGCTCCACTCACTTCTTAATGATGCTGTATGTGTCCTAAAGGGCACTCCTCGCTCTCCAACACTGGGGACAAAGTGGGCCTCAGCACCCGATCCAATGCATCACTTTTCAGAATGAAAAGGAAGGACAAATATGAAAAAGAGAAGAATAACCATCTGCAAGCCCTTACAGCGTTTCCACTCTTGGTTAGGATAGGTTTATGTGCCACAAATGTCAACAGTGTACCTTTACTGTAATTGTTATTAATAATTACATGTTGTTTACATTATTCCAGTTGGACACAAATCAACCATTAAGTCTTCATTGAGGAATTAGCTGAAGTGCAACAGTATTAACCAGGCTGGTTGAACAAGGCCTGTCATTTATTATCTCAGTTAGTCCTCGACCGATTTAGACAAATGAGGTTTCAAATTTTATAATTTCCCTTGTAATACCTCTGCTGATTAAAAAAGTACATTCAAAATGATTGAAGAAAATGTCCAAGTGCCTTGTGTTTGTATGACTTAATGTATTGTACTTCTGCCACATGACAGGATGACTGCGTGATGGGGACAGATGTATAGCAGATGTTCCCAACCACCGGTTCATGGACTTGTACCGGTCTGTAGGTCATTTGGTACCGGGCCCTCAGAAAGGCTGAATAAAAAATTAATTGATTGATATAGATAATATCTGTGACATTGTGACTGCATAACAATAGATATATCTTCTTTAAGTTAGTCGTCATAGTGGATACATTACATTACTATGGTTACATGACTGCAACTCACTCATGGCAGGTCTGCTACCTTTGAGTGCTATTTGACCTCTGCAAATGATCCAGAATCCAGCTGCACGACTTCTTTTCCATCTTGCCCGGTTTCCCACAGCACACCACTGCTACAATCTTTCCACCAACTTCCCGTAGCTGAGCGCATTCGATTTAAAACACGAATGCTTCCCTACAAAGCCAAACATGGACCTGCGCCTTCCTACCTCAAAGCACTTATCACACCTCACTCTGCACCGCGTTCTCTCAGATCCTCGAGCACTGTGGGACTGATCCCTCCCTCTACCAAGGGACAAGGGAAAATGCATCTAAACTCCTCTCTGTTCTGGCTTCAAGGTGGTGGATTGAACTTCCTCTGGACATCCAGCCAGCTGAGTCACTGGTATCTTTCAACGACGGCTGAAAACTGACCTTTTTCAACAGGACTTACATTAAAGGAAGGCTTCACTTTAAACCCCAGAGTATAAAAGCGCATCTAACGTGAAGTATATGTTTTTAATTGCTTACCACAACAAAGTCAACAAAGTCCCGGCGGGCATAGAAAATTTGACTTTTATTACTCCTATCATGCAGCTTCGTAGTATCCACCATTTTCTACGAGTCATGTGATCAAACAAGGTCAGTGACGTCAGTGGTGCTCAATCTGCCAGGGAAAACCCAACCCGTCATACACTTGATTTGTACACGGACAAATACACACGTGCCCTTTGACACTCTGCCCTTTTTTATTCACAAAATGGCCCAGAATCATGAGAATACCGATTCAGATTCTGAGATCGGGGACGAAGAACTCGTTAACCTGATGTTGAATGCAAATGTGGACGAAGACCAGTCAGAGGTGTTTCAGCCGTATCGCTTTCAACCCCGCAGACGACAAGAGGAGCGGGCAAACGGGATGGGAGATGATGAACAGCAGTAGCCGGCGGCCCAAGATAATGCAGGTCATGAACATGACAACTTGGGGATTTTCCTGAGGGACATCGATTTGGGGGCAAGGGTTGGGCAACCTGCTGATCAGTGGTGTATTTGTGATGGCCCCTGTGAATATATGAGATGCCCACTGATGAATTTCTGTTGTCATGAGCTGGAAGAGCTGCACGAACGACTATTGCATGATGACCTGGATTGCATCCTCCAGCACATGGACTTTAATATGGTGGTGTTAAACCGTTATCTTGTGTACGGCTTTGGTTGCTATGAAGGACGTCAAGAGAAGGCGCCTGGAAGAACCCATTCAGAACAGGTAAGCCTCCGCATGGGTGTGGCTGCATTTAGCCCTATCTACACCATGTACACTGCAGTTCGCCTACATGGCTTGTATCACTGTTTGTCAAAACAGGACAACAGTAGGCGATCCAATTACTACATTAGTGCCAGATTAGCCCAACATTCTGACTGTAATCTCCAGACCAAGCTGTGATTCTAAATTTACTGAGCCAGCTTTGTTTCCTTATATTGGTAAATAAACCTACAAGTTTTCAGGTTTCATCCACCTGCCACTGTCCCTGGAAAAAACAATACAGTACCAGTACTTCATAGTAATAATACTAGTAGTTACTGGTAAGTTACTAACTAGTACTTACTGATACTAACTAGTTAGTTAACTAGTTAACTAAGTTACTAAGTTAACTAACTAGTTACTAGTACCAGTACTTCATAGTAATAATAATAATTGAACTGTCTCAAACATGCGGACATTTTCATGGTTGTCTGGGTGGACGAAATGTTCACTACACACACGTGCCTGTGCATTCTTCACGCGCTCAGCTGGCCGGCCACACTTTGCCAGCCACTGCCGCCGAAGAGCAACTTGTTTCTTCCCAGAGGGCCGTCTGTGAAAGTGTGACTTCCTGATGTTGTTGTTGTCGGACACTTTGCAGTGTTTAGTGATGCAATAGGGCATTATTGGAGCAGAAAGACGGAGATGATATAGCGCGTTTGTACACAACAAAGCATGCAAAACGGCGGCGTACGTGGAGGCGTGAGCACCAATGACGTCACAGACCCAGTTTTGAACACGTGACCGGTATAAATGGCTGCAACCGCGGAATATAAATCTTCTTCGGTTAATTGCTTCTAAACTCTGGAATGTGATTACTTTTCTTTGTCATAGTTCGTAAGTATGCTGTACTTGGTCAATAATTTCATCTGCGATAGTGAAAGGAATGGGCTTTTATGACCAAAGTATCCCTTTAAGCACTATGCTGTACACACTAAAACAAACAAACAAACAAACAAACTAAAAAAAAACACGCAACAACTACCATCTGAGTTTGGCTGATGTTACACTTAGTCTGTTTTCTAACAAACCAGTATAAGAATATATTCACTGATCGAGACTTTAAAACTCTTCTGTATGTTGCTCTGGATAAGAGCGTCTGCTAATGCTGTAAACGAATGCAAATAAGGCCCGGTGGCGAAAGATCATGCTGTTGACCTGGCTGATAGTCAGGTGGAGATGATGATGATGATGATGATGATGATGATGTGCCCTGTGGATGCCCCCGATTTTCTCCTACATTTAGTCATGGCCTATTTTCCTATTTCCCCTCATCAGACAGTTCTTGTCTATCACATAACGGCTACCTGTTCTCGGAGGGAACATGGTGCCAGCCAACCACTTTTTAAATATTCAAACAAAATTCAGTGTCCCTATAGTGAGCATTATAATCCTGGCATGTGGCTGCAATAGTTCCCCTATCCACTGCACCGTTTATGGACGTGGACCCACAAAACAGCACCAAAACACACACACACACACACACACACACACACACACACACACACACACACACACACACACACACACACACACTACTGCTCCAAGCTCTCTATCTTGTCTCCAGCTCCTCTCTATCTACAAACACTCAGACAACACAGAACATAAATAGGCTCAACAATTAGACAAGCATGCACTCATACGATACCTGTTGGCGCTGACTCCTGTCCTGCAGAGGGCACTGCACCACCCCCTCATTGCCATACACCACCACCATTCAGTCTTTTACGGAGTACCCCTTTGTGGGAGAGAAAATCAGCTTCCACCATCTGCACTGCCTGCCTGTGAATGACCTTAAACCTGAAGGGCTGTAAAACAGGACCAGCTTCAACATGCAGCAAGTAAATATCCAGAAACATAATATCAAGTTTTGCCTCTGTGACCTTGAAAAGTGGGTCAATGTCACTTACATCTACCATTACTAGTAGTGAGCCAGCAAAATAAGTTTAAAAGCCATAGTTTATGAGGTGGCAAGTAAATGTCAGTCATCATTCATTTTCTGAACCGCTTAATCCTAATTATGGTCGAGGAAGACTGGCACTGACCTCAGCAGACTCTGGGCGAGGGCAGGGTACACCCTGGACAGCTCGCTAGGCCATTGCAGGGCAGAAACATGCTGACAGTAATGCAGCTACTCTTTACAAAAACCACCAACAGTTCTTTTAAATCCTTCTTACCACAGACAGCGAGAGTCACAATTTTCTCCATTTTTAATCTATTGACTGGTTTTATTTATAAACACGTCTACCGACTGCACCATTGGTGTCTTTCATAAAAAGTCTCGATGCTAATTTTATGACAAGAACAGATGATAGTTTTGTTGTTTGTTTTGTTTTGTTGTTCTCTGTTGTATGGAGTGTTTAGTCAACAGTGAACTTGAAACATGTTCAGAAAACCACACAGTAACCAACAAGTTTTTGCTCAGAGAAATTCATCATTTGTCCATTTCAGAGAAGGACTGCTTCACAGAATAGTTTCCAACCACAGGCTGATGCACAACTATTTTTATTTCATGTCTAAATGTTCCACTGTTGGTTTCAGATCATAGCCAGTGGTTTACCGAGGGACAAACAACCCGACAGTAACTAGTTTATTTTTTCACGAAGGCCGATTTTTAGAGCCCCACGCCACAGAACTCACAGTAGTCAGATGTGTGTCCTCTTCTTCAGACTTGCTCTTGGGTCTTTAAATGACCCAGTACTGAAGTTAAGGCCATGCCAGTCAACTCGTTGTTTCTTTTTTTCATGTCACAGACAAGGTCTGATTGATTACACTGTGTAGCCTGAATTTTGCTACTGGCAAATATTTTTTTTAGGAGCAGTGAGCTGCCGCACACATTGGAGGCACCCAGAGAGCAGTTGGGGGTTAGGTGCCTTGCTCAAGGGCACTTCAGTCATTTATGTGGAGGAAGGGAGTGTGCGTCTCACTCAACCACCGCCACACTTGGGAAAGAAAACAGGAACCTTTCCCTACAACGCTGCTTCTCTCGCCATTAGGCTACATTACACAAGTCACATCAATGCCACGGGATCAGATTGCTTTCCTCATCTTATGACTGAAAATTCCTGCAAACATGGCTGCTGACAAAAACACCCAACCACTGCAGAACCTCCCGTTTTGGGAATGGTCACTAATCAAGTCTAATAAAGCATTAGCAATGGGTTTGGCAATGTCCATTTCTGCATGAGTTCAAATTATATGCTGGTTATTGTGATGCTGGAACATGTTTGGGCTTTTAAGTTCCAAATCAGAAATTACACGACATTTTAGAGAATATTTGACCTTCAAATTTTTAAACTTTGAGGGAAGCTCCATATAGGACTCATAGGCAGGTGTCCACATACTTTAGGCCATGTAGTGATCTAAAAGAGTTGCATGGTGGGTTCTTGCTTCAGTTTGCTTTGTTTTTACCACACATAAATCACCGAGGCTGAATTGGGTCGCGCAACAGTCAGTGGTGTTCAGAATCGCACGCTTTACCAGATACAGCCGTTCCTGTTTGAGGCCCACAGCCCAGTTCTTCCGCATGTATAAGATGTGTGAAAATGTTCGAGGGGTTTTCTTGACTGTTAGTATTATGTTGTATCTAGAATTAGATAAAATTGAGTACATGGGAAAGAAACAGTCTGAAACCAGCAGAACAGAAAATATTTAGTTGTACAATGATTGTTTGCCTCATATACGTACATCGTACGTGTGTAATGTTACTACTGCTGTTTGAAAATGTCTTAAAGTTCAGGGAGTTCAAAATCAGTTTTTTATTCAGGTTTAGTGCACAGAGTTTCAATCAGTTGCTGTAAGACTGGAAATGAAGGGAAGGTGGGATTTGTTTGAAAGTTGGTGTAAGTTTGGATATGTTTATGTGATTACAGATGTTTATAAGAGGGATTCAGATCTGTTTTCAGGAAAATTATTTTTTCACAAAAGTTTAAAATTTTTACAATATTTACAAATATTTTAAAAATGCAAATATTATAAGTAATTTGAATATATATATATCTATATATATCTATATCTATATATCTATATCTATATATATATATATATATATATATATATATATATATATATATATATATATATATATATATATATATATAGGATTTTCTGAGTAGATCCTTCCGAAGGAGAGTGCTCAATACTTTTGGTAGAGCAAATAAACAAAATAAAGGACAGGACAAAGACTTTCTATTGAAACTCCATTTATCACTACAGATCTGTTTCGAGGGGTGGTGAAACCATCTTCTATATTCACCTGAAGAGAGAGGATGGTTTCACCACCCTCAAAACAGATCTGTAGTGATAAATGGAGTTTCAATAGAAAGTCTTTGTCCTGTCCTTTATTTTTGTGTATATATATATATATATATATATATATATATATATATATATATATATATATATATATATATATATATATATATATATATATATATATATATACAGTGATACCTCTGCTCACGAACATAATTGGTTCCCAGAAAGTGTGTGTGAGGCGAAAAGTTCGTCTTCCGAACATTTATTTTCCATAAGAAACCATTAAAATGAGAATAATCCGTTCCCAGGTCCCCATAAAACATAATTTTCTACTAAATAAGCCTTAAAACTACACAAAAATATACCTTATTTTATGTATAATAAATGTCTATTGTTTTGTAATTAAAGAAATAAACTGTACTGTATAATAAAGTCGTTTTATTTACCTTTGTGATGGTAGTTGACGGCTTGATGGAATGGAGTGGGAGGAGGAGGGAGGGAGGGAGGGACTTACTGTTTGGAAGGATTGTTTGGAAACGCCTACTGTTTGGAAACACGCATAGCCACACATGCACCCTTAATAGCTTCCTTGTTCTTAAGGATGATGGTAGACTTAGCGTACTGGTACTGGGACGTGAAGTCACACAAACGCACACCTCGTTCGTGTTTTTCAATGATCTCCGCCTGTGGTGGGGTCTTTTTCGGTCCCATAATAGCAAAAGTACACTCAATATGGTCCAAAATGTCTATCAAACACAAACCACTTCCGCATTCAAAGAAAGGGGTGTGACGAACTGTGACGCCGTGAGCGTGTGTCAGCTTCTCGTGGCCGCCACCGTGGCGCTGTTCGACCGCGTGGTTTGATTCGTCCGCCGAAAACTAGTTCGTCAGCAGAGACAATATGCTCGCAAATTTAATGTTCTTGAGGCGAAAAGTTCGTGAGCTTAAGCGTTCGTCAGCGGAGGTTTTACTGTATATATATATATATATATATATATATATATATATATATATATATATATATATATATATATATATATATATATATATATAGTGCAGCCATGACGCGGGATGGGGGGGGGGGGGGACTAATCAGTGTCTCTCCCCCTTATGCCGGTCCCAAGCCCGGAGAAATGCAGAGGGTTGTGTCAGGAAGGGCATCCAATGTAAAACCAATGAAAACTTTATCATGCAAATCACACATATTACCTCCATACCTGATCAGTCGAGGCCCGGGTTAACAACGACCGCCATCAGTGCTGTCAACTAACAGGGTGCTGGTGGAAATTGGATGACTGTTGGTCGAAGACGTCGAAGAAGGAGAGGTGGGAGACGTGTCTGTAGGCAGAGAGAGAAGAGGAAAAGCATGAGTCTAGGACTGAGAGTAGGGACTTTGAATGTTGGAACTTTGCAAGGAAAAGATAGAGAGCTGGCTGACATGATACAGAGGAGGAAGGTGGACATACTGTGTGTTCAGGAGACCAGGTGGAAGGGTAGCAAGGCGAGAAGCTTAGGACCAGGGATTAAGCTTTTTTTTTCATGGTGTGGATGGGAAGAGAAATGGAGTAGGAGTCATCTTGAAGGAGGTGTTTGTCAGGAATGTTCTAGAAGAGAAAAGAGTGTCAGACAGAGTGATGAGTCTCAAGTTAGAAATTGAAGGTGTGATGTTCAACGTTGTTGGTGCTTATGCCCCACAGGCAGGATGCGAGCTAAAAGAGAAGGAAAGATTCTGGAGTGACTTAGATGAAGTGATGCAGAGTACCCTCATAGGTGAAAGAGTGGATATGAATGGACATGTTGGTGCAGGCAACAGAGGGGACGAGAAAGTGATGGGAAGGTTTGGTATCCAGGACAGGAGCACAGGACAGATGTTGATCGATTTTGCAAAAAGGATGGAAATGGCTGTGGTGAATACTTTCTTCAAGAAGAAACAGGAGCATAGGGTGACTTATAAAAGCGGAGGTAGGAGCTAATCTTGTGTAGGCGATGTAATTTGAAGGAAGTCAGTGACTGCAAAGTAGTAGTGGGTGAGAGTGTTGCCAAACAGCATAGGATGGTGGTGTGCAAGATGACGCTGATGGTGAGGAAGGTGAAGAAAGCAAAGTGCTGGCAGCGGAAAAAGGAAGAGTGTCGTGTTGTCAAGGAGGAGTTGAAACAAGGTTTGGGTGGTCAGGAAGTGCTTCCAGATGACTGGACAACCACAGCAAATGTGATCAGGGACACAGGTAGGAGAGTACTTTGTGTGTCCTCTGGAAGGAAAGTAGATAAGGAGACTTGGTGGTGGAAGTAGCAAAGATTATTAAGGGAGAAGTGAGGAAGGCACTGAAGAGGATGAAGAATGGAAAGGCAGTTGGTCCTGATGATATACCTGTGGAAGTATGGAAGTGTTTAGGAGAGGTAGCAGTAGATTCTCTGACAAGAACATTCAACAAGGTCTGAGAGAGTGAGCAGATGCCAGAGGAAATGAGGAGAAGTGCGCTGGTGCCCATTTTTAAGAACAAGGGAGACATGTAGAGTTGTGGCAACTACAGAGGGATAATGTTGATGAGCCTGAAAAAAATGCAGTTGAAAGCTGCATTGTGCCTTTGTGGATCTGGAGAAAGCATATGGCAGGGTGCCGAGAGAAAAACTGTGGTATTGCATGAGGAAGTCTGGAGTGGCAGAGAAGTATGTTAGAGTGGTGCAGTACATGTATGAAAGATGTAAGACAGTGGTGAGGTGTGCTGTTGGTGTGATCGACGAATTCAAGGTGGATGTGGGACTGCATCAAGGATCAGCTCTGAGCCCCTTCTTGTTTGCTATGGTGATGGACAGGCTGACAGATGAGGTTAGGCAAGAATCTCCATGGACTGTGATGTTTGCAGATGACATTGTGATCTGTAGTGAGAGCAGAGAACAAGTGGAGGAAAATCTAGAGAGGTGGAGGTATGCCCTGGAAAGGAGAGGAATGAAGGTTAGCCTCAGAAAATCAGAATACATGTGTGTGAATGAGAAGGACCCAGGAGGAACGGTGATGTTACAGGGAGCAGAGATAACGAAGGTGGAGGATTTTACGTACTTAGGCTCAACAGTCCAGAGCAATGGAGAGTGTGGAAAAGAGATGAAGAAGCATGTGCAGGCAGGTTGGAGTGGTTGGGGAAAAGTGTCTGGTGTGATGTGTGATAGGAAGGTATCAGCAAGAATGAAGGGAAAAGTGTACAAGATGGTGATGAGGTCAGCGATGTTGTATGGTTTCGAAACAGTGGCTCTGGGGAAATGGCAGGAGGCAGAGCTGGAGGTAGCAGAGATGAAAATGTTGCGGTTCTCTCTGGGAGTAACGAGGATGGATAGGATCAGAAATGAATACTTCAGAGGGACAGCACATGTAAGATGTTTTGGAGACAAAGTCAGATTGAGATGGTTTGGACATGTACAGAGGAGGGATAGTGAGTATATTGGCAGTAGGATGCTGAGGTTGGAACTACCAGGCAGAAGGCCTAGAGGAAGACCAAAGAAGAGATTTATGGATGTGGTGAGGTTGGACATGAAGGTCGTTAGAGTAAGAGAAGAAGATGCAGAGGACAGGGTGAGATGGAGGCGGATGATTTGCTGTGGCGACCCCTGAAGGGAACAGCCGAAAGAAAAAGACAAAGAAGAAGAAAATATATCTCTATCTATCTATCTATCTATCTATCTATCTATCTATCTATCTATCTATCTATCTATCTATATATATATATATATATATATATATATATATATATATGATATATATATATATATATATATATATATATATATATATATATATATATATATGATATATAAATAATATAAATTATATTCATTAATATTAAGTAAGTATAGTAAATATTATTTTGGGTATTTATTATTTTGGTGCTTTAAAATAATTGCAGAGGATTTAGACATCTCTTCTTATGGACAACCTGAATAACAGGAAGTGGTGTCCCTGTGATAAATCCGACAGCGGTCCGTACAGTCTCATCCCATTCATCGAAAACACCTGACTCTAATTTCACCTTTATCTATCCACCTATCTAGTGCCTGAGTCGTAGGCCGGCCGTTGGCGACCTGCCATGAAGGACAACGCCCTGGTTATCATCTTCATGGAGGTTTTCTTGGCAGGATGGGTGCAGTGGTTTGCCATTGCCTTCTGCACGATGCGAGCCTATGGGCAATTTAGAACGGCCAATTAACCTACTGTGCATGTCTTTGGATTGTGGGAGAAAACCTGAGCACCCGGAGGAAACCCGCCCGAGCACTGGGAGAACATGCAAACTCCACACAGAAACGCCCAGGCTGGGAATCGAACCCAGGCCTTCTTGCTGTGAGGCGGACCTGCTAACCACTACGCCACCGTGCCGCCCTGTGAGAAAATAAACAAGTAAAATATTTTATCTTTTTTATTTTAACCGGGTTCTCTTTCTCTGCTTTCAGGACTTTTATGAGAATCTGATGATGTTTTATGTCGTATTTATGCAGAAATGTATAAAATTCTAAAGGAATCACAACCTTTCATGCACCACTGTATGCCACACCCCCTTCCAACATGTCAATCACCATGTGGTCAACCTGACAGACAGTTTCCTGTTTCTCTGTGTTGCCGGATACACAGCACCAATGGCTCACGTTATGCTTATGCCTCTGTTTTTCTTCATGGTTGGTGAGTGTTTATAACTTTATTAATTGTTTTAATTAATGAACAAACCTCCAAGATCTATTTTTATCTGAATAAATCACTCAGATGCTGGAACAACAAAACAGCATTTATAAATCAGCAGTAAAAAGATAAACCAATTAAAGCTGTGTGATGGCCATGAATATATTTTTAAAAGGTTCATGTCCTGGGCAGCGTTGTGGTCCATCTCACAGCAAGAAGGTCCTGGGTATATTTCACAGGCTCAGGCATTTCTGTGTGCAGTTGACATGTTCTCTCCGTGCTTGTGTGAGTTTTGTCTGGGTTCTCCGGTTTCCTCCCACAGTATAAAGACATGTTCATTATGCTAATTGGCCAGGTGTAAGGTTGAAGGTGTAAGGTTCCCAAAATAGGGTGAAATAGTGCAGCTTTTTTGGTTGGTTTTGGTTTTGGCTGGCCCAAAAAATGTGCACCATCATCGAAAACCTTCAATATAGCTTATCATTGAAGATCCGTAACCCTGCGCTGGCTGTGCATTGTATGAACCTGCCCTTAAATTGTAAATAATACAAATCCAAGTCTGTTCTTTATTAATGACTTTTATATTCCTTTTTTTTTCCTCTGCATATTTTAAATCTCCATGATTGTCTTGAGTGTGATGGGTCCGTTCAAATTAGTTGTGTATTCCAACAAGAGCTGCACAGCTTTGGTTTATGGGACAGCTATTTCAGCCTGCACTATTTGGATGTGTGTGTGTGTGTATGTGTGTGTGTGTGTGTGTGTGCGAGAGGGAGAGAGAGAGAGAGAGAGAGAGAGAGGGCGTGACAGAGAGAGAGAGAACACTGCGCCTAAAACCTTTGATCTCGTCTGTGATTTGTTCATTCCATTTCAGATCGGATCAAATTAGCTGTGAGAGGTTTTTACAAATTAAACCTGGGATTTATTATTTATTTTGGACGTATGTAACAGACCAGGTCAGCGTTCCGACGCGTACTGATGAGGGAATTCGCTTGTACTCACAGCCACAATTGCTTACATGTGATCCAGGCTTAAGTGTGAATGGTTGTATGTGTGTTGCTGTAAGATGGTCTGGGGATAGTGTAGCCTGTCTCCACCTGGTGTCGGCGCCAGCCCTCCTGCAACCTTAGTTTGGATTAAGCAGTTCAGCAAATGAGTGAATCACAATAATCATCTCCTTTATTTATACAAAGTTATTTATTCACTTTATTCAGATAAATACAGTTGATCCAAGTACAGAAATGAAAATTATAATTAATACTTTATTACTATTACCTGTGGAACAAGTAAAATGTAGGCCGAATGGAATTGAGTTGTAGAATATCTCATCCAACTCTAGATGAAGGCAGCGTACATGCTGAACAGCATTTTATATAATGATATAAATGAGGTGTTAGAAATGAGGTGTGTGTGTGTGTGTGTGTGTGTGTGTGTGTGTGTGTGTGTGTGTGTGTGTGTGTGTGTTGCAGGTTTACTCTCAGAGTCTCTGAGTTCTTTAACTCTGGAGGCAGAAGTTGGAGATAAAGTCACTATTTGGTGCCAACATGAAATGATAATTACAGGTCACATCTTCTGGTTTAAACACACGAGTGATTCAGTTCCACTTCTTGTTGGGTGTAAACGTTTCTTTACGTTATCTCCATCAAAGAATTGTACATTCTTTACTGAGAGTGAGAGAATAGTGATGTCTGTTCAGGGCAGGGACACGTCTCTCACCATCACTGCAGTAAACGTCTCTGATACTGGACTCTATTACTGCAGCTACATGAAAGAGATCAAAACAGACTTCAGCAACTCGACCTTCTTACACGTGAAAGGTAAACGTTTATAAAATGAAGAATTTCAGTGAAGGTTCACTGAGATGAGTGAGATTAAAGTAATGTTTCCTTTTTTAGGTGAAAATGAAGAAAATAAGAAACCGGACGAAGCAGATGGTTTCTCTCAAAGTAAAACCTTTCTGTTTCAAAAAACACAGTCCACAGAATTGTTGATTTTTATCATTTTTTTTTTTTTCATCAAATAATAATTTTCTTATAAATTATTTTCCTTCATCGAGGCTCAGCTTGCTCTGATGTGTTCTTCGTAACGACGGTGGTGTTTGGTGTAGTGATTGTGATTCTTCTTGGTGTCGTGATCTTCACCAGAGTGAAACACAGAAAAACACACAGAGGTAATACACGGCTGTCACAGGGCCAGGGGAACAATAACGCTGCTTAAAATAGTCACATATGAAATATTAATTAATTTATTTCTTTAAAATATTTTAGGTGAAAACACCAGAATACAGAATAATGAGGTAAATATCCTGAGATTGATTAAAACCATTCTTGGTTTGAGTTGTGTTATTCCATGCTGTAGAATATGATGTGGCGGAGGTGAAGGTCACACAGTGCCATTTTCATCGTCCTCTTTATTCGGGCTACAGACAATAATGATGGTGCTGGTTTTGACTACTTGGAACCTTTGGACTGCAGATCAGTTTTCTGTGATGGTTCAGTGTAACTGATGTACAGTGTTGATGATGTAGATGTTCGTATGTATTTATGTTGTAGCTGCAGGAGCCTGATTCGGTGAATTATTCTGCTCTACACTTCTCCAGGAACATAATTATTGAGACGGACAGACTCAAAATTTCCTGTGAAATGGTGCATACGCATGTTGTATATTTGGCTCTCAAATAATTATCTAACAACTTTGCAGGGTGCATTTCTTTTAATTTTAAGTTTATGCCAGCTGTTAATATATCTGTTCATGATTTCTTTCTCTTTTCCAAAGTAAAGAAGTTTGTTGTTTTGGGAATGACAGGAGCGTCCACATGGTGCGACTGAATTTATACGCAGAGTACTCTTTATTTGTTTACTGTTTGACTTTTTTTTTTGACCGCCCCTCCTTGAATCTCCACCTTGTGGTGGTGGAGGGGTTTCAGTTCATTTTCTGTAACCGCTTCATCCTAATTAGGGTCACGGGGAGGCTGGTGCCCATCCCAGCCAACTCAGGGCGAGGGCAGAGTACACCCTGGACAGCTCGCCAGGCCATCGCAGGGCAGAAACAGCCTGCCCTTGTCGAAAGTCAGCAATGGTTCTTTTACACGCCTCACACCATAGACAGTGAGAGACATGGCCGGCCTTTGATAACCCAGTTAGCTGCACTGGGAGGACAGTGACAACCTTGTGGAGAGTGGGACTCGAACCCAGAACCTTTGGATCAGCGATCCAGCGCCTCATACCACCAGACCACCACTGTCCCTTGGTGGAGGGGTTTGCGTGACCTAATGATCCTAGAAGCTATGTTGTCTGGAGGCATAATGCCCCTCGTAGGGTCACCCAAGGCAAACAAGACCTGGGTGAAGGTCCAGATGAAGTGTGGTTCAGAATACCTCTTTGCGAAATAAAAAGAAATGGAGACAATTTCCCTTGCACGGACACGGATTACCAGGGTCCCACACTGGAGCTAGGCCTGGGGAAGGGGCTTGAGAGCGAGTGCTTGATGGTCGGGCTTCTGTCCATGGAGCCCGGCTGGGCCCAGCCTGAAAAGGAGACATGGGTCCACCCTCCCAAGGACCCACCACTTGTGGGAGGAACTATAGGGGTCGGGTGCAATGTGAGTTGGGTGGCAGCCGAAGGCATGAATTCTGTTGGACTGATCCTTGGTTACTGACTCTGACTCTTGGAACATGGAATGTCCCCTCTCTTGTGGGGAAGGAGCCTGAGCTGGTGTGTGAGGTGGAAAGATACCAACTAGATATAGTCGGGCTCACCTCAATACATAGCTTAGGCTCTGGA
Source organism: Plotosus lineatus (assembly GCA_024760905.1). NCBI lineage: Eukaryota > Metazoa > Chordata > Actinopteri > Siluriformes > Plotosidae > Plotosus > Plotosus lineatus. Next base: position 12,711,911 of record CM045734.1, on the reverse strand, counting down.
ACCACCCATCTCGACAGAGGCTGGACCTTATTCCATTCTGGAGTTGCTCAATGGGTGAGGCGGCGAGCCGGTGTGGGCATCCTTGTGGCCCCTCATCTTGGTCCCCAAACGTTGGGGTTCTCTGTGGTTGACAAAAGAATAGCTTCCTTCTGTCTTTGGGTGGGGGGACAGGTCCTGACTGTTATCTGTGCTTATGCACCAAATAATAGTTCAGAGTGCCCACCCTTCTTTGAGTTTTTAGGGGGTGTGTTGGGGAACGCTCCCTCGGGAGACTCACTTGTCGTCTTGGGAGACTTCAATGCCCATGTGGGCAATGATAGTGTGACCTGGAAGTGTGTGATCGGTAGGTAAGGCCTCTCCAGTCTGAACCCGAATGGTGTTTTGTTGTTGGACTTCTGTGCTAGCCACAGTTTGTCTATCACGAACACCATGTTCGAATATAAGGGTGTCCATAAGTGCACTAGGAGGTGGAGGGAATATTTTGAGGACCTCCTCAATCCCACCAACACACCCTCCGTGGAGGAGGAAGACCCTGGGGGTTTTGGTGGGGGTCTGTCCATCACTAGAGCGGAGGTCACTGAGGTAGTCAAAAAATTCCTTGGTGGTCAGGCTCCGGGGTTGGATGAGATTCGCCCTGAATCCCTCAGGACTGTGGATGCTGAAGGACTGTCTTGGTTGACAAGTGTCTGCAACATTGTGTGGTCATCAGGAGCTGTACTTCTGGATTGGCAAACCGGGATGGTCGTCCGCCTTTTTAAAGGAGGGTGTGTTCCAATTATTGGGTAATCTATTTTTGTAATTTAGAAAATAGAAACCATATAAACAAAATAATATTGGAACTAAAATATGAAAATGGCACAATAGTGACAGACCCAAAAGAAATTCTCCAAAAAGAGAAAAAAATATCATGAACAGTTATATACGTACATGCAGAAATGAGAACATCGACGATGCACTGTTTTTTGAAAACATAAATTTAGAAGATATTCCATCTTTATTAAACAATGAAAAAAATAGTATTGAAGGTAAAATTACATCTGATGAGCTTTTGGTAGCTTTAAAAAGATTAAAAAAGACAAAAGTCCAGAATTAGATGGATACACTGCAGAATTCAGTTCAGTTCATTTTCTGTAACCGCTTAATCCTAATTTGAGTCACAGGGAGGCTAGTGCCGATCCCAGCCAACTTCGGGCAAGGGTAGAGTACACCCTGGACAGCTCGCCAGGCCATCGCAGTTCGGAAACACGCCAACGGCTTTGCAGCTACTCTTTACGAAAGTCAGCAATGGTTCTTTTACATGCCTCTCACCATAGACAGTGCGAGACATGGCCGGCCTTTGATAACCCAGTTAGCTGTACTGGAGGGGACAGTGACAACCCTGTGGAGAGTGGGACTCGAACCTCCAACCTTTGGATCAGCGATCCAGTGCCCTATACCACTAGACCACCACTGCCCCACACTGCAGAATTAATTTTTTTTTTTTTGGATGGACATTGAACATTTCCTGCTTCGCTCCATCAATTTTGCATATGAAAATAATATTATGTCTATAACTCAGAAACAAGGAGTTATTACTTGTTTACCCAAACCTGGCAAGTCACGTAATCTTCTAAAAAACTGGCGCCCCAATTAATTATTTAAAATTTTTTCATATAAGCTTATGTCATCGGGCATAGCAGAAAGAATCAAATCCGTACTCAACAACTTAATTCACGGAGATCAAAGTTTTATCCAGGGGATATTTATTTGGGGAAATATTTGACTTTTACATGATATTATTTTTGAGACACAGAAACAAGACAAAGTGAGAATGCTTTTGCGAATTGATTTTGAAAACGCTTTTGATACAGTTTCATGGGACTTTATTAAAAAAAACAAAAAACAAAAACATTTAGCATTTTCAACTTTGGAAAATCCATACAGAAATGTATTCAGTTGTTTCAAAAAGGCACCGAATCATGTATTATACAAAATGGTCACTTTTCTAGTTTTTTAAAATTAGGTAGAGGTTGCAGACGGGGGAACCCAATCTCTCCCTACATTTTGATCATGTGTGCCGAGCTCTTGGGAATAGCGATCAGAGGCAACAAAGGCATAAAAGGTATGAGACTGTGGGATACAACATTTAAAATATCTCAATATGCAGACGATACTTCTCTGTGGTTGGATGGCAGTGAAGAATCACTAAGAGAATCCTTAATTACTTTGGAATGGTTTTACAAAATTTCAGGACTAAAATTTGGTTGGGCTTGATGTGAGAGTCAAACCGCTAATTTTGTCGTGAAAATAATTTGGATTGGTCAAACTCTTTTACAGCTTCAGGAGTGGATATTTCAGTATTGGATATATCATCAATGGCAGACAGTAATGCACTATATAGGATCCAAAATATGAAAAATCTTCTTAAAAAGTGGTCCTATTGCAGTTTGACACCGCTTGGAAAAATTGCAGTGATAAAGTCCCTTATCCTCCTGAAAATTAGTCACCTTTTAATGTCGCTGATGTGGACTGAAAATGGTTAAAATAGCAAATTATATTAATAGTTTGAAACTATCGTGGATTAGAAGATTTTGTCAAAAACAACATACTTGGAGTGTATTTCCCCCAAAACTATGGCATTAATACTATACTGGCCATGGATCCTATGTTTCATAAATGCACTCCTAAAATTGAAAATGCTGTCTGGTCTGATGTTATGTCAGCTTTTGCAAAATTCAGTGAGTGTTTTGAACCAGATACTATATTAGACATTGAATCAACCAATTTGGGGAAATCCTAGGATAAAAATATAATATTAGAAAGTGACATAAAAATAATGTTAAGTGTGTTAAGGACATAGTGAAGGAAAATGGCAGCCCCAAAACACTACAGGAGTTGAAGTTAGACTATAATATACAAATCACATTTCTTGACTATCATAGGCTGATGAATGCAGTCCCAAAAAATGGCTTACTAGGATCTCCACCAAAATATACCCCATTTTCCATTTATACCACAGCAATTGCAAACTATTCTAACTGTGAAAAAGAGTTGTAGAGTCTATTCTCGCTTTTTTTGTTGCAAAAATGAAATAACCCCATCTGCTCAAAACAAATGGAGGAAGGCCTTAAATTTTCAGGATTGTGATAGTATCACTTGGAAAAAAAAATATTATAAACTACCTTATTTGGTTACACTTGACACAAGTTTGAGGTACTTTCAACATAAGATATTACATCATATCCTACCCACCAACAAACTTCTCGATCAAATAAGAATTAAGGATTCTGACAGATGTTCATTCTGTGAAATTAGTACATAATCTATACTTCATTTGTTTGTTGAGTGTGGAGCTGTATCCAAATTATGGTTCGATTTGCAGCTGTGGTTGATCTCCTGTGGCTATACGAATATTGATCTTCAATCTTCAGACATTATATTTGGTCAGCTTGATAAATATGTCATTTTTAACTATATTATATTAATCTCTAAATTTGTAATATACAGATGCAAACTTAGCGACAGCAGATCAAGTGCTGCTGTTGCAGTCAAAGTGTATTCAAAATATGTTATGGAAATAGAAAAAAAACAAAACATTGCAATTACAAATAACAAACTGATAAGTTCTATGGCAAGGGTCACCAAACTTTTTGAAGCTGAGGGATACTCCTTGGGTACCAATTAATGTGAAGGGCTACCAGGTCAATACAGATTTCTGAAATAACAAATTTGCTCAATTCAACTTTAATTATATGTTATTATTCATAATTAATGATGCAGTATTCATCTCTGTTAAGAGATCGATTTGATTAAATAAAAAAGCAAAAAAATGAAATGCAGCTCAATGGAGAGTGGCGCTATGGAGCCGAGGGCATGTTCTAAAAATAGCAGTGAACAGGCCCACGGGCAACTCATGCGGGCACCATGTTCGTGACCCCTGTTCTATGGTAATTGGACAAGTTTATTGAATAAATTATAATGTGTTTTGTAACATAATTTGAAGGTATAGATCTGATATTTTTGTAACAGCTGCAAACTGAATCTACTATTTTGGAATTTATTATTATTATTATTATTATTATTATTATTATTATTATTTATTAATTAATTATCTTTTTTCTGTTTAAAGATATTGTGTTTGTAAAATATGAATGTGGTTCTGGAAATAATAATAAAAATAAAAAATATTGGGGAATCACACTCCTCAGCCTACCCGGGAAAGTGTATGCAGGGGTACTGGAGAGGAGATCCGACCAATAGTCGAACCTTGGATTCAGGAGGAACAATATGGTTTTCGTCCTGGCCGTAGCACTCTTGACCAACTCAATACGCTCCACAGGATCTTGGAGGGAGCATGGGAGTTTGCCCAATCTGTCCACATGTGTTTTGTGGATTTGAAGAAGGCTTTCATCCATGTCACTCATTCCGTCATTCCAGTCATTCCGGACCAGTCCCTACAGGCCATTTGATCTCTGTATCACCGAAGCCAGAGTTTGGTCTGCATTGGTAAAAAGAGGTTGAATTCATTTCCGGTGAGGGTTGGAGTCTGCCAAGGCTGTCCTTTGTCACTGATTTCATAATTTTTATGGACAGAATTTCTAGGCACAGCTGAGGCACTGAAGTGTTCTGGTTTAGTGGCCATCGGATCTCGTCTCTGCTTTTTGTGGATGATGTTGTCCTATTAGCTTCATCAAACCAGTATCTCTCCCTCACGCCGGTTCCAAGCCCAGATAAATGCAGAGGGTTGCATCAGGAGGGGCATCCGGCATAAAACTAATGCCAAATAAAATATGCGAACCACAAGAAAGAATGACATACTGGATCGGTTGAGGCCCAGGTTAACAACGACCGCCATCAGTGCTGTTAACCAACAGGGTGCTGATAGAAATTGGACCACTGTTAGTCTAAGACGTCGAAGAAGGAGAGGCGGGAGGCGTGTCCGTAGGCAGAGAGAGAAGAGGAAAGGCATGAATCTAGGACTGAAAGTAGGGACTTTGAATGTTGGAACTAAGTCAAGTCCCCAAGACCGACAAAATCTTATTGATGGGAGATTTTAATGCAAGGATTGGAAAGGACTTTGAAAAGTGGCCGCACGTTATAGGAAAGCATGGGATCAGAAAATGCAATTCAAATGGCGAACTCCTACTAGCCCTGTGCTCAGAATACGAGCTGATAGTGACCAATACTATGTTCAAGCAGGAAGAGAGCCGAAAGGCAACATGGATGCATCCTCAATCAAAACACTGGCATATGATCGATTATATCATCACAAGGCGCCAGGATAAGATGGATATCCACAGTACCCATGTCTTGCGCGGAGCAAACTGCTGGACCGATCATCAGTTGTTGAGGTCTAAGACAGCTCTTAAACTACGGGTGAAGCACTGTAAACAAGGACCAAGGAAACCAATTAAACCAAGAAACTCACCACTACTAGCTACAAGGAGAGTTTTGTAGAAGAGATGGAAAGTGCCTTAACCAACATAGAACTGAGTCCGGACTCAACGACCGAAGAGGAATGGAATTCTCTCCAGGAAGCCATACTAAACACAGCCAAGAAATCCTTAGGCAAGCCAGAACGAAAACACCAGGACTGGTTTGATCCTAATGAGATCGGATTTAAATGCCTTTTAGATAAGAGAGATAGTGCTCACAGGAAAGTGCTTCAGACTAAAACTACAAGATCTACGATCGCTGCCTACAAAGAAGCTAGTAGGATACTCCAAATTTACCTGCGTGACCTAAAATCTAAGTGGTGGGAGAGGAAGGCTGAGGAATTACAACATGCAGCTGATAGAAATGACAAGAAGAATTTCTACAATGGACTCAAGGAAGTATGGGGACCACAGAAAAGGAATCCTGTCCAGCTTAAATCAGCCGATGGCCTAACGACTTTCTCAGACAGTAAATAAGTTCTTGAAAGATGGAGTGAGCACTTCCAGAGATTGCTTAATGTCCCAGGAGAAATAACACAGGAGGCTCTTTACAACATCGAACAGCGACCTATACATGAGTGCCTTGATGATATTCCAACAATGGAAGAAGTGTCAAAGGCAATCTCTTCGCTAAAAGATGGCAAAGCCCCTGGAGAAGATGGGATTCCAGCTGAAATATGGAAACATGGAGGCTCAAAATTGCATCATAGATTACACCATCTGATCACCAAAGCCTGGATGGAAGGCACTATTCCTCAAGCATGGAAAGATGCAAGCATAATCACCATCTACAAGAAAGGAGACCGAACCGACTGTGGTAATTACAGAGGAATTTCTCTCCTGTCCATCGCTGGAAATTTTTTTTGCGAGGATCCTTTTCAACAGACTAACCATCCACATCACACCGGATCTTGTTCCAGAGACACAGTGTGGATTCAGATCAAATCGGAGCACAATAGACATGATCTTCTGTCTCAGACAACTTCAAGAAAAGTGCATCAAACAAGATCAACTGCTGTATATAGTCTTTGTCGACTTTACAAAGGCTTTTGATACTGTTGGAAGGACCGGTCGCTGGCAAATATTGACAAAGTACGGATGTCCCGAAAGATTCATCAAAATGATAGAAGCGTTACATACAGGAATGGAGGCACACGTCAATGATGGCACGGAATCCTCAGGTACATTCAGAGTGACAAACGGTCTGAAGCAAGGGTGTGTCCTGGCTCCTACTCTCTTTTCCATCTTCCTGTCAGCAATGTTAGAAGAAGCTTTTTCAAACACGGATGAAGGTGTGTACATACAGTCAAGACAAGATGCCGACCTTTTCATTGTAGCCCATTTTAGAGCAAGGACAAAATCCACCCTTCATGTTATGAGAGATTTGCTGTATGCAGACGACAGTGCACTTCTTGTCCACTCTGCAGAAGATATCCAAATTATAGTGAACGCTTTCTCCGATGCATCCAAGAAGTTTGGACTAAAGATTAACATCAAGAAGACTGAAGTACTGTTCCAACCAGATTCTACAATAAGTCCAGAAATAGACATCTTGATTGATGGAAACAAACTGAACTCCTTCCCAGAATTTACATATCTTGGCAGTACAGTATCGAAGGATGGACGAATCAACGCAGAGTTACAGAAACGAATGGCTAAGGCTAGTGTGTCCTTTGGCAGGCTTAGGCAGTGACTCTGGAACAACCACCATGTGTCATTAAGGGTAAAAGGCAAAATCTACAGAGCAATAGTTACATCTACTCTTATTTATGGAGTTGAGTCCTGGACAGTGTATTGGAGTCACGTGAAAAAACTTCATGCCTTCATGATGCGACACCTTCGTTCTATTATGAAAATCACCTGGAAGGATAAGATCACAGACAGAGTAATTCTGGAGAGAATGGGACTGCCATCGATGGAAGATCTTCTAATAAGGAAAAACCTTCGCTGGGCAGGACATGTCATGCGGATGCCAGCTGATAGACTACCAAAACAGATCCTGTTCTCCCAATTGCCTACTGGTTGCAGAAGTAAAGGCCGACCTCGACTATATTTCAAAGATGTCATCAAGAGGAATTTGAAGTCCAGAAATATCAGAAGAGAAGACTAGGTAGACTTGTCGCACCAGAGAGCAGATTGAAGAAGAGTGGTTAAATGATGAATGAAAACACATTGTCGCTACGCGACCGTCAGCAGAGAGATACTGCATGGATTTGAACAATATCAGAAAGGGTACGCTATTAATGCAAGAAAGCACCAGTGGAGGTTTTGCCTGAATTTGTAAATAATGTTATCTTTATATAACAATAGAAATATTTATGAAATTTATAAGAACTGAGGATAATATTGATGCAGTTTCCTTCCTTGACAATCAGATGACTGGCATCAAGTCTGCTGCTCTGTGAGCTCCTCCCTCTGTTGGTGCTGTGCCATCTGTTTTCAGTGGATCGCTTTCACCAGCAAATAATAATGAAGTAAATAAAAATTGTAATACATTTTTACAAAGTAATGCAGAAGTCTTCAAGCTCTGAAAACATGTGATCCAGTCAGAATAGAAATAGGGCATCTGATTTCCTAAAAGAAACAAACAAACAAAAAACCCCAAACAAACAAACAAACAAACAAACAAAAAAAAAACACATACACACATTATAAAGATAAAATTAAAGCTCATAATTAAATCTCGTTTCAGTTTAAAGCCCTCTTATCACAAGCATGAGAACACAGGAGAGGAATATTTAAATCAAACATGAAGTTAAAATAAAATAACACACGATTCCAAACCTGGAACGAGCACCACACAACACTACAGTATTACCTGCACCGAATATAAATAAAATAACCAGATATAAAACACACACATAAATCTACAGTACTGATGTATTCACATTTAAATCCCTCAGAAATATAAACCTGAACATGAACGATCACGGTGTCCTGATATACAGTTTTATTAAATTCATGTTATTCATTCATTACAACAGAACAGCACAACTAAACAGGCGCCAAGCACAGGTTTTCTTCATGACCGATTCTGGTCCTCTAGCCTTCAACCCTAAACCTTTATAAACACACCAGCTAACTACTAACTACAACTACTGCTAACTTCTTCTTTTTCTTTCGGCTGTTCCCTTTTTCTCAAGGGTTGCCACAGTGAATCTGTGATTTTCAAGCTTGATTTGACAGAGGTTTTTATGTTGGATACCCTTACAGAAGTCAGCAATGGTTCTTTTACATGAACCTCTCACCATAGACAGTGAGAAACATAGTTGGTCTTTGATAACCCAGTTAGCTGCACTGGGGGGGACAGTCACAACCTTGTGGAGAGTGGGACTCGAACCCCCAACCTTCGGATCAGCGATTCAGCACCTTTTACCACCAGGCCACCACTGCCCCACCAGGCCACCAATGTCACTAATCTTACTGCTAGCTAAGAATTATGAACATAATCGGTGACAATGGACAGCCTTGGCGGACTCCAACCCTCACCGGAAACGAATTCGACTTGTTACCAATATGGTCCAAACTCTGGCTCCGATGATACAACAATTGAATGGCTCGTAGCAACGGGTCCGTAACAGCGTACTTCCGGAGCACACCCCACAAGATAGCCCGAGAGACACGGTCGAAAGCCTTCTCCAGCTAGTCAAAAGTGCTACGGCTAGGATGAAAACCACATTGTTCCTCACGAATCCAAGGTTCGACTATTGGTCGGATCCTCCTTTCTCGTACCCCTGCATAGACTTTCTTGGGTAGGCTGAGGAGTGTGATTCCACAACAATTGGAACACAATCTCCTGTCCCCCTTTTAAAAAAGGAATACTACCACCTCGGTTTTCCAATCCAGAGGTACAGCCCCCGATGACAAAGCAATGTTGCAGAGACGTGTCAACCAAGACAGTCCTACAGCAACTAGAGCCCTGAGATATTCAGGCCGGCCACCAAGGAGCTTTTTGACTACCTCAGTGACTTCCACTCCAGTGATGGGGAGACCCTCACCCAAACCCCCAGTGTCTTCCTTCTCCATGGAGGGCATGTTCGTGGAATTGAGGAGGTCCTCAAAGTATTCATTCCACCTTCCGAAGAAATCCCCATTCAAGATAAGCAGCTCCCCACCTCCACTGTATACAGTGTTTGTGGAGAACTGCTTCCCTCTCCTAAGGTGTCGAATGGTGGTCCAGAAACCTTTTGAGGAAAACAAATAATCATTTTCCATGCCCTCACCGAACTTCTCCCTTGCATCAGATTTTGTCTCTTTGACAGCTCTGGCTGCAGCCCGTTTGGCCTGCCGGTACCTGTCTGCATCCACAGGCCAATAGAACCAATAGCCCTCTTTTTTTTCAGCTGGACGGCCCCCATCACCATAGGTATCCACCACCGGGTTTGAGGGTTACTGCTACGACAAGCACCAAAAACCTTCCGGCTACAGTTGTGGGCTGCTGCCCCAGCAATGGAGGCACAAAACATGGTCCATTCGGATTTCATGTCACCAACCTCCTCCGGGACATGGTTGTAGCTCTGCTGGAGGTGGGAGTTAAAGGCCTCACGAATAGGAGAACTGCCAAACATTCCCAGTAGACCCTAATTGCACGCTTCGGCCTGACAGGTCTGGAAGGCAGCTTCCCCACCATCGAAGCCAGCTCACCACCAGATGGTGATCGGTAGACAGCTCAGCTCCCCTCTTCACCCGAGTGTCCAGAACATGGGGCCACAAGTCCGCTGACACGGCTACGAAGTTGATCATTGAACTACAACCTATGGTGTCCTGGTGCCAAGTGCACTTATGGACACCCTTATGTTCGAACATGGTGTTCATGATAGACAAACTATGATGAGCACAGAAGTCCAACAACAAAACACCATTCGGGTTGAGACTGGAGAGGCTGTACCTACCAATCACACCCTTCCAAGTCACACTATCGTTGCCCACATGGGCGTTGAAGTCTCCCAGGACATCGAGTGAGTCTCCCGGGGTGAGCGTTCTCCAACACAGCCCCTAAAAACTCCAAGAAAGGTGGGTACTCTGAACTGTCATTTGGTGCATAAGCATAAATAACAGCCAGGACCTGTCCCCCCACCCGAAGGCAGAAGGAAGCTACCCTTTCATTGACCGGGTAGAACCCCAACGTTTGGGCACCGAGAGGAGGGGCAAAAAGAATGCCCACACCGGCTCACCGGCTCTCCCCATCAGCAGCTCCAGAATGGAATAAGGTCCAGCCTCTCTTGAGGTGGGTGGTTCCAGAGCCCAAGCTGTGCATTGAGGTGAGCCTGACTATATCTAATCGGTATCTCTCCTCATGCACCAGCTCAAGCTCCTTCCTTGCCAGAGAGGTGACATTTCATGTCCCAAGAGTCAGAGTCAGTCACCTAGGATTGATCCAACAGAACGCATACCTTCAGCTGCCACCCAACTCAGATTGCACCCTCAAATTGCACTGCATATGCAGTGGTGGCCTGATGGTAATGTGCTGGATCACTGACCCAAGGTTGGGGGTTCAAGCCCCACACTCAACAAGTTGTCACTGTCCATCCAGTGCAGCTAACTGGTTTATCAATGGCCGGCCATGTCGCTCACTGTCTGTGGTGAGAGGTTCATATAAAAGAACCATTGCTGACTTTCGACAGGAGTAGTTGCATAGCCATCAGCATGTTTCTGCCCTGTGATGGCTTGGCGGGCTCTCCAGGGTATCCGCTGCCTTTACCCAGAGTCGGCTGAGCTGAGCCCCTGTTTCATGACCCTAGTTAGGATTAAGCGATTCCTGAAAATGGATGAAAAGGATTAAGTATTCTTCAATAATCACTTTATCCTGAAAATAATCATGATGTCACCAGAACTAGAAATACAGGAATCTCACACTTTCTGCGTTAATAGGGACCGAGATCCCCCCCAACCACTGAATTCCGCAAAGAAGGATCAACCCTCCAACCCCCTGACTGACGTATGCGTACATGTATATGCATATATAATATCAATAAATACATATTCAATACTATAAATGCTTACAATAACAATTAAGCATTAAAAATAATGCATAAGATATAAATAAAATATAAATACACACACAGATACAGACACACGCTCATGCACGCAGATGCGCATCTCTCATAAAAATGTAAGTAGTTTTGATGAGAGGTTTTTTTTTTTTTTGCATTATTGGCCTTGTTTTGCTGCATTTTCCTTAACCTTCCCCCTATTCTTCCTTAATTTTCTTATTTTTAAATTCGATGAATATTTAAAAAAAAAAAAACAAAAAACGCAATGCACTGAAGCCACATGAATTGAAGTGCAAAGTAGCGAGGGATCCCTGTAATTTCCAGGAAACACTAGATGTAAAGGCAAGAGAATCCATACTGGAAGGAATGACATACTAGGAAGTGCAACAGGAAGTTTGTATCTGCACCACCCATATCCCCATATCTTCACCTGTGTACATGTGCAAGGATTTAATATAAAGGGGTCCAAGTACTGAATAATTAGTAGTTATTTCAAAGCTCCACATTGTACCATTGATTACATCAAGTAAAGTATGTTATACACCTTGATCTACAACAAACAAGTTTAAACTTAGACAGGCATAGTCAGCACCGTGTTATGTTCTTTACAAGCTGTTTCAGCCCTGGTAGTAATGCACAGCATTTTTTATTTTCCTTATTAATTTTTTTTATTTGCCTGATTGGCAGCGGGCAGCAGATTGGTCATATTACAAGATGCAGCATGGGTTTCAAATTCAGGTCTCAGAATTTGCCCGCCCCCTTCAAGTTCCAAACCTCAGGAAATCTCAACATAATGTCACTACTGGGCCTGGTTAACATTCGTCACAACGTTTATACTGTTCATCAAGGGGCTCCTAAGTGACATTTTGACTATAGACACTATAGACAAGCTTTCAGTGATCTTCTTCTTTTGTCTTTTCCTTTCGGCTTTTCCCTTCAGGGGCCACCACAGCGAATCATCTGCCTCCATCTCACCCTATCCTCTGCATCTTTTTCTCCTACACCAACTGCCTTCATGTCCTCCTTCACCACGTCCATGAATCGTTTCTTTGGTCTTCCTCTAGGCCTTCTGCCTGGTAGTTCCAACCTCAGCATTCTACTACCAATATACTCACTATCCCTCCTCTGTACATGTCCAAACCATCTCAATCTAGCCTCTCTGACTTTGTCTCCAAAACCTTTTACATGTGCTGTCCCTCTGAAGTGTTCATTCCTAATCCTATCCATCCTTGTAACTCCCAAAGAGAACCTCAACATTTTCACCTCTGCGACCTCCAGCTCTGCCTCCTGTCTTTTCCCCAGGGCCACTGTTTCTAAACCATACAACATCGTTGACCTTAACACCTTCTTGTACACTTTTCCTTTCATTCTTGCCAAGACCCTCCTATCACACATCACACTGGACACTTTTCTCCAACCATTCCAACCAGCCTGCACACACTTCTTCATCTCTTTTCCACACTCTCCATTGCTCTGGATTGTTGAGCCTAAGTACTTAAAATCCTCCACCTTCCTTATCTCTGCTTCCTGTAACCTCACCGTTCCTCTTGGGTCCTTGTCATTCATGCATTCATAGATTTTCCTGCACTTGTTCTCTGCTCTCACTGCAGATCACAATGTCATCTGCAAACATCATAGTCCATGGGGAATCTTGTCTAACCTCGTCTGTCAGTCTGTCCATCACCATAGCAAACAAAAAGGGGCTGAGAGCTGACCCTTGATGCAGTCCCACCTCCACCTTGAACTCTTCTGTCACACTGACAGCACACCTCACCACTGTCTTACATCTCTCATACATGTCCTGCACCACTCTAACATACTTCTCTGCCACTCCAGACTTTCTCATGCAATACCACAGTTCCTCTCTCAGCACCCTGTCATATGCTTTCTCCAGATCCACAAAGGCACAATGCAGCTCCCTCTGACCTTCTCTGTACTTCTCCATTAACATCCTCAAGGCAAACACTGCATCTGTGGTGCTCTTTCTTGGCACTCCACTTTTATAAGTCACCCTATGCTCCTCTCTCTTCTGGAAGAAAGTATTTACCACAGCCATTTCCATCCTTTTTTCAAAATCTACCAACATCTGTCCTTCTGCGTTCCTGTCCTGGATACCAAACCTACCCATCACTTCCTTGTCCCCTCTGTTTCCTGCACCAACATGTCCATTGAAGTCTTCCCCAATGTGTACTCTTTCATCTTTGGGGGTATTCTGCATCATTTCAGCTAAGTCACTCCAGAATCTCTCCTTCTCTTCTCGCTCACATCCTGCCTGTGGGGCAGAAGCACTAACAACATTGAACATCACGCCTTCAATTTCTAACTTGAGACTCATCACTCTGTCTGACACTCTTTTCACTTCTAGAACATTCCTGACAAACTCCTTCTTCAAAATGACTCCTACTCCATTTTCTTCCCATCCACACCATGAAAAAGCAGGTTAAACCCTGCTCCTATGCTTCTCGCCTTGCTACCTTTCCACCTGGTCTCCTGAACACACAGTATGTCCACCTTCCTCCTCTGCATCATGTCAGCCAGCTCTCTATCTTTTCCTTGCATAGTTCCAACATTCAAAGTCCCTACTTTCAGTCCTAGACTCCTGCCTTTCCTCTTCTCTCTCTGCCTAAGGACACGCCTCCTGCCTCTCCTTCTACGTCTTCGACCAACAGTCGTCCAATTTCCCTCAACACCCTGTTGGTTAACAGCACTGATGGTGGTCGTTGTTAACCCGAGCCTTGACCGATCCGGTATGAATTTATTTGATATGACTCGCATGTTATATTTTGTTTTACGCCAGATGCCCTTCCTGACACAACCCTCTGCATTTATCCGGGCTTGGGACTGGCGTGAAGGAGAGACACTGGTTTGTGCCCCTCCCTCACGGCTGCATTAGACAAGCTTTCAGTGATACATATGTGAATTGCTAAAACTGTGCCCCCTGCCTGGCAGGTGCCATTTGCAATATAGAAAGCAGTGGGTGTAATGGGTTGAATGACAAACCTGGGAGTCCTCACACTTGTCATGGAGTGGGTCTCAAAAACAAGAAAACATTAACAAAGAACTCCTCTGGTACCACCACCCAACAAAAACAGTAGAGTGGGTCATTGCAGACATTCCTGAAGCTAAAGTGCTCAACATCCTGGATGCTGAATGTGGGTTTTGGCCGGTTTCACTGGATGCTGTGTAATCAAATCTCATCACCTTCATAACGCTAACTGGCTGCTAATATGTCCATTTCCACAGGCAGCGAAGTTTACGAAAGCTGTTTGCAGGGCATCCGTGTGAGATCATAGTGAACGACATAGTGGTCAGGGGGAAGATCGCTACAGGAGCATGAGGAACATTTCCACAAAGTCATGGGCAGGATATTCACAGTTAGTCTGAAGCTCAGAGAGACTGAGGTCCCATATGTGGGACACCTTCTCACAAGTAAAGGATTTCAACTCTGATCCTGAAAAAACTTATTCTGTCTTTCTCCTGGCACTCCCACAAGATAAGTTCAAACTACAGCAGTTACAGGGGATGAATAACCACTTATCCAAGTTCATTCTAAACTATTGTGAACTCATGGAACCCTTGCAGTGACTCCTCCATCAAGATAGTGACTGGTGCTACCACAGGAGTCATGCTGTTGTGTTCTCCAAACTGAAATACAGACTAAAGATGCCACCAGTACTGCAGTATTTTAAATGTTTGCCAGCTGTTTGTGCTGTCAGCTGACACCTCACAGCACAAGTTTGCTCTCTGCCTACAAAACAAACCAGTGGCTCTTCTCTCCAGGACTCTCAATGACACTGGTCTTTGCATACCAAAAAGTTCTTGACTTTGTTTATGGCTGACCAGCAACAGCATAAACTGACCACCAGCACCTCATCAACATTTTGAAAAATAAACATTGCATGCACCTGAGGCAGCACGATGGTGTAGTGGTTAGCAAATCCACCTTACAGCAAGAAGGTCCTTGGTTCGTGTTCCAGCTTAGGCATCTTTGTATGAAGTTTGCATGTTCTCCACATGGGTTTCCACTGGGTACTCTGGTTTCTTCCCACGGTCCAAAAACATGCACAGTAGGTTAATTGGCTGTTCCAAATCACCCCTAGGCATGAATAGTCATGTGAGAGTTGGCCTTACAATGGCCTGGTGAGCTGTCAAAGGTGTGCCCTGTCTCAGTCCAAAGTTGGCTGAGATGGGTGCCAGCCTCCCTGTGACTCTAATTAGGATTAAGCGGTGCAGATAATGAATGGATGAAGGTAGACTCTGCCGGCTCCAGAGAATGATGCTGAAAGTCTGATGTTACAACTTCTCTATATAAGAGGTGCAGAGAGCAATATGTTTCAGATGCCCTCAAGGTCATACAGAAAATCATCCAGAAAATCTGCTGAAGAAAGAGAGGAGTATGAGTTCATGGCTATGGATGTGTTCTCCTCCAGGAGGTTGTCCTTTAATTGAAAAGAATGAGTTCCTTCCAATCTCTCAGACTCCAAGATCGAGAAGCCAGAGGTCACAGGAAACTTTACTTTAAACTGACATCTCCAGGGGCAGTGGTGGTCTAGTGGTATAGGGCACTGGATTGCTGATCCAAAGGTTGGGGGTTCGAGTCCCACTCTGCACAAGGTTGTCACTGTCCCCCCCCCACCCCCCCAGTGGAGCTAACTGGGTTATCAAAGGCCGGCCATGTCTCTCACTGTCTATGGTGTGAGGCATGTAAAAGAACCATTGCTGACTTTCGACAAGAGTAGGCTGCAAAGCCGTCGGCGTGTTTCCGCCCTGCGATGGCCTGGCGAGCTGTCCAGGGTGTACTCTGCCCTCGCCCGAGGTTGGCTGGGATGGGCACCAGCCTCCCCGCGACCCAAATTAGGATGAAGCGGGTACAGAAAATGAACTGAACTGACATATCCATTCCAACTGATATGACGAGAGTAACATTCCCATGTTACTGGAGCGTGGAATGCAATGATCGCGGTGGAAAGGCGCAGAGCGCACTCTACAGAGGAGCTTTGGCATTTTTACACGGAAAATGGGTCAAAAACCTCCGGAAAATTGTACCCTTGGAACACCTTCGGAACGTTCATGAAATGTGCCAAAAAGACATTGAAAGACCATATACAATGTCGGAATACATGCGCAAAAGCACTTGGATTACCTTCGGAACCAGTGCAGATTGCAAAGGAAGACCTTTGGATAATTCACAGAACATTCACGGAAAGCATGGGACACTCGAGGAACAACTACAGCACTACTCCATTTTAGAAGGAAGAATTACAGAATGATTGCGGAACAGGCCGAATGAAGGGGGAACATTCACGTTCAGCATGGAATGACTGAGGAATGACTGAGGAATACCCAGTGTAACCATGTTTCAATGCGGAAAAATCGGCAAAGATCAAAGGATTTGCTCCTGATTCCGCCTATAAATATGTGGAATCGACCAAGGAAGCTCATTCTCTCATTCATACGACAGTATATTTTTATAATGTAAAATATGTTTAGAATGTACAATAAATTTAAAATTTAACATATGTTTGTAATTTATCACATGTTTCTAATGTGCAATATGTTTATAATATGTTAAATTTTACATTTATTGTAAATGTTAATATGTTTAATGCCAATACATTCCTTTTATTTGCACCTCAATAAATCATTCCAGACTAAAAAACATGCACCCAAGTCCAAACCACGGTGATTACATTTTTAAAACTTTATTACATGAACAGGAAAACAGAAAAAATAAAGTGAATAAACTGGAATAATTTATAGTGGAAGTGACTTCCTTGACTGTTCCCCCAGTCTTCCGCAAGCATTCCGCAAACGTTCCGCATGTATTCTGCAAATCTTCCGTGAGTATTCCGTGGGGATTCTGTGGCCGCTTTTGACCACCCAGAAGTGGGAGGAATGTTCGTGAAACGTTCACGGAAGACTTGTGGAATAAAAGGAACGATCATGGAACGTTTGCGGAAAGAATGGAACATTTGCGGAAGGACTGCAGAACATGAGGGAACACTGTCAGAAGATTTTTCCGTGAACGTGCTTTTGAAAAGCACTTTTTTTGTTCAAAAGCATGTTTGCGGAAGATTTTGACCTGACGGTAGAGAAGGAATACCTTCAGAATCATACGGAAGATGACGGAATGACTGAGAAACATTGAAGAATTACTACGGTTTTGCTTCCGCGAGTCTGCCATACTCCAGTGAAATGGGGGTATAAAGGTCAGGAATTGTTTCACTGATTTCTCTGTTCAGACTTACCTACACACAACCTTAAATGCTTTACACTTCCATTTAAAAAAAAGTTTGACTGGAAAGAGTTGTTAATCATGTCCACACACACATACACGCACACACACACACACACACACACACACACACACACACGCACGCACGCACACACACACACACACACACACACACGCACGCACGCACGCGCGCGCGCGCAAGCACGCACGCACGCACGCACACACACACACACACAGAGGGAAAAAAGTCTCACTCTCACTCTTACTCAGGAAAAAGTCTGTTTATTTTTGAGAAAGGCATGCAGATTCGTTTTATTATTTTCGAACCACAATACTTATACACCGTTATTTTCTTTCTACCACTAAAACAACACCCATCCCCACCTGCTACATCCGCACCACACAGACAATGATCTTCCATATCAACTCTTAGTTCATAGCCAGTGGTTACTGAGTGTCAAACAACACTTATCATATATTAAATATATCATTTATAAAATGACCATAAAGATAAATAGAATAGTATAAAGAGTAACTGCTATCCGTACTTGTTCCGCAGTTCATCTGTAGGCTTTTCTGTACTTATTCCGATATTGCCATGCCTGTTCCAAACATGCCATGAAAGTTCCGAAAGTATTCCGAATTTCCACTTTTCTGTAGGATTTTGACCCATTTTCCATGTAAAAATGCAGAAGCTGATCAAATATATTTTTACAATATGATATGTGAGCCACTCCACCGAAAGTAGGCTCTTGGATCCAAAAATGAAAAATGAGATTTTTTACATGGTCAGATCGAGGAGGCTAGAAGGCCTAGAGGAAGACCAAAGAACAGATTTATGGATGTGGTGAAGGAGGACATGAAGGTCATTGGAATAAGAGAAGAAGATGCAGAGGACAGGGTGAGATTGAGGCGGATGGTTTGCTCTGGCGACCCCTGAAGGGAACAGCCGAAAGGAAAAGAAGAAGAAGATCCAAAATGGAGAGACAACTTCACGACCGTTCTTCTGGTGTATGGATTATAGTGTGTCTTGTACCGAACTCAGTGAATAATTGCAAAGAAAACCGGTAAGTTTGCTCCTGTTTTTATCCAGTTTTATGAGGATACTCGTCAGAAAAATGGAAATAAAAGACATTTTTAGTGAGTTTTAGTCGATTTCACTTCAGCAAGTGATAGCTGAATGCTTGTTTTAATGGTTTATGCAAAAATCCGAATTTCGATAAAAAATGACCACTTTTACTTTTTTGGCCATTTTCTCGAAAGTAATCCGTGCGACAAGCGCCTACATTCAGTGGAGCGCCTCACATATGGTGCATTGCATGTAAATATGGAAATATGTATATTTTTTCTTTTTAAAATGAAAAAAGGCCTGTGTATAGAATACAGGGATCCCTCATTTTCCGTGGTTAATTGGGACTGAGATCCCTACGCGACCATTGAAATCCGCGAAGTAGGTTCACCACCCCAACCCCCCCACTGATGTATACGTACATGTTTATGTGTATATAATATAAATAAATACATATTCAATTAGGGGCACTGAATCGCTGATCCAAAGGTTGGGGGTTCGAGTCCCACTCTCCACAAGGTTGTCACTGTGTGGAGACTGGGTTATCAAAGGCCAGCCATGTCTCCCACTGTCTATGGTGTGAGGCATGTAAAAGAACCATTGCTGACTTTCGTAAAGAGTAGCTGCAAAGCTGTCAGCATGTTTCCGCCCTGCGATGGCCTGGCGAGCTGTCCAGGGTGTACTCTGCCCTCGCCCGAAGTTGGCTGGGATGGGCACCAGCCTTCCCGTGACCCAAATTAGGATTAAGTGGTTACAGAAAATGAACTGATGATGAACTGAACATATTCAATTCTATAAATGCTTGTAATAACAATTAAACATTAAAAAAATAACATCATATGTAAATAAAATATAAATACACACACACACAGATGGTATTGCATGAGAAGAAGACGACACACCTACATACGTGCGTGCACACACAGATGCAACAATGTACGTATCTAGTTTTGATGGGAGCTTTTGGGTTGTTTTTTTTTTTTTTTTTTTTTTTTTTTTTGCACCATTGGCCTTGTTTTTGTGCCATTTTCCGTAACTTTCCCCCCTATTCTTCCTTAATTTCCTTATTTTTTAATTCTATGAATATTTATTATTTCAAAAAAAAAAAAAAAAACATGATGCACTGAAGCCGTATGAATTGAAGTGCAAAGTAGCGAGTGATCCCTGTATATATGTCAAAAAGTGTAATAATAGGAATGTAAAAAAGAGTGAGTATGTAGATCTAAAATATAACAAGAGATCTTATTACAAAAATTAAACATTGAGAGGAAAGGACATACGTAGTACAGTTTAAGATCCGTGTTACTGTTTTGATGAAACATGTACTGGACTTTTCACTATGATTTCAATGACAAAATAGGTTTATGATACCATATCCTTTGATCTCGCGACAAAAGCAGAAAGCACTTTTATTCCTTTGTCAACTATTTTATTTCAGCTTATAAGTAAAAGAAACACGATCAGAGCAAAGAATATTGAAAATCATGTTTTTATTTCCTTTGGAAGTTCAGTCCAAATAAATGCTTCCCGTCATGAATTCTGCATCTCCAACACTTCACAAATGCAACAAAAATAACTAAAGTGCTTTTTTTTTCAGGTGCTCTTGCTGTGACAGCTTAATAATGTAGCAAAAGAGAAAATTGAAAAACATGACTGAAATTACTATTGTTTTCATATTACTTAATTTCAATGTTAAAACGTTCCTTTTCTGTTTTCCGCTACCTGCTATTAACTACACTGCTATGGCATTGCAGCATAGAAACAGTTTAAAACATAAAAAAACTTCATTAATTTCCTTCTAAAAATTGATGAATAACTGGTTTACTGTAAATTGTAACCTGTGAACTCTGCTGTGTGTCGTTGCAGGATCAGGATTGCGACTCAGTAGATTACACTGCTCTACATTTCTCTAAGGTGAAAAGGAGACACTGTGAATTGAAATATACAAATGTCATATATTCCTGTGAATTTTAAATACTATTAGAAAATAACTCCTCTAGCATGTCGTTATACTAGTATAAGGCTTGATAAAATCAAATAATTTTATATTTTTTAAACCAAGCTCAAAACCTGGGAAAACATCTCAGAGAACATAACAGTAACACCAGTGATTGGGTGTTTTGATGCTGTGATTGTGATGTTGTGTTGGTTCTGTTTGAAATGGTTCTATTTTCTAAAGATTTTTGGTATACAAGGTTGCTGATTTATAGACATTTGTTCAGAGTTTCAGTGCTTAATACATGTTAAATGTTAAAGACTGGTCACCTTGGGCATATTGTCTCAGTTCATTCACTTTACCTACATTTAGCATTAAAAGCATTTGCGTTTTGACAATCATCGTATTTCTCTCTTTAAATAAAAACAAACACACAAATGATTTTTTTTTCATCTGGCCTAACCACATTTTATTTTCTGTGTATTTATAAATTGTTTGAAGACATCTGGATTTTCTGTGTATTTATAGATTGTTTGAAGACATCTGGAAGATAATAGCACCTTTTTAAAATACATATTATTTAAATATAAAATGAAAAAAAACTACTATGGATGTAATTTACATAATCTTGTGTAAAAATATATATACAATAACTCAGACGGGCAACATGGTGGCACAGTGATTAGCATGTCCATCTCATAGCAGGAAGGCCTGGGCTTGATTCCCAGCTCGGGCGTTTCTGTGTGGTATTTACATTTGTTGGTTTTCTCCAGGTACTCTGGTTTCCTCTCACAGTCCAAAAACATGCACAATTGACAAACTGGATGTTTCAAATTCCACTTATATTTACAGAATTTAGCAGGTGCTCTTATCCAGAGTGACTTACTTTCATACAACTCAGAAATGGAGGGTTAAGGGCCTTCCTCAAGTGCCCAACAGTGGTGATAGTGGATGTTAAACCACTGACCTTTGGATCAGTAACCCATCACCTTAACCATTAAGCCACCACTGCCCTGCTGTGAATGTGAATGGTTGTGGGGGTGTTGGCTCTATGGTGGCATGGCATGCTGTCCAGGGTGAGATGGGTGACAGCCTCCCCTTTACCCTACTCAGGAATAAGCAGCTTACAAAATAAATGAATGAATAATATACACAGGGCTGATCTGACTGGTTTGCATTTCTGCCACACAACAAGAAGGCCCTGGGTTTGAGTCTGTTTGGAGTTTACAGACTCTCCCCATGCTTGCATTGTTTGTTCTCCAGGTACTGCAGTTTCCTACAACAATCCAAAGACACACATGTGGCTAATTGGTTGTTCCAATTTGCCTGTAGG
Organism: Plotosus lineatus; assembly: GCA_024760905.1. Taxonomy (NCBI): domain Eukaryota; kingdom Metazoa; phylum Chordata; class Actinopteri; order Siluriformes; family Plotosidae; genus Plotosus; species Plotosus lineatus. The sequence continues at coordinate 12,689,931 of CM045734.1, read as the reverse complement.
TGTTGAACTGAGTATGAATGGTTGATGTGTGTTGCCCTGCAGTGGTCTTGCAAGCTGTTTGCAGTGTACCCCACCTTTGCTTGGTGTTGGCTGAGATAGGCTGAAGTCTCAACGTGACCATAGCAGTAGGATTAAGTGGTTAGGTAAATGAGTGAGTGAGAATGATCTGACTCTATTTCAGTATAATTCATCATTAATTCATCATATATGTTACGAAGCAAGTGTTAAAATCCTTCATCCCTCACAAAATAATTGGTTCCAGTTTCCTCTGGGATCCTGAGGGATAAATGCTATACATCACCATTAATTGCCAGCATTAAACAAAACCAAACATTTAAAAATACTTGGAAGTTGACAAAATACAACACAAACTGTTTTTAACCGACAGTAACAGACTTCCAATATTATAATTCAAAGTTTCTGCTATGCTTTCAGGCTGTTGACAGTATTTTCACCTTATTTGCTACAAAAAAACATCCCTGTCTTTCTTTCCCTTCCAAACTTCCAGTGCTGAGTAGAAGTCAAAATACTTCATAGAGCCACCTTCCAGGCTTACCAACATCAAGTCATCCACTCTCTCAGGAGTCTGTTTCTCAATGCAGTTTTAATTATGTTCTGAGAGCTGAAGCTGAAGTAGTAACGATGTTGCTGGCAGTGTCACTAACGTTACTAACATTAGCATTGCAGCCTCAATATGACTAGCAGTAGCAGTGCTAGCACGACAAGCGGTCACCTCACTGTCACTAGCGGTAGCAATGCAACGAGTATTATCAGTGACATTACCGGAATTAGATAAATTTGACACTTGGTTACCAGCACCCCACATTGTTAATACATTTCTCTGTTTTGAGCAATGTTTTTTCGCTTTGGACGCCATTTTATGTTTCTATAGTAAACATCAGGGGCTGGGTTCGTTTTCACGGATCGCGAGCAAGGGTAGTGTGGGTAAGCACCGGGACATGCGCATTATATACATGTGTGTTAATTTGGAGCAAAGTAAACGCTGTAAAAGTGGGTTCTACACTCGTGTGCCCAAAACGAATGAAGTGCATTGCATCATGTTTATGATTATATGATTCGTCAGCTCGGGAGCCAATGGCCAATCATGTGTTATCTTTCATATTACCATCGCTAAGTGCAAATGTCCTCACCGGCATGATTTATTTAGCATTTCTTAAAACAATATTAACTTTTAAAATTAAACAATATAATAAACTAGATTTTCCCAGACATTTTCTATGTGCCCGGCTGACGCACGGACATGTAGTTCAATGGGGACACAGGCACAATTAATGCGCCATTGGCGCAATGGAGCAGCCTGTAATGATCACTGGTGGTGAAGACTCTGGTTTACTGCTCAGAAAATCTGGGTTCAACTCCAAAATAAATGGGGGGCACAAACCAGTGTCTCTCCCCCTTAAACTGGTCCCAAGACCATATAAATGCAGAGGGTTGTGTCAGGAAGGGCATCTGTTATCATGCAAATCACAAATATTACCTCCATACCGGATCGGTCGAGGCCCGGGTGAACAACGACCGCCATCAGTGCTGTTAACCAACAGGGTGTTGAGGGAAATTGGACTACTGTTGGTCGAATAAGGAGAGGCGGGAGGCGTGTCCGTAGGCAGAGAGAGAAGAGGAAAAGCATGAGTCTAGGACTGAGAGTAGGGACTTTGAATGTTGGAACTATGGCAGGAAAAGGTAGAGAGCTGGCTGACATGATGCAGAGGAGGAAGGCGGACATACTGTGTGTTCAGGAGACCAGCTGGAAAGGTAGCAAGGCTAGAAGCTTAGGAGCAGGTTTAAGCTATTTTATCACGGTGTGGATGGGAAGAGAAATGGAGTAGGAATCATCTTGAAGGAGGAGTTTTTCAGGAATGTTCTAAAAGTGAAAAGAGTGTCAGAGAGATTGATGAGTCTCAAGTTAGAAATTGAAGGTGTGATGTTCAATGTTGTTAGTGCTTATGCCCCACAGGCAGGATGTGAGCGAGAAGAGAAGAAGAGATTCTGGAGTGACTTAAATGAAGTGATGCGGAGTACACCTAGAGGTGAAAGAGTAGTCATTGGGGCAGACTTCAATGGACATGTTGGTGCAGGAAATCGAGGGGACGAGGAAGTGATGGGCAGGTTTGGTATCCAGGACAGGAACACAGAAGGACAGATGTTGATAGATTTTAGAAAAATGATGGAAATGGCTGTGGTGAATTCTTTCTTCCAGAAGAAACAGGAGCATAGGGTGACTTATAAAAGCGGAGGTAAGAGCACACAAGTATGCTACATCTTGTGTAGGTGATGTAATTTGAAGGAAGTCAGTGACTGCAAAGTAGTAGTGGGTGAGAGTGTTGCCAAACAGCATAGGATGGTGGTGTGCAGGATGACGCTGATGGTGAGGAAGGTGAAGAAGGCAAAGGCAGAGTAGAAGATAAAATGGTGCAGGCTGAAAAAGGAAGAGTGTCGTGTTTTCTTCAAGGAAGAGTTGAAGCAGGCCTTGGGTTGTCAGGAAGTGCTTCCAGATGACTGCACAACCACAGCAAATGTGATCAGGGAGACCGGTAGGGGAGTACTTGGTGTGTCCTCTGGAAGGAAAGTAGATAAGGAGACTTGGTAATGGAATGAGGAAGTGCAGGAGTGTGTACAAAGGAAGAGGTTAGTTAAGAAGAAGTGAGACATTAAGAGGATTGAAGAGAGTAAACAGGAGTACAGGGAAACACAGTGTAAAGCGAAAGTAGCGGTGTCAAAGGCCAAACAGAGGGCGTATGATGACTTGTATGATAGGTTGAACAATAAGGAAGGAGAAAATGATTTATACAGGTTGGCACAGCAGAGAGATAGAGATGGGAAGGACTTGCAGCAAGTTAGAGTGATAAAGGACAGAGAGGGAAATGTATTTTTATTATTAAAACCAAATGTCTTAATATTAATATTAAAGCAGGTGTCATTAAAAAGAATTCTTTAAAAGTATATATTTTTATTGATTTCATTATTATTTGACTGGTGTATAAAAGAGGTATTGATCAAGGAAATCCATTGATTTATTTTATAAAAGAGGTTTGACCATTGTTTTGTTTAATATCTTATTTTAAAATCCTGCTGAGAGATCATCAACATTTATTTGTACGCTTTTTGGGGGGTTGTCAACAAAAGCATACTTTCTGTACGCTTGGGGAAAATGTTGAACCACCCCTTACTGAGGGTCAAATAAACTTATTTATGACTGACATTTTACATCAGTCATATTTAAAAGCTATTTCCCTAATAAATAACATTCATGTAAAGGCACTAATACAAAAAGGAACTATAAAAAAAGAAAATAATCAAAAAAAAAATGTCACCCTAAACAGCAGACCCGGAGACGTGTTCTTGTATTGTATAGACAACATTTTTCACCCACCCCATAGCAATCCTCCATATTCTGCAGTACAGCTATGGTAGTACGACTGATTTGCATACACAAGTAATTAAATTGAAATGATTTCTGCCTTAAAAAAAAATCAAATATTGTTTTTAAATAAAGTTTATTTATTTATTTAGAAAATGTGCAAATATTATGTAACATAAGGTGTAGACAAAACAAAAATTCTTTAAGGAAACCACCAGATAGGTAAATAATGTAGTTTGATATTTGATTCAATTTTTTTTTCCAGTATGGAACCAGGATAAAATGCATGCTGGCTAACGCACTGTAACTGAAATGTGTCATACTGGTGAGTCATAAAAACACTCATAAATAGTAATGTCAGCATGTTGTTGAAGCAGTTAAACTGTAGGATGTGGGCTCTTACAAGCACACACAATTATTTGTGCTCATGTGTTTGCTTTTCTTAATGAATACCATGGAAAGGAGCTCTACAGAAACATGTCTAGCATTACTGTTCATTTAAGTCAATGCTCCTTGCAACACGTATTCATTTATTCAGTGAACCTCTTAATTTTAATTGGGGTTGCAGGAAGGCTGTCACCCATCACAGCCAACTCTGCACAAGGGCAGGGTACAACTCTGGACAGCTCGCTAAGTCATTACAGTGCCAACACTCACACAACCATTCACACCACGAGGTGATTTGAGACAGCCAAGTAACCCACCTTTCATGTTTTTGGACTGTAGGAGGAGCCCAGAGTACCCGGAGGAAACCCATGCCAGCACAGGGAGAACACGCCAAACTTCAAACAGAAACACCCAGGCTGGGAATCGAACTCAGGCCTTCTTGCTGTGAGGTGGAAGTGCTAACCATAGTGCCGCCCGTTTCTCGCACCACCATAAAGTTTATGAAGCATAAACATAAACATAACCTACATAACCAATGACACTCACCACTGAGTAATGTTTTTTCCTCATTCATTAATTTGCTGGATTGCTTAATCCTACTTGGGCGGCAGGGAGGATGGAGCATATATCATCTGATGGGGAGTGAAGGCAGGGTACACCCTAAATAGCTCACTAGTCCAATGCAGTCACCTTTCGGAACAGCCAATTAGCACATTATGCATTTTCTGGGCTGAGGGAGTAAACCAGTGCACCCTGTTATGACACAAACTTTATTGGGATTAAACCTAGATTACACTGAACCAGAAAGACATCCATTTATGGATATGGTAAACTCCCTTTTTGAAATATCTTACATTTACAGTGTCAATGCAACAAGATCACAGATGACATTTTGCCTTTCTCTAACCGATCCAGCAGTTCGACTTTCTTTTCTACAGTCAACACAGACCTGTTTCTCTTATGCTTATTCAAGATTCAATTCAAAAGATTCAAAAGATTCAAGATTTTTATTTGCTATTTATGCTTTTACACACATAGAAATTCTTGTGCGGTCGTTCAAAGAGCCAAATTAAAAAGATAGGAAGGAAGGCTCAAAGCAACAAAAACACATACTTCTATAAAATAAATGCATAAAAATTATATATAATAAAATGATATGATAATAATAATAATACAAAAAATAAATAATCAGTAGACACAACAACAATAATTTAAATTGCACTAAATTATATTATGTTCTGTTATAATTATGTTAATATTGCACTATGCCCTTAATTTTGTTTGGGGGAAAAACTGAACAATTCTCTGGGTAAACAAAATGGCCGCAACTTCAAAGTTAGATATTTCACATTCTCAGAGCAAGATTTAGAGATAATCTGCAGTCAGAACACCAGGTTTATTTCTCGAGATCCGCCTTAAATATTTCCTCCGCCGCTGGCCTTGCCACTATCCGCTGTGCACCGGTCCCCCCTGAAGGCCGTGTAGCCAGCTGGTGTAATCCGCTCGTCAGGTGTATTCTCCTCGAGTTATGTTTCACAGAAACACAGTCCTGTAGATCCCTCTGCGTTGCAATCCGAGCATGAAGCTCATCCATCTGGTTTCGCTGAGACTGAACATTTTCAAACAGTATGACTCGAAGTGCTAACCTTCCACTGCTAACCAAGCGCCGGAGTCGTCGTACGGCCTCTCCCCACCTGCCGCGTCTCTGCCTGGGATTATTTTAACCAGGGCGCGGCTAGCATCGAGCTCCCATAGTATGTTAGCTCAGGATAGAAGTTGAGTGTGCTCAATTCTCAACGCCCAAAAGCACTGCGCTCTCATATCTGTAGTAGGGTTGCCTGGTCATAGACAAGCATTGGGCAAAAAATAAACAAACAAAACAACAAACAAAACAAATCAAAACAAACAAACAAACAACTTGACTCTGAGAACTCCATGACGGCACCCTCTAAGGAGCGCCATCTTGGATAATCATTTATTCTTAGGAGGGGCCATGATGCACAATAATCATAGTAATACATTTAAAAAATAATATCAAAATAAAAAGAAGCAACAACACAAAATAACAGAGTGGCTGATGCACACACACAATGCTCAGACCAACATAAACAAATGCCAGCCTTACTGCTTTGTTTTGACTGGTTGCTGCTAGAGCGCAACCACGTGAAGTTTAAATCGACAATCTTTTATGCTTTTTCTAATTGCACATTTTTTTCGAGACAAAATGAGGCATTTTTAAAAAGTGCCATTAAATACGGCCTGCTGATGTAGCAGATACTGAATAATTGGAACTACATAGTCTGTACTACCCTAGCTGCTGAACCAGCACAGTTTCTTTTTTTTTTTTTTTTTTTTTTCTGTTGCAGCAACCACTACGGATTACAGATCCCAACATGCCTTGCAAAAAATCATGTTATCTATGTTTTTTACTGCTCAGTCAACTATACTTTATACTGTGCTTTTGAACACTGGGTGAGGGTACACCCTTAGCAGCATTGCAGGGTCAATACATGCATCTATTCATAGTCACATTTAAATATAGATATAATTTGGAACAGTCAATTATGCTAATGTGCATATTTTTGGACTGTGGGAGGCAATCAGGATCCCCAGGAGAAATCCACGCAAGAATGGGAAGAACACAAAAATTCCAGAAATAGGACTCAAATCCATGACTTTCATGCTGTAAGGCAGACATGCTAACCATTACACCATCAAGCCACTCAGGTGTAATTTTTTTCCAGTCATTTATTCATTTTCTGAACTGCTTAATACTAATTAAGGTTGCAGGGAGGTTGGTGCCCATCTCAGCTGACTATGTGAGCATGGGGTACACCCTGGACAGCTTGACAGGTCATCACAGGGCCAACACTCACACATCCACTCATACTCACACTCACACTCACACCTAGGGGTGATTTGGAACAGCCAATTAAGCGACAGTGCAATGTCTATGGACTGTGGGAGACAACCAGAGTACCCGGTGGAAACACACTCAAGCACAATGCAAACTCTGCACAGAAACGTCTGAGCTTGGAATTGAACCGAGGACCTCCTTGCTAACCACTATGCCACACCGTGGAGTACATTTTTTTTAAATAAAAAGTGTTTGTACAGTAAGTGTTTGTATTACTTGTTAATATCATTTAACAAAAGATGCATTTTTTTTTTACTCAATGGCATTTACAGCATTTCGCAAATGCCCTTATCCAGAGCTTTAAAATCACTATCAGTGAACACATCCTTTTACTGGTTCACAAGGTGTAACATGGTGTGTGACATGGTGCTAATCTAAGAACTACTGAAAAAGGTAGGGTTTCAACCTTTGCTTGAAGACATTCAGTATCTCAGCTGTCCGGGCATCTAGAGGAAAATTATTACATCACTTTGATGCTGAATCACACTCAAATCTTGTTGTGAGGTGGACATGCTAACCACTACACCACCGCAGTTTAATAAATTTATCATATTAATTGAAATTTAACTCCGTGTTAAGAAGCTGAATGTCAAGAAACTGTAACTTATTTGTGTAGTGATACTCCAAACACTAGTAGTTTGTGTTGTAATGATAATATTAATGTTATGGTTTGAACTTTTAGCCAGACCCAGGAATTGCAGGAGATGGTGGACAGTTCAACAGATAAGGTCTATTAACTCACAGGAGATGCTACAGGTAAAATAAATAAATAAATAAAAACAGTGACAAACCCTAGAGGTGCCGACAAAAATAAGACAGTAACAAAACCTGGCGTCAAAGAAGAAAATAAACGTAATCAAACACTGGAGACTGTTGCTGGGAAGGCTGGCTGCCCACAGAGCGAGAACTAGGAGCAAGTAGAGAACACTAGGAAGCAAACAAGTGAGATTGAAACAATCTGCTGGCAGAAAAAGTGAAGGTGCAGCAGGTCTGTATAGTGGAGTGATTGAGGAGTGGGCTCAGGTGTGCATTGCTGCAATCAGCCAGAGGTAGGTCAGCCACGCCCCGCAGCCACAGTCTGCACTGCTGCAGAGAAAAAAAGGGTTAGAGCAATGCAGGAAAACCAAAATGAATCCTTAATAAACACACGCACCATAACAGTACCCCCGCGCCCCCAAAGGACGCCACTTTGCGTCCATCCAGGCTTGTCTGGAAACTCATTGTAGAAGTCCGTTAGTCAGGTTCTAGGATCAGAGATTGAGAGACCCAGGAGCGTTCCTCGGGACCATACACCTCCCAGTCAACCAGGTACTAGTAGCCACGACCCTGCTTGCGGACATTGGGTATGCGGTTGACTGAGTAAGCCAGGTGTCCATCGACAGCTTGGGGGAGAGGATGGAGGATCAGTGGGAGGATGAAGGGGGGACTTTCCAGCACAGATTTCACAAAGGAGACATGAAAAACTGGGTGTACCTTGAGTGCAGCAAGGAGTTTTAGCCGGCCGGAGCTACTTAGTACTTAAGTAGTAGTATTTAGGAGTCATTTCCCTGGAATCTGTGTGCAGAGGAGGATCTCTTGAGGAGAGCCAAACCTGTTGACCTACTTTATAGTCTGGGGCAGGTATCTGGTAGCGATCAGCAATCCACTGGTTCCAAGTGGGTGACCTTTCCAGAGCAGCACGAGCTTCTCTCCAGATCCAGCGTGCTCTCTGGAAACGCGCTTGGACTGAAGGAACTGCCACTTTGGTGTCCTGACTGGGGAATGTGTGTGTGTGTGTGGGGGGGTTGGAATCCATTTATCACCATGAAGGGGAACATACCAGTTGTAGACCAGGGAGTTATGGGAGTATTCTACCCGTTGTAAATATGCAGACTAGGAGGGTTGGAGGTGGGAGGCTGAGCCCTTGCTGAATGACTCTTAAGTTGTGATATTCACTGGGGGCACTAGTCAAGTTGATCTTCTCAGGTGGAACAGGGGTTTGAGGACAGCTGATAGTTGGCCATGTTTGGTGGCAATAGTCACTCCAATTGCAAATATTGAGCATAGACCAGTCTATGTAGGGATTATGGGTTTTTAACTATGGCCACTGTTACGAGTATGTACCTATTGGTGTGAATGTAAATATACTGTAAACATAATGGAAGAGAGTCACGTGGTGTGACTCAGCTGTGGGAGGCTGTAATTATGGAGGGGAGGAGCAACACAGACATGTTGAGACATGTTGGGGCTTGTCTGGGCTTGCAGGGGCTTGTTCAGGTTTGTAGAAGACAGAAAACAACTTGGTTTGTATTAAGGACCTGTTGCCGACTGGCTACAATCTCCTCCAGGCTCTTCGGGCAGATCATCCAAGGGGACTCATCGCGGCAGATCACCAAAAGGGGAAGTCATCCATGGAACCACCGTTCGGGACTTCATCGACACAGTCCAACATCCATAGCCACGCACCGCCCACGAGGGATGGCAAGCCTTTCCCTGCCAGCACATGTGCTTGGTGACTATGGGACCCTTGCCCTTGGTTAATGTGTATATGGTTTAGGTCTAAGTTGTAAATAATGTAAATTTTGTCTTATTTTGTTCGTATTATTAAAGTGTATATAGTTTATGTCCTGGTCTGTTGTGCTTTGCTGGTTTCACACTGGAGATGACAAGGAACATAAACAGTATGGAGACTGTGGCTGGAGACTGTGGCTGGGAAAGCTGGCTGCCCACAGAACAATAACTAGGAGCAAGTAGAGAACCAGAGGAAGTGCCCGAGTGAGATTGAAACAATCTTCTGGCAGAAAGGTGAAGGTGCAGCAGGTCTTTATAGTGGATTGATTGAGGAGTGGGATCAGGTGTGCACTGTTGCAATCAGCCAGAGGTAGGTCAGCCACGCCCTTCAGCCACAGTCTGCACTGCTGGGGAGAAAAAAGGGTTAGAACAAAGCAGGGAAACCAAATGTATCCTCAATAAACACACACCGTAACAGCTGATCTGCTTTTATTTTAGTCAAAATAGATGAAAATATTAGGAATCATGATCATGAACTGTTTTCTCATTCATCGTTCACTTTTACATTGAGAGTAAGCTGCACTCCTCAGTTCTGCTCAGAAACTCATGATGCACTGGTATCCTAAATTCTTAATGCTTCATAATCTGTCACGCCTTATGAATGGACAGAGAGCGTTTGATCATCGTTTGTTGATATTGTGCCGGATATATGATCTGGTGAGCCCTATGGCCTAGAAAATGTTTTTATATGAGAATAGAAATTAGTATTATTGTTCAATCAAGCCAAACAGAAATAATAACATATTAACTGAAGATTGGAACAATTGAAATATAGCCAAACAGAATAAAAATACATTGGCTAGCAAAAGTATACATATAAGCTGCATGTCAAAACTACTAGGTCCCCTACAATGCAAAGATCCACAAAAACCCCAGAAACCTCTTCCATCTTAATGTGATTCTTTCTAAGAACCGCACTCAAAATTGGCTACATTCACACAGGAACAAAAAAGCCCTTCACCCCAAAAAAAAAAAAAAAAAAGGCTGTCTGAAAAGAAGTATCATTTTCCTGACAAAATTGTAATATATTTGGGCAGCATGATAATATCAGTACTTCAAAATAATAATTAGAAAAATAAAAACTGTTTTGTTTGTTTCCAGTACGTGGCATGACATCTATATGTGATTGCAATATCAGGGGAGGACCTCGATGAAATCTGTGAGATTTGAGACAGATTGAACTAAGTATGCTTAAATTATTGCAACCTCAATGCAACTTTCTGTTTCCTGAAAAGTAATCAATATTTAAGTTGTTACCATGGCCACACCATATAATAAAAATGTACTCTTGTGATGGCATTTAATTATTCATGAGTCCAGAATGAACGATATTTGAACTGATCAAGTTGATCAAATTGATTCTGTAGAATTCATTTGTTGAATTATTAAAGATTTATATATGTATATGTATATGTGTGTATATATATATATATATATATATATATATATATATATATAATATAGATAGATAATTTTATTTATTTTTTTAATTCCAATTAAAATCAAAAAGGTTGATTCCCTGATGGGTTGAGAATAAAGGCTCAAGAGATTTTTTTTTGTTCTTGAATGTTAGAAATGCTTGCATGATTTTGTTTACCGTGTATAGGCAGAACATCTTGCAGGGGCTGCTTTTTAAAAATTCTCGTGGCGCAATGAAGTCCTTTTTGCCAGACCAATATGTCAAAGCCACAAAATTTTAAATATTTCTCATATGCACGAGTGCCACTTTTCATGCTTTTTGCAGAATCCCAAGGTCAGTTACAGAGACATTTCTGACATCAAAGTTCTGACTTCACTGCTCTGAAAGAATGACACGGTTTAATGTGAAGTCATAATATTTACATTATTCATGGACTTTTAGCTTTCCCGGCCAATTTTAAGATGCAGCAGGTGAACATAAAATAACAGGACTTCAATACCTAAAATGTATACAGTGGTACCTTGACTTACGAGCATCCCTTATTATGAATTTTCCATGATACGAGCTTCGATCCCACCAAAAGTCTGCCCCACGAGCAAATTTTAGACTTATGAACTCTACAGGAAAAAGGGCTTTTCCGAGCCGATTAGCCTCGTATTCCTCTGCACTCCGAGAACGCCTTGTGCAGTGCTTCTCAATTATTTTCTGTGACGCCCCCTATAGGAAGAAAAAAAAAATCCCCCCTCCCCCCAGCACCCTGCATGCAATCGTGTTTACCGCACTTCATATTGTTTGTTCGCTGATCTTTTTTTTTTTCTTTCCCTACACCACTGCATGACAATGACAGCACCACTGCCAACTACTGTAGCATGTTCCCCAGGGTGATGTGCCCCCCCACCCCCCCGGCATAACATCGCACCCCCCCACACAGTGTGTGTGTGTGTGTGAGTGTGTGTGTGTGTGTGTGAGTGTGTGTGTGTGTGTGTGTGTGTGTGTGCACGCGCGCCGCGTGCCTCGCCTCTACCATGTGTGTGTGTGTGTGTCAGCTTATCAGTGTGAATATGATTAAATATGACATTTAACATACAGTTTCTGTTTATTTTTGTTTTATTATTATTTATTAATTATTATTAATTTTAATGTACATGTATTATAAAAATATTTGTTTTAACGTGTTAACTTTTAATATATTAAGTGAAATATATGTTTGTGTTAGATTATATGAGTTTGGGACGAGGTTGGAATGGAATGGGTTAATTGTTTTTTTATTGTTTCCTATTGTTTCCTATGGGATTTTTTTTTCATCTGACGAATGTCTCAATTTACGAGCTTGCCCTCGGAACAGATTTATTTTGTAAGTCAATGTACCACTGTATTGCATTTTGCCAATTGCTTGCACTTTGATTATAAGAGAAAGTGATGTCACACGTATGTTAAGAGTGGGACAGCATTTTTTTTTTTATCTGAAGTTTGTGTGAGATTTTTTTAATATATGAGAAAGCTATTTTCGCAGCTTTTGAAGGCATTTCAAAATATCAAAATATGCTGCTCTGCACAACCTCATGCGAATACAAAAACTTTAGAGTTAACTGAGTCAGTTTGGCTGAGGAGCAGTGGTGGTCTAGTGATATAGGGCGCTGGATTGCTGATCCAAAGGTTGGGGGTTCGAGTCCCAGTCTCCACAAGGTCCCCCCCGGGCAGCTTACTGGGTTATCAAAGGCTGGCCATGTTTCTCACTGTCTACGGTGTGAAGTAAGATAAAGAACAGAACAGCACATCAACCTCACAGCCCTTTATTTATTTCTTAAGTGCTGCTCTCTCCTTCACCTCCTGTGTGAACCTGGTCATCCAACCCTGAATCAGCACCCACCTACCAGACAGATCAGTATTTTCTCTCTCTGCTACAAGTAGATTAAATGAATGATGTGTCTTTCTATGCAATAATAATAATTATAGTAAATAAGATGATAATATGGAAATAAACGAAAATATCAGTAACACAGATGAAGATAAATGATCTCGAGGATCTACTATAAGGGAGATATGTAACAAGAGCTGAAAACACTTCAAGAGCAAAGTGATTCACTTGTCTCACAAGGTGATTTTGTGTGCATTTCATTGGAAAAGCAATTTGTGTGTGTCACTTCCTGTGCGAGTGGATTTGACACTAAAACACACTTCCGTTATACCTCATCACTGACAAAAAAAGATGTCACATATACAGGAATCCCTCTATGGGATAAGGATGAGATGAATTTAATTCTGCGAGGGTGGCCCACCTGTGGCACTCGAGCCAAATGTGGCTCTTTGTCTGATTTCATGTGGCACTTATGTTCATATCAAAGTTTGTGTTTTTTTAAATTTTACCTGTTTGCTTCACTTGAGTTGATTATGGTATTTTTGTTAAATGCGGTTGTGGGTGAAATGAAAATAATACAAAGCTTCTCAGTATGGGCGAGATCATTTCAGTAAACAATTTGTGTCAAGTTAGATCTTAAAGGCAGAGGGAAAAATGCACAGTAAAAAAAATAAAATATGAAGATGAACACAGGACATTTTTAACAGAGTGGGAGAGTTTATATTTTTTGTTGAATGTAATAACGAGCCATTCTGTCTCATATCAGACACATTAGCACATTTCAAAGCTTCAAAAATCAGTGCCACTTCAGCTCACTGCATGCTAACTTCGACCAGGAATTTCCAAAAGGGACTAAACTTCACAGGCACAAGTTGTTCACTCTGAAATGTCAGGGAGAAAATCAGACAAAGTTTTTCCAAAAATTTACAAAGCGCTCAGAGACCGTAACGCTTGCATTATATCAACTTGGCTTGTAACATTACACGGGTCAGAACGCTATACAACGAAGGAGAATTCATTAAAAAATGCCTCAGTGATGTTGTTGAAATCTTGTCTCCTGAAAATGACAGATTAAAACACATTGTATTGGACGCCCAACTGTCCCGCCATACTGTTGAACACAGAATATCGGACATTAACACGATTATTGAATCACAGTTACACTCTGACCTTCAAAGATTTATTTTATCATGTTGGTGTGTGAATTTACAATAAATCTGGCTGAGCAGAGGTGTGTGTGTGTGTGTGTGTGTATATGTGTGTGTGTGTGTGTGTGTGTGTGTGTGTGTGTGTGTGTGTGTGTGTGTGAGAGAGCGAGAGAGAGAGAGAGAGAGAGAGAGAGAAATGGATGGGTGATGTTCATGTGTGCCACTGTGTATGATGTGGCTCTTGGCTTCTGACTGGTTGGCTACTCCTGCTCTAGAAACTACTGTTGATCCCCTTTCTCAGTGTCTGGCACACATTTTGCAGACATTTTGAAATTTTGCTGGCATGAATTCATGGCGGCTGGTGGCAAAATTTCTTTGGAGTGAGCGAGACAAAAAAAAAAGAAACAAAACAGCAAAATGCGTTAAACCACATAGAAAACTACTGTAGATCCAGTGAATGATGTTTTAATTCATATTTTCCACTCATGCACAGTCACAAAGTTGACAAAGAATTAGGGTTGCAGGGAGGTTGGTTCCCATCTCAGCCGATTCTGGCCAAGGGATACACCATGTACAAGTACACCATGGATAGCTTGCCAGGTCATTGCGGTGCCAACACACACAACCGTTCATACTCACACTCACACCAATGGGGTGATTTTGGAACAGCTAATTATCCGACGATGCAGGTTTTTGGACTGTGGGAGAAAACCAGAGTACCTGGAGCAAACCCATGCAAGCACGTGGAGAAGATGCAAATGCCACACCCACTCTCACCCACTACTGCTTTGCAATCACTGACTTCCTTCAAATTGCATCGTCTACACAACATGTAGTCTACCTGTGTGCTCATAACTCCACTTTTATAAGTCACCCTATGCTCCTGTCTCTTCTGGAAGAAAGTATTTACCACAGCCATTTCCATCCTTTTTGCAAAATCTATCAACATCTGTCCTTCTGTGTTCCTGTCCTGGAGACCAAACCTGCCCATCGCTTCCTCGTCCCCTCTGTTGCCTGCACCAACATGTCCACTGAAGTCTGCACCAATGACCACTCTTTCACCTCTGGGGGTACTCTGCATCACTTCATCTAACTCACTCCAGAATCTCTCCTTCTCTTCTAGCTCACATCCTGTCTGTGGGGCATAAGCAACATTGAACATCACACCTTCAATTTCTAACTTGAGACTCATCACTCTGTCTGACACTCTTTTCACTTCTAGAACATTCCTGACAAACTCCTCCTTCAAGATGACTCCTACTCCATTTCTCTTCCCATCCACACCATGATAAAACAGTTTAAACCCTGCTCCTAAGCTTCTAGCCTTGCTACCTTTCCACCTGGTCTCCTGAACACACAGTATGTCCACCTTCCTCATTTGCATCATGTCAGCCAGCTCTCTACCTTTTCCTGTCATAGTTCCAACATTCAAAGTCCCTACTAAATGCAAGAAAATATTTTAAAAGTCACCAATTTCATGAAATGACCCATGGGCTATGTTTTTGCCAAGTTTATTGGAGCTTGGTGTTCAAAAACCAGCCCTGTGGATCACAATTTCCATTCTTGAGTTTCCTCAAATTTGTCAGATTTGTACATTTGCAAAAGAAAGAAAAACCTTTTATGAATTTTTGAGACAGTATTGTTTTTCTGGGGTTATTGCTGGTTTGTTTTACCATGTTTGTGCTGTGTGGTATTCAATTTTACCATTTTAAACCTTTTCAGGCACACACTCTCTGCAGTACTTCTACACTGGAGTTACATCAGGAGTAAATTTCCCAGCGTTCACTGCTGTTGGACTGAAGGATGGAGAGCAGTTTGGTTACTATGACAGTAACATCAGGAAATATATCCCGAAGACAGAGTGGATAACGATCAGTGAAGATGATCCAGATTACTGGAAAAGAGAGACAGAGAAACATCAAGGCGAACAAGAGTGGTTCAAATTCACTGTTTCTACGCTAATGCAGCGTTTTAACCAGTCTACAGGTGAGACACATTCAGCCCAAATACTCACACACAATGCACTCTCTATGCACTTGTTGCATTTAAATTAGTGACATGTTCCTACTGCACACATTTTAACGTTTTATATTACACACACAGGGTTTTCTCTGGGTAACAGAGTTTTTTTTCCACAGTCCAAAAACATGCACAGTCAGCTGATTGGCTGTTCCAAATCAGCCCAAGGTATGAGTGTTTGTGTGAATGCTTGTGTGAGTGTTGGCTTTGCGATGGCCTGCTGAGCTATCCAGGGTGTACCTGGTGAGATGAGCACCAGCCTCTCTGTGACCCTAATTAGGATTAAATAGAAATATTAGAAAATTATTGGATTAATGAATTACACATGTTTACACATTTCTTCATTAAGTCTAAATATCAGTTTATAAAGGTTTAACTTTGTTTAACTTCTGTAAAGTTTACGAAATATTTTAAGTGATGATCGCATAGAGTGACAAATGCAGGCAGATCTGGCAAATTTTGGATTTGCCAACTTTTCTTATGAATGTCAATTTTGCCTTCTGCCATTAACACCATTTTTTAATGTTTAGTGGAAGCCATAAACGTGTGAATATTCATGAAAGACCATTGTTATTTTTTAAAAGATTGTTAGCAAATGTTAATTACAGAGTTTGCTACAATTAGCAACTATTTTACACTATTTGGGAACGTTTGGGACCTTTTGCTCAAACATTCAATGTCACAAGCAAATCTTGGAATTCAACACCTCTGAACTCATCAATGGACACAACTAATGCTCCAACAATGAATTGATAAAATCTATAGAAAATGATTATTAAGAGTGTTGGCAACAAATCTCATTATCAAATAGTCGTTCCATTATTGTGTAAGTC
This sequence comes from Plotosus lineatus, assembly GCA_024760905.1. NCBI lineage: Eukaryota > Metazoa > Chordata > Actinopteri > Siluriformes > Plotosidae > Plotosus > Plotosus lineatus. The sequence continues at coordinate 12,673,420 of CM045734.1, read as the reverse complement.
AGCCAGTACTGTTATGGATTGAACTTTTAGCCGGACCCAGGAATTGCAGGAGATGATGAACAGTTCAACAGATAAGGTTTATTAAAATAAATAAATAAACAGTGACAATCACTAGAAGCGCCGACAAAAATAAAATGGTAACAAACACTGATGACAATGAAGAAAACAAATGGTATCAAACACTGGAGATTGTGGCTGGGAAGGCTGGCTACCCACAGATTGATAACTAGGAGCAAGTAGAGAACACTAGGAAGTGCCCAAGTCAGTGAAACAATCTCCTGGCAGAAAAAAGTGAAGGTGCATCAGGTCTTTATAGTGGATTGATTGAGGAGTGGGATCAGGTATGCATTTCTGCAATCAGCCAGAGGTAGCTTAGCCACTCCCCTCATCAACAGTCTGCACTGCTAGGGAGAAAACAAAGTTAGCTTACACAGGAAAACCAAAATGAATCCTCAATAAACACACACCATAACAACCACAGACGAGTGCCACTCAGTACAGAGTTGAACGGACGTGTCATACGTACGCCTCACATTTTTTCATCTTTATAAACATTACAAAAGACGGCTCAGTCGACTGCCAGTGACACTGGGATGGAAAAAAGTATGAGACAGAAATCTTCAAAAGTTTGGGAGCATTTTAATCTCCATAGTCCCCGAAAATGTATTGAATGCAGGCTTTGTGAGATGGCTCGACACAGGAGGACTACAGTGACGCGGGAGCATCTGAAAAGAAAACATGTAGGAATTAATTATTGATGAGGAAGCCGGCCCTGTGTGTGTGTGTGTATGTGTGTGTGTGTGTGTATTAAATATTTAAATAGTGCTGTGCAAAAGTTTTTGCCCCTGACCAATTTCTGACATTTTTTGGCCATTTGTCACTGTCATCCAATTCAGATAAAGCTTCTTCTTCTTCTTCTTCTTCTTCTTCTTCTTCATCTTCTTTTCTTTTCGGCTGTTTCCTTATAGGGGTTGCCATAGCATATCATCTGCCTCCATCTCACCCTATCGTCTGCATCTTCTACTCTTACACCAACTACCTTCGTGTCCTCCTTCCGCACGTCCATGAATCGTCTCTTTGGTCTTCCTCTAGGCCTTCTGCCTGGTAGTTCCAACCTCAGCATCCTACTACCAATATACTCACTATCCCTCCTCTGTACATGTCCAAACCATCTCAATCTAGCCTCTCTGACTTTGTCTCCAAAACATCTAACATGTGCTGTCCCTCTGATGTACTCGTTTCTGATCCTATCCATCCTCGTTACTCCCAAAGAGAACCTCAACATTTTCATCTCTGCTACCTCCAACTCTGACTCCTGTCTTTTCCCCAGGGCCACTGTCCTGTTGTACACTTTTCCCTTCATTCTTGCCGATACTCTCCTATCACACGTCACACCGGACACTTTTCTCCATCCATTCCAACCTGCCTGCACGCGCTTCTTCACCTCTTTTCCACACTCTCCATTGCTCTGGATTGTTGAGCCTAAGTACTTAAAATCCTCCACTTTCTTTATCTCTGTCCCCTGTAACCTCACCGTTTCTCTTGGGTCCTTGTCGTTCACACACATGTATTCTGTCTTACTGAGACTAACCTTCATTCCCCTCCTTTCCAGGGCATACCTCCACCTCTCTAGATTTTCCTCCACTTGTTCTCTGCTCTCACTACAGATCACGATGTCATCTGCAAACATCATAGTCCGTGGAGATCCTTGTCTAACCTCGTCTGTCAGCCTGTCCATCACCATAGCAAACAAGAAGGGGCTGAGAGCTGACCCTTGATGCAGTCCCACCTCCACCTTGAACTCTTGTGTCACACCGAAAGCACACCTCACCACTGTCTTACATCTCTCATACATGTCCTGCCCCACTCTAACATACTTCTCTGCCACTCCAGACTTTCTCATGCAATACCACTATTCCTCTCTCGGCACCCTGTCATATGCTTTCTCCAGATCCACAAAGGCACAATGCAGCTCCTCCTGACCTTCTCTGTACTTCTCTATTAACATCCTCAAAGCAAACACTGCATCTGTGGTGCTCTTTCTTGGCATGAAACCAAACTGTTGTTCACAAATGCTAACCTCTACCCTTAGTCTAGCTTCCACTATTCTTTCCCATAACTTCATCGTATGGCTCATTAACTTTATGCCTCTGTAGTTGCCCCATCTCTGCACATCTCCCTTGTTCTTAAAAATGGGCACCAGTACACTTCTCCTCCATTCCTTTGGCATCCTCTCACTCTCTAAGACCTTGTTGAATGTTCTTGTCAGGAAATCTACTGCTACCTCTCCTAGACACTTCCATACCTCCACCGGTATGTCATCAGGACCAACTGCCTTTCCACTCTTCATCCTCTTCAATGCCCTCCTCACTTCACCCTTACTAATCTTTGCTACTTCCTGGTCCTCAACAGTCACCTCTTCTACTATTTTTTTCTCTCTCATTTTCCTCATTCATCAGCTCTTCAAAGGACTCTTTCCATCTTCCCAGCACACTTCTGTCATCAATCAATACATTTCCCTCTCTGTCCTTAATCACTCTTACTTTCTGCACATCCTTCTGCTGTGCCAACCTGTATAAATCATTTTCTCCCTCTTTACTTTCCAACCGAGCATACAAGTCATCATTCGCCCTCTTTTTGGCCTTTGACACCGCTACCTTCGCCTTACACTGTATCTCCCTGTACTCCTGTTTACTCTCTTCGGTCCTCTCAATGTCCCACTTCTTCTTAGTTAACCTCTTGCTTTGTACACACTCCTGCACTTCCTCATTCTACCACCAGGCCTCCTTATCTACTGTCCTTCAGAGGACACACCAAGTAGTCTCCTACCTGTCTCCCTGATCACATTAGTTGTGGCTGTCCAGTCATCTGGAAGCACTTCCTGACCACCCAAAGGCTGTTTCAACTCGTCCTTGAAGACAACACGACACTCTTCCTTTTTCAGCTTCCACCACTTTGTCTTTTGCTCTGCCTTTGCCTTCTTTACCTTCCTCACCATCAGTGTCATCCTGCACATCACCATTATATGCTGTTGGGCAATACTCTCACCCGCTACTACTTTTCAGTCACTGACTTCCTTCAAATTGCATCGTCTACACAAGATGTAGTCCACTTGTGTGCTCCGACCTCTGCTTTTATAAGTCACCCTATGCTCCTGTCTCTTCTGGAAGAAAGTATTCACCATGGCCATTTCCATCCTTTTTGTAAAATCCATCAACATCTGTCCATCTGTGTTCCTGTCCTGGATACCAAACCTGCCCATCATTTCCTTGTCCCTCTATTGCCTGCACCAACATGTCCACTGAAGTCTGCCCCAATGACCACTCTTTCACCTCTGGGGGTACTCTGCATCACTTCATCTAAGTCACTCCAGAATCTCTCCTTCTCTTCTCACTCACATCCTGCCTGTGGGGCATAAGCACTAACAGCATTGAACATTTCTACACCTTCAATTTCTAACATGAGTCTCATCACTCTGTCTGAGGCTTTTTTCACTTCTAGAACATTTCTGACAAACCCCTGCTTCAAGATGACTCCTTCTCTATCTCTCTTCCCATCCTCACCATGATAGAACAGCTTAAACCCTGCTCCGAAGCGTCTAGTGTTGCTACCTTTCCACCTGGTCTCCTGAACACACAATATGTCCACCTTCCTCCTCTGCATTATGCCAGCCAACTCGCTAGCTTTTCTTGTCATAGTTCCAACATTCAAAGTCCCTACTCTCAGTCCTAGACTCATGCTTTCCCTTTCTCTCTCTCTGATTACGGACACGCCTCCCACCTCTCCTTCTTCTACCATCAGTATTCCAATTTCCACCAGCACCCTGTTGGTTAACAGCACTGATGGCGGTTATTGTTATCCCGGGCCGCCGCCTATCCGGTACGACATTTGTTTTGACGATTCGCATTCTGTATTATGCAAAAGTTCTACACCGGATGCCCTACCTGTTGCAACCCTCTGAATATATCCAGGCTTGGAACCGGCGTGAGGACAGACTGGTTTGTCACCTCCTACCCCACCTCCTCACGACTGCATTTCATTTTAGATAAAGCAAACCTAAATATTATGCAAAGATAAAACCCAATAAACACAAAATGTAGTTTTCAGCGTGAACTGCATTTATTCAGAAAGGGGGAGGGGGAGGAATTGAACCTACAAGGGCCTGTGTGAATAAGTAATTGTCCCACAAAAAACAAAAAAAACATAATAGCTAATTGAACCACCTTTTGCAGCAATAATTGCAGTCAAGCATTTGAGATAAGAGTCGGAGTCTTTCACATCGCTGTGATGAGATGTTAGCCCTCTCTTCTCTGCAGAATTGTTCAAGATCAACCAGGTTGGATGGTTTTTGGGCATGAACAGCCTCTTTAAGATCATGCCATAGCATCTCAATAGGATTCAGGCTGGAACTTTGACTAGGCCACTCTAAAACCCTCATTTTATTCTTTTTTAACCATTTTTTAGCCATGTTCTTTTTTTAGTCCAGAAGTGGACTTGCTGGTGTGCTTCGGATCATTGTCTTGCTGCAGAAACTAGGTGCAGTTTAGCTTGAGGTCTCAAATTGATGGATGAACATACATTAGACATTCTTTGGCAGGATTTCTTGGTAACGAGCAGAATTCAAGGTTCCATCAATCATGACAAGTCATGCAGGTCCTGAAGCAGCAAAGCAGGGCCAGATCATCACACTTTCACCACCATGTTTGACTGTTGGTACAATGTTCTTTCGTATGCATCAAATGCATTGTTCCTGTTGCACCAGCCATACTTTTTCTTCCAAAAAGTTTAACTTTAGTTTTATCTGTCCAGAGGACATTATCCCAAAAGCTTTGGGAATGGATCAAGATGATTCTTTGCAAAAGTGAGTCGTGCCTTGAAATTCTTTTTTGTCAACAGTGGCTTTCGCATCGGAACTCTTCCATGGATGCCATTTTTTCCTGGTGTCTTTCATGGTGGAGTCATGAACATTGACATTAACTGAGGCAGGTGAGGCTACTTTTATGGTTAGTCTGTGCAGTGCTCTTGGAGAATTTTTGGTTGGTCAGCCACTCCTGGGAAGGGTCATCACTGTGCCATGCCTTCTCCATTTATGGATAATAGCTCTGACAGTGGTCTGCTGGAGTCCCAAATATCTACCTTTGTATTCTTTCCCAGACTGAGACATCTCTATAATCTTCTTTCTTGTTTGCTTTTGAAGCTCACTGGATTGTGGCATGATGATATGTGTTCAGTATGGCCTACCTCACCTACCAATCAGGAAATGTCTGGCAGCAATCAGGCCTGGGTGTGGCAATGAAATTGAACTCAGTTTTCCCCAGTAATAGGATTAATCACAATTACCTCACCTGTAAACAAGGGGGCAATTACTTTTTCACAGAGGTACATGCAGGTTTGTGTAGGATTTTTCTCTTAGCAAGTAAAATTGCAAGAGGGAAACTGCATTTTTTGAATACTTGGGTTATTTTTGTGTCATGTTTAAATTTGTTTGATGATCTGATAAAGTTAAGTGTGAAACGTGCAAAAAAAGTAAAAAATCAGTAAGGGGCAAAAACTTTGACACAGCGCTGCATACAGTAGGCCCCTGATTATTCGCGGTTTTGCACACACGGTTTGAGTATTCGCGGACTGCCGAGCAATTGACACGTCACTCAAATTCTCCTTCCTGCTGATTGGTTGAGATGATGCAATGCCCCCTTTCCCTCATTCATGCACAAGTAGTCAATGAGCCTCTTTTTTTTTTTTGTAGTGTGTTTTTATTACCAGTTAAGCTTTATGATACCACTCAAACGCTGTGTCTTCTCTGGCTAAGCGATAGAAAACGTTTGATGTCTCTTCTGAATAAATAACACTTTCTCCTGAAGAAACGACAATTTCCTCTGAACTGTTGTATTAAAGTATTTTTCAATTATTATTCCAGTACAGTACCTAAGTTAATTCTGAGAATGTTTGTGCGTGAGATTTTATGTTCTGTAGCATGTTTAACAAACGATACCAAAAGGATAAACTTTATTCCGCTTCATGTCCTTTTACATTGAACTTGGAGTGACGTCTTCAAGATGACGCTGCCTAGAGGGCAACATCGCGGAGTTCTCAGTCAAATTGTTTCTTTGTTCATTTTAATTTGTTTGTTCATGTTTTGCACGCACTATGCTCGTCTATGACCAGTCGACCTTACTACAGCTACGAGCAGCTTCAGCTTCGGGCAAATAAGCACGCAACAACTTCTTTCTTGAGCTAATATGCTATGGGAGCTCATTGCTCGCCACACCCCGGCTAACAATAAGCCCAGACGGAGTTCTCAGAGTCTCCGGCGCTTGGTTAGCACTTCCGGTCATACTGCTTGAAAATGTTCAGTCCCTGCGAAACAAGATGGACGAGCTTCATGCTCAAATTGCAGCACAGAGGGATCTACAGGACTGTTTCTGTGAAACATGGCTTGAGGAGAGTACACCCGACGAGACTATTGCACCAGCTGGCGGCCTTCATTCCCTGCGATCCCAAGCACCGGAGTCGTCGTTCGGCCCCTTCCTGCCTGGGCTTATTGTCAGCTGGGGTGTGGCTAGCATTGAGCTACCATAGCATATTAGCTCACGACAGGAGTTGAAGACTCCGATCTCATCACTGTAGTAGGGTCGACCGGTCATAGACGAGCCTAGTGTAAAACATGAACAAACAAAACAACAAATAAAACAAATTAAAACAAACAGAGAAACAATTTGACTCAGAGAACTCCGCGACGTCGCCCTCTAGGCAGCACCATCTTGGAGATGTCACTCCAAGTTCAATGTAAAAAGACATGAAGCGTGATAAAGTTTATCCTTTTGGCATCGTTTGTTAAACATGCTACAGAAGATAAAATCTCACGCACAAACATTCTTAAGATTAACTTAGGTACTGTAATGGAATAATAATTGAAAAAGACTTTAATACAAGTGCTTTACAACAGTATATGCTGTATAATGTATTTATTTTTTCATCAATAAAAATAAGAGTAAAAATTGAAAAGCTTTTGTGAACCATGACTACATTTTACTACATTAATACTGTATTAATGAGTAAGACTGTCTATAAAATGTGTTTAAGAAGCATATTTTAGCGCATGTAATAGATCATAGTATTTTACTTCCAGCTGCTCATTCGCGCATGTGACTTGACATATGGGGTTTTACATCCGGGGACAGAATTCACGGATTATCTTGATTCGTGGGAGGGCTCGGAACCAAACCCCCGCAAATATCAAGGGCCTACTCTCTCTCTCTCTCTCTCTCTCTCTCTCTCCCTCTCTCTCTCTCTCTCTATACACACACACACACACATATATATATATATATATATATATATATATATATATATATATATATATATAAAATGCAGCCTTGAGGGAGGGGCACAAGCCAGTGTCTCTCCCTCACGCCGGTCCCAAGCCGGGATAAATGCAGAGGGTTGTGTCAGGAAGGGCATCTGGCGTAAAACAAATGTCAAATAAAACATGCGAGTCACAACAAAGAAATTCATACCGGATCGGTCGAGGCCCGGGTTAAGAACGACCGCCATCAGTGCTGTCAATCAACAGGGTGCTGGTGGAAATTGGACAACTATTGGTCGAAGACGTCGAAGGAGAGGTGGGAGGCGTGTCTGCAGGCAGAGAGAGAAGAGGGAAGGCATGAGTCTAGGATTGAAAGTAGGGACTTTGAATGTTGGAACTATGACAGGAAAAGATAGGGAGCTGGCTGACATGATGCAGAGGAGGAAGGTGGACATACTGTGTGTTCAGGAGACCAGGTGGAAAGGTAGCAAGGCTAGAAGCTTAGGAGCAGGGTTTAAGCTGTTTTATCACAGTGTGGATGGGAAGAGAAATGGAGTAGGAGTCATCTTGAAGGAGGAGTTTGTCAGGAATGTTCTAGAAGTGAAAAGAGTGTCAGACAGAGTGATGAGTCTCAAGTTAGTAATTGAAGGCATGAGGTTTAATGTTGTTAGTGCTTATGCCCCACAGGCAGGATGTCAGCTAGAAGAGAAGGAGAGATTCTGGAGTGACTTAGATGAAGTGATGCAGAGTACCCAGGGCAGACTTCAATGGACATGTTGGTGAAGGAAACAGGGGGGACGAGGAAGTGATGGGCAGGTTTGATATCCAGGACAGGAATGCAGAAGGACAGATGTTGATAGATTTTGCAAAAAGGATGGAAATGGCTGTGGTAAATAGTTTCTTCAGCCCTAGCCACAACCCGATTAAAAAGTAACCAAAACCTCCCCAGCACTGTGTTTACCAAAAAGATGTTTAGTGCCGCATGTTAGAAACTATTTGCAAACACAATTGTTTGTGACAAAAATGAATTCACATATTATCTTGTGGCAGTTGCCTAATCTGAACGAACAGTGCATTTGTATTCCAGTGAGGGGGAAAACAAATCCCCACAGCATGATTCTTCCACTTCCATGTTTCACTGTGGGTATGAGGTATTAAAAGGATGTACGATGTCCGTTTTCTGCCACAAATGACATATTGCACTTAGGATAAATAGTTCAATTATGGGCTCATCTGGCCAGTGCTCTATCCTCCAGTTGTTTGCTGTGTCCCATACATGGCTTGTGACATAAGGCAAAGAGCACTTTTTCAAGGCTTTCATTTAACAATGGCTTTCTGCCTGCCACTGCTCCATAAATACCAGATTTGTGGTGTGCACAACCAAATGTTGTCCAGTGGGCAGATTCTTCCCATGTGGATCTCTGTAACTGTTGAACTCTGCAGCTCATCCAGACTTACCAGAGTAATTCTCTGATCAAGGCTCTTCTTGCCCAACCCATCAGATGATGGATTGAACAGTGCTCCATACGATGTTAAAAGCTTGGGATATTTATTTTCTTACCTGACCCTGCTTGTACTTTCTCCACAGCTTCATCCCTGACCTGTCTGTTGAGTTCCTTGGCCTTTATGATGCTGTTTGCTTAATAATGTTCTCTAACACATTTGTGAGGCCTTCACAGAAGAGCTGCATTCTAATATTCTAAAATTAAATTACACACAGGTGAACTTTATTTAGAAATTGGGTGACTTCTGATGCAATTGGCTGCACTGGATTATATTCAGTGGTGTCAGAGTACAGTGTGCTGAATACAAATGTATGCAGCACTTTTCAGGTTTTTATTTGTACAAACATTTTGAAAACCAAGCACTGTATGGAAAGGTTTGAATAGTTTTGCAAGCCTTAAGGTTCTTCGAGAAGCAACCGATGAAGTGTTTTAATATGTTCAACCATCTCTCCTGCCTTTTTAAGTGGAATGAACATCTGTGCTTATTCATCATGGGTTAAAGAAAATAAATAATTTCTTTGTTTCTCTATGAATTCCTGAATGTTTACACCAGATCAGTTGATTACTCACTTAATAGCAACCATATCCAGTCTGTACTGTTGGCCAGCAGGGAAGAAGAAGAAGAAGAAGAAGAAGGTGGTTCAGGAAAGAGTACATTGATTTTTGGAATGATTATTGCTAAAGGGAGGGGGCTGGGTAATGTGTTGGAAGTGAATAAAAGCTCTGACAGATCATTGAGAGTAAAGCTAGTACTTGAAGGAGTGAAAGTGGATGTCATCAGTGCATATGCCCCACAGGTAGTGTGTGAGTCAGAGGAGAAGAATAACATTTGGAGGGAGTAAGATGGAATGGCTGAGAGGATGAAAATACACACAAAGTTGAACAAGGGGTGATGTGAGCAACACTTAATTGTCATTCGAGTGAGAACTGAGATGATGTGGAAGTAATGAGAAATTTTAGTGTCAAGGAAGGGAACGCTAAAAAGCAGATGGTGGTAGATTATGCAAAGAGCATGGAACGACAGTAATACATATTTTAATAATATGGAGGAACACACAGTGACATATAACAGTGGAGTAATGTGTTGGTAGGCGGACTCTGTCTAATGCAGGACACATAAGCGAAATAATTAGTGATTGTAGGTGGTGGCAGGGGATAGTGTTGCTTGACAACATCTAATGGTACTCTGCTGAATGCCTTTAGAATTGAAAAAGAGCAGAGTGGGAGAGAACCAAAAATGAGATCATGGAAGCCAAAGGAGAAAGACTGTTGTGTGAAATTCAGAGAGGAGGTAAAACAGGTGTTGGGTGTGAGGAGATGCTGGATATCTAGAGAGCTACAGCGTTGTGGATAAGAAGGTACTTGAGGTGGCATCTGGACAAAAGAAGGACAAAAAGACTGAGTGGTGGAATGAGAGTTCAGGAAAGCATTAAAGGGAAGAAAGTAGTATAATTAATGTGGGACATTCAGAGAGATTAAGAATGCAGACAGGTGTACAAGGAGGTGCTGTTCAAAGTGAAAAGAGATGTGGAAAAAGCTAAGAGATGGTTCAGCATGGTCTACATTTTCACAAGCATACAGAGAGTACTCTTTTTAAAGACCCCACTCAAAAGCATGCATTTGTGATGCAAATGTTGATTTCCCAAGTACATGGAAAATAGGAAAGAATAATGTGACATCTGAAACATGCATTCAATAATAAAGAAATAGAGTTAAAGTAGTACTGCCTGCACATTCAGTTACCGGTATATAACTGTAAAGGGCTGCTACTACATATAAATGTATATCTCTGCATCATTTTGGCTTGTTTGTTTTTATATAATGAGCTGGAATGAGTGAATGATTTATGTTCGCCATTTTCAGCAGATTTCTCCCCCAGTGCAACTAACTGGGTTATCAAAGGCGGGCCATGTCTCTCACTGTCTATGGTGAGAGGCATGTAAAAGAACCATTGCTGACTTTCATGAAGAGTAGCTGCATAGCCGTCAGCGTGTTTCTGTCCCTTGCTAAAAGGTTCTGACAAGAAGGGCGTCCGGCGTAAAAACCCATGCCAAATCAAAGGTGCGAATCATTCACTGTGGTGACCCCTGATAAAGGGATAAAGAAGATTTTCAGCAGATTTCTCTGCCAGCAAATAAAAATTGCACTGCAAGTCTGGTTTACATGATATTCAGAAACCCTGTGTACAGGGATTTGTAGCTCCCTAATTGAGTAAAATGATACTAGAATCCAAAGTAAAATCTACAATACACTGAAAATTCTTTAAATGATCTTTTGTATATATATTTGCTGCATCACCTATACACTCTACTCAAAATTACAACCAAGTGCTACACACGAGTTTACAAAGGACCATCACGGAAGTACGACATCCAGTTTCAGTTCCTTTTCAGCATAAACAAGAACAACTATTTCTAAACACCATCACTACTAAGTCATCCACATAAGACTCCTTCTTCTTCTTCTTTTCCTTTCGGCTGTTCCTTTAAGGGGTCGCCACAGCAAAAATCTACACATATACATGTTCGTATACGTCAGTCGGGGGGATCCTACTTCGCGGATTTCAGTTATCGTGGGGGGATCTCGGTCCTAATTAACAATGAAAAGTGAGGGACCCCTGCATTTCTCAAACAAATAAAATAAAATACTATCCAAAACTTGGCATAAGCCTGTGAAGGTGATCATTCTGCTGAATTACTGATTCTATTCTGGCCTTCCTTTCTGAAGCTTATGGTCCATGTCATGCTGATGTTTTTATGATGTTTAAAAAAAAAGCAATGTCACACCATCATCATCACCATCATCAGCATAATCACCACTATCATCGGCATCACCAGCACTATCATCATCATTACCACCCACCATTTTCACGATCATCAGCATCATCATCACTCCTACCAGCATCAACAGAACCACCATCATTATCATCAGCATCATCATCACTCCCACCAGTATCAACAGCATCACTACTATCACCATCAGCAGCAGCATCATCAGCATCATCATCAGCACCACCAACTTCACCATCATCATCACTTTAATCATCATCACTACCACCAACTTCACCATCACTATCATCATCACCCCCACCATCACTATCAGCACCACCATCACATGACCATATTGATGTGCATTTATTGGTTTGAAGCTAAATACAGATGTGTGAGATGCTCATCTGTTACTGGTTGCCTACCCAATGTGTTAGTGGTTCCCATTTATACTGTTGGGTGAACAGAGACATGAGACTCTTAGTTCTATGGGGATTTTATGGGATTCAAACTCATACATGTCCTGATTATGAGCTTAGCACGCTAATCACAACACAATCAGCCCCACAAAGTAAACTTGTATTGAATTTATATTCAGACTTATGAGAGAGAATATATTGATAGTAGGATGGTGAGGTTGGAACTACCAGGCAGAAGGCCTAGAGGAAGACCAAAGAGGAGATTTATGGATGTGGTAAAGGAGGACATGAAGGTAGTTGGCGTAAGAGAAGAAGATGCAGAGGATAGGGTGAGGTGGAGGCAGGTGATTTGCTATGGCGACTCCTAAAGGGAACAGCTGAAAGGAAAAGAAGAAGATTCAGACCTATGAGATTACTGAGTGGCAATATGACTATGACACAAGCACATGGTGAAAAAATGTTCTTGATAAAGTACAAACCAGATTCCAAAAAAGTTGGCACACTATACAAATTGTGAATAAAAACTGAATGCAATGATGTGCAAGTGCCAAATTTCAATATTTTATTCCGAATAAAACGTAGATGACAGTGTCAAAATGTATCATTTTCAGGGAAAATATGTTGATTTTAAATTTCATGGTGTCAACAAATTTCAAAAAGTTGGGACAAGGCCATTTTCATCACTGTGAGGCATCCCCTCTTCTTCTTACAACAGTCTGCAAACGTCTGGAGACCCAGGAGACAAGCTTCTTAAGTTTAGAAAAAGGAATGCTGTCTCATTCTTGTCTAATACAGGCCTTGAACTGTTCAACTGTCTTGGGCCTTCTTTGATGCACCTTCCACTTTATGATGCACCAAATGTTCTCTATAAGTGAAAGATCTGGACTGCAAGCTGGCCATTCCAATACCTGGATCTTTTTTCTATGCTGCCATGATGTTGTAATTAATGCTGCATGTGGTCTGGCATTATCATATTGAAAAATCCAAAGTCTTCCCTGAAAGAGACAACGTCTGGATAAGAGCATATGTTGTTCTAGAAGTTGAATAGTCCTTTCTGCATTGACAGTGCCTTTTCAGATGTGCAAGCTGCCCATGCCACACGCACTCATGCAACCTCATACCACAACAGATGCAGGCTTCTGAGCTGAGTGCTGATAAGAACTTGGGCTGTACTTGTTCTCTTTAGTCTGGATGACATGGCTTCACAACTTTCCATAAAGAACTTTGACTCGTGATTCGTCTGACCACAGAACAGTTTTCCACTTTGCGACACTCCATTTTAAATGACCCCTGGCCCAGAGAAAACGCCTGTGTTTCTGGGTCCTGTTTAGAAATTTCTTCTTCTTTGTACTGTAGAGTTTCAATTGTTGATGGCGGATGGCACGGTGGATTGTGTTCACCAACAATGGTTTCTGGAAGTATTGCTGAGCCCATTCTGTCATTTCCCTTACAGTAGCGTTTCTGTTTGTGGTGTAGTGCCATTTAAGGGACCAAAGATCACGGGCATCCAGTATGGTTTTTCAGCTTTGACTCTTACGCACAAAGATTGTTCCAGATTCTCTGAATCTTTGGATGATGTTATGCACTGTAGATGATGATAACTTCGAACTCTTCATTTTTCACTGGGGAACACCTTTCTAATATTGCTCCACTATCTTTCTGCGCAACATTGAGGGAACTGGTTTCCTCTACCCATCTTTGCTTCTGAGAGACATTGCCACTCTGAGAAGCTCTTTTTATATTTAGTCATGTTGCCAATGGACCTCATTAGTGGTATTTGGTCTTCCAACTTTATACATGCAATTGACTTTTCCAGCTTCTTATTGCTACCTGTCCCAACTCTTTTGAGATTTGTTGACACCATGAAATTTAAAATCAACATATTTTTCTCTTATAATGATACATTTTCTCAGTTTAAACTTTTGACCTGTCATCTATGTTTTATTTGGAATAAAATATTGAAATTTGGCACCTCCACATCATTGCATTCAGTTTTTATTCACAATTTGTATAGTGTGCCAATATTTTTGGAATTCAGTTTGTAAATTGCAGTTACATTTTTTTAAATAGAAAAGATAAAATATTTGCTGGAGGACAAAAGAAACAGTAGACAACAAATGAAAATGGAATGCATAATGAATAGTGAATGGTTTTCATGGATGTGTGTGTGTGTGTGTGTGTGTGTGTGTGTGTGTGTGTGTGTGTGCATGCGTACACGCTTGTGTCCATGTATTTCTGCAGGTGTCCACACACTACAAAGGGTATATGGCTGCGAGGTCGATGATGACGGCACCAATAGAGGATACAGACAGGATGGTTATGATGGAGAAGATTTCATCAGTTTGGATTTGAAAACTAGTACTTGGACTGCAGCTAAACCTGAAGCTCAGATCACCAAGCATGAGTGGGAGATTGGAGGAGGGATGGCTATATACTGGAAGAACTACTTAGAGAATGAGTGTATCGAGTGGTTAAATAAATTTTTGAACTACGACAGAGAGAGGAAAGGTAAAGCATGTGACCTGCTCTTGTAGCACACCTATTGACTATACACACACCAACACACTCCTTCACATTTTATTATGTGGTAAGATAAGATAAGATAAGATAAGATACAGCTTTATTAATCTCACAATGGAGAAATTCACTGTTATAGGCTCTTGAGGTACTATCAGTAGGGGGTGCAAAAATAGATACAAGTACAAACATACACACGTACATATATAAGTAAATAAATAAATAGATACATAAATAGTATAAATTACTAAACAATAAAAGAAAAGAATAAAAGAAAAGAATAAAAGAAAAGAATGGAGCAACTTTGTAGACTGGCCTATATTAAAGTGTAAATGTATCTGAGTGCAGAGTAAATGGGTTGATATGGTTCACAGTCAGTGGGGTAGATGTGGTTGATTAAAGTGCACGGGGTTTTTATTGCACATAACCGGTATTTTCACAGACAGTTACAAAGTGGCGTTGTACAGTCTGACAGCGGTGGGAATGAACGACCTGCGGTAGCGCTCCTTCCTGCACTGAGGATGCCTCAGTCGTCCACTGAAGGAGCTGCTCAGCTCCTCTACAGTCTGGTGCAGTGGGTGAGAGCTGTTGAACAGGATGGATGTAGATTTCTTTTTTTCAGCATAAGAGTACTTCAATTTTTTTATTTTAGATGCCAATAGGTATTTAAAAGATGGTATTTATGTATCTATCATCATCATCTTCCACAGTCAGGTCACGGTGGGGGCTGCCTAAGCAGTGAGGTCCAGTTGTCCCTCTCCCCAGCCACTTCCTCCTGCTCTTCCAAGGCCAGCCAAGAGACATGGTTCCTCTAAAGTATTATAACCCCTGGGGGCCTCTTCCTAGTTGGACATGCCCGAAGCACCACACCAGGGAAGCGATCGGGAGGCATTCTGATCAGATGCCCGAGCCACCTCTACTAGCTCCTCTTAATGCAGAGGAGAAGCGGTTGAATTCTGAACTCCCCCCGGATGACAAACCTTCTCACCCTATCTCTAAGGAAGAGCCCTGACACCCAGAAAAGAAACCTTATTTCAGAATCTTGTTTTCACAATCTTGTTCTTTCGGTAACGACCCAAAGCTGATGACCATAAATAAAGGGTTGGAACGTAGATCGACTGGTAAATTGAGAGCTGTGCCTTCTGGCTGAGCTCTCAATTTACAGCAGAGGCTGCAGGGATCCACCTGTTGATCTCCCGCTCCCTCTTTCCCTCAATCATGAACAAGACACAGAGATACTGTTGAAATCCTCCACTTGAGACAGGACTTCATTCCACACTCAGAGGGTGCATTCCACCCTTTTCCAGCTGAGAACCATGGCCTTGTACGTTGAGGTGCTAATTCTCATCATGGCTGCTTAACACTCAGCTGCGAGTTGCTGAAAGCCCCAGCTTGCCAAAAGGACATCATCTGCACAAAGCAGAGACAAGTTTCCAGTGCAGACCAAGCATGTTTAACAAACAATACCAAAATGCTAAACTTTATTACGCTTCATGTCCTTTTACATTGAACTTGGAGTGACGTCTTCAAGATGGCGCTGCCTAGAGTGCGACGTCGCAGAGTTCTCAGAGTCAAATTGTTTCTTTGTTTGTTTGAATTAGTTTTATTTGTTGTTTTGTTTGTTCATGTTTTGCACTATGCTCGTCTATGACCGGTCGACTCTACTACAGCTATAAGATCGGAGTCTTCTGAAGTTTAGCACCATCCTATCCTGAGCTACTATGCTATGGTAGCTCAATGCTAGCCGCACCCCGGCTAACAATAAGCCCAGGCAGGAAGGGGCCGAACAACGACTCCAGCACTTAGGATTGCAGGGGTTGAAGGCCGTGTAGCCGGCAGGTGCAATCGCCTCGTAGGATGTACTCTCCTTGAGCCATGTTTCACAGAAACACAGCATGGAGCAGTCCTGTAGATCACTCTGCACGGCAATCTGAGCATGAAGTCCATCTTGTTTCGCAGGGACTGAACATTTTCAATCAGTATGACCGGAAGTGCTAACTTTCCCCTTCTAACCAAGCGCTGGAGACTCTGAGAACTCCACCTGGACTTATTGTTAGCCAGCGTCATAGACGAGCATAGTGCAAAAAAAAAAGTCCATTAGACCGGTTATAAATGAGCATAGTGCAAAACATGAACAAACAAAACAACAAATAAAACAAATTAAAACGAACAAAGAAACAATTTGACTCTGAGAACTCCGCGACGTCACCCTCTCGTCAGCGCCATCTTGGAGACGCCACTCCAAGAAGTCATTCCAAGTTCAATGTAAAAGGACATGAAGCGTAATAAAGTTTATCCCTTTAATATTGTTTGTCAAACATGCTATGGAACATAAAATCTCACGCACAAACATTTTAAACATTAACTTAAGGTTTGTACTGAAATACTAATTGAAAAAGACTTTAATACAACAGTTCAGAGGAAACTGTCGTTTCTCAGGAGAAAGTCTTATTTCTTCAGAAGAGACATCCAGCCTCTTGTATTGCTTAACCAGAGAAGATGCACAGCATTTGAGTGGCATCATAGAGCTTAACTGGTAATTAAAACACACACAAAAAGAGGCTCATCGACAACTTGTGCGCAAATGAGGAAAAAGAGGTGTTACATCATCTGAACCAATCAGCAGGAAGGAGGACAGCCATTGGCTGAATTTGCATGATGAGTCAGCTGCTCAGCAGTCCGTGAATACTCAAACCGTGAGTGCAAAACCGCGAATAGTCAAGGGCCTACTGTACTAACAGCTTTTAATTACATTATACACAAAGATCCAAGATATAATATGGTTGTAAAATAACAGAAGTGTAGCTTTACAACACCACATCATGCATACATGGTCCGCATGGTCCTCACATAAACTTAAACATACACAATTTGATATAAGTAAAAATAACAATAAATGAAGTAGTACAACTACAGGATGTACATGAAGTTCTATTATACCGAATCAAGTATTGCTTAATGTTTTTATCATTAAAATTATGTACATTTGTATTTAATAAATGTACTATTCAATAGTGGTGGTCTAGCGGTTAGGGCGCAGGATCGCTGATCCTAAGGTTGGGGGTACGAGTCCCCACAGGGTTGTCACTGTCCCCCCCAGTGCAGCGAACTGGATTATCAAAGGCAGGCCATGTCAATGGTGAGAGGCATGTAAAAGAACCATTGCTGACTTTCGTAAAGAGTAGGCTGCAGAGCCGTCAGCATGCTTCTATGACCTGGAGAGGGATGGGTTCCGCCATGCCAAATCAGCCCAAGTCTCACCATGAAGGTGCCCCAACAAGATCCTCAGGATGTTAAGGGATAAGTGAAGTGAAGTGAATATTCAATAAGCTGTTGACATTCAGAAAATGCAAAATTACTAAGTCATTAAAATAAAAAATTTAAGCATCAGAAAAAATCTACTCGTGAAAATTGAATGGTTTAAACTTCAGTACAAACATTAACACTGAAATAGAATTGCATATTGAGCAAAATAAACTATTTAAACATATTAAATACTGTACTCATAAACATTAGAATAGTGTAAGTGCATCTCGTGCTTTTATTAGCATATTGTGAAGCCTTAATTATTAATGCATGCATATTAATTTTTTAAGGTGGGATTAAATGTGGAGCATCATCCGCGCATTCGCAGAACTGTATCATACACGACTAGTCCTTATCAGACCTGCGAACATATGAGCAGAGGATTGATCTATTTATACTGAACAACATTAACATTATAGCAATGCCCATAAATGCAGCCGTGAGGGAGGGGCATAAGCCAGTGTCTCTCCCTCACGCCGGTCCCAAGCCCGGATAAATGCAAAGGGTTGCGTCAGGAAGGGCATCCGGCGTAAAACAAATGCCAAATAAAACATGCGAGTCACAACAAAGAAATTCATACCGGATCAGTCAAGGCCCGGGTTAACAACGACCGCCATCAGTGCTGTCAATCAACAGGGTGCTGGTGGAAATTGGACTACTGTTGGTCGAAGACATCGAAGAAGGAGAGGTGGGAGGCGTGTCCGTAGGCAGAGAGAGAAGAGGAAAGGCATGAGTATAGGACTGAAAGTAGGGACTTTGAATGTTGGAACTATGACCGGAAAAGGTATAAAGTTGGCTGACATGATGCAGAGGAGGAAGGTGGACATACTGTGTGTTCAGGAGACAAGGTGGAAAGGTAGCAAGGCTAGAAGCTTAGGAGCAGGGTTTAAGCTGTTTTTTCATGGTGTGGATGGGAAGAGAAATGGAGGAGGGGTCATCTTGAAGGAGGAGTTTGTCAGGAATGTTCTATAAGTGAAAAGAGTGTCAGACAGAGGGATGAGTCTCAAGTTAGAAATTGAAGGCGTGATGTATAATGTTGTTAGTGCTTATGCTCCACAGGCAGGATGTGAGCTAGAAGAGAAGGAGAAATTCTGGAGTGAGTTAGATGAAGTGATGCAGAGTACCCCCAGAGATGAAAGCGTGGTCATTGGGGCAGACTTCAATGGACATGTTGGTGAAGGAAACAGAGGGGACGAGGAAGTGATGGGCAGGTTTGGTATCCAGGACAGGAACGCAGAAGGACAGATGTTGGTAGATTTTGCAAAAAGGATGGAAATGGCTGTGGTAAATACTTTTTTCCAGAAGAGACAGGAGCATAGGGTGACTTATGAAAGCGGAGGTAGGAGCACACAGGTAGACTACATCTTGTGTAGGCGATGTAATTTGAAGGAATTCAGTGACTGAAAAGTAGTAGCGGGTGAGAGTGTTGCCAAACAGCATAGGATGGTGGTGTGCAGGATGACTCTGATGGTGAGGAAGGTGAAGAAGGCAAAGGCAGAGCAGAAGACAAAGTGGTGGAAGCTGAAAAAGGAAGAATGTCGGGTTGTCTTCAAGGAGGAGTTGAAAATGGCTTTAGGTGGTCAGGACATGCTGCCAGATGAGTGGACAACTACAGCTAATTTGATCAGGGAGACTACTTGGTGTGTCATCTGGAAGGAGAGGAGATAAGGAGACTTGGTGGTGGAATGAGGAAGTGCAGAAGTGTGTACCAAGGAAGATGTTAGCTAAAAAGAAGTGGGACATTGAGAGGACCAAAGAGAGTAAACAGGAGTACAGGGAGATACAGCGTAAGGCAAAGATAGCGGTGTCAAAGGCCAAACAAAGGGCGTATGATGACTTGTATGCTTGCTTGGAAAGTAAAGAGGGAGAAAATGATTTATACAGGTTGGCACAGCAGAGAAATAGACATGGAAAGGATGTGCAACAAGTTAGAGTGATTAAGGACAGAGAGGGAAATGTATTGGCTGATGACAGAAGTGTGCTGGGAAGATGGAAAGAGTACTTTGAAGAGCTGATGAATGAGGAAAATGAGAGAGAAAAAAGAGTAGAAGAGGTGACTGTTGGGGACCAGGAAGTAGCAAAGATTAGTAAGGGTGAAGTAAGGAGGGCATTGAAGAGGATGAAGAGTGGAAAGGCAGTTGGTCCTGATGACATACCGGTGAAGGTATGGAAGTGTCTAGGGGAGGTAGCAGTAGATTTCCTGACAAGAACATTCAACAAGGTCTTAGAGAGTGAGAGGATGCCAGAGGAATGGAGGACAAGTGTGCTGGTGCCCATTTTCAAGAACAAGGGAGATGTGCAGAGTTGTGGCAACTACAGAGGGATAAAGTTGATGAGCTATACGATGAAGTTATGGGAAAGAATAGTGGAAGCTAGACTAAGGGCAGAGGTCAGCATTTGTGAACAACAGTTTGGTTTGATGCCAAGAAAGAGCACCACCGATGCAGTGTTTGCTTTGAGGATGTTAATAGAGAAGTTCAGAGAAGGTCAGAAAGAGCTGCATTGTGCTTTTGTGGATCTGGAGAAAGCATATGACAGGGTGCCGAGAGAGGAACCTTGGTATTGCATGAGAAAGTCTGGAGTGGCAGAGAAGTATGTTAGAGTAGTACAGGACATGTATGAAAGATGTAAGACAGTGGTGAGGTGTGCTGTCGGTGTGACAGAAGAGTTCAAGGTGGAGGTGGGACTGCATCAAGGGTCAGCTCTGAGCCCCATCTTGTTTGCTATGGTGATGGACAGGCTGCCAGACAAGGTTAAAGGGTCAGCTCTGAGCCCCTTCTTGTTTGCTATGGTGATGGACAGGCTGCCAGACAAGGTTAGACAAGAATCCCCATGGACTATGATGTTTGCAGATGACATTGTGATCTGCAGTGAGAGCAGAGAACAAGTGCAGAAAAATTTAGAGAGGTGGAGGTATGCCCTGGAAGGTAAGGGAATGAAGGTTAGCCTCAGTAAGACAGAATACATGTGTATGAATGCCAAGGACGAAAGAGGAATGGTGAGTTTACAGGGAGCAGAGATAAGGAAGGTGGAGGATTTTAAGTACTTAGGCTCAACAATCCAGAGCAATGGAGAGTGTGGAAAAGAGATGAAGAAGCGTGTACAGGCAGGTTGGAATGGTTGGAGAAAAGTGTCCGGTGTGATGTGTGATAAGAAGGTATCGGCAAGAATGAAAGGAAAAGTGTACAAGATGGTGGTGAGGCCAGCGATGTTGTATGGTTTAGAAACAGTGGCGCTGGGGAAAAGACAGGAGGCAGAGCTGGAGGTAGCAGAGATGGAAATGTTGAGGTTCTCTTTGGGAGTAAAAGGATGGATAGGATCAGGAATGAGCACATCAGAGGGACAGCACGTTACACGTTTTGGAGACAAAGCCAAAGAGGCCAGATTGAGATGGTTTGGACATGTACAGAGGAGGGATAGTGAGTATATTGATAGTCGGATGCTCAGGTTGTAACTACCAGGCAGACGGCCTAGAGCAAGACCAAAAAGACGATTCATGGACGTGGTGAAGGAAGACATGAAGGTAGTTGGTGTAAGAGAAGAAAATGCAGAGGATAGGGTGAGATGGAGGCAAATGATTCGCTGTGGCGACCCCTGAAGGGAAAAGCCAAAAATAAAAAAAGAAGAAGAAGATCATAGCAATGCCCATAGGCCTTCTGGGCACATGCTGCACGTATAACACAGTGACACTGATAGCTCAGAAAAGTTCATCAAACTTTAGAACTTTAAAATAATACCATGCAATGTCATTTATCATATAAATCACATTAATATTATCATTATGCTGGAGAAGTGGAATGTAATTTATCGGAATCTGGACCAATTTGGAGCATGTTGAGCCTGAGGCTGAGTCAGCAAGTAGTTGATTCCATGAGTTCTGTGTTATTGGGAATGTTGTTGAATTTGACCAGTTAAAAGAGTAATCTAACAATTGTGAAAAAAATAGTTTAAAGATGAAATGCTTTCTGTTGTGATGCTGAGGAATCATGTAAGAAAAGCAGCTCATCTACAATATACAAATTAATTTTATGCTGTGATATTGAAATATGTCTTCCGTATATGTAATATTACAGTTCTGATGTATTGCAGTGGCGAAAGATTAAATACATATTCTAAATAACAAAAGGTCATTGGTATAAATATTAACTCTTCCACCTCACAGAAAGAAGATTCTGGGTTCAATTTCTGGGTTAGAAAATTTCTGTGTGGAGTTTCAATGTTTACTTCCTCTAGATCGTCAAGTTTGATTGACTTCTAGGCGCTCAGAGGAGGAGCCCCGGCGGGGCCGATCCGAAGACATCACTAAACCATCAGATCAGTAGTAGCAATGGCTGGTGTGTACAAAGGGCAGAGATTTAACGTGAGCTTATGAACCGTGCTTACTGGGAATTCCTTGTTCATGGGGAATAATTGCAATCCCCAGTCCCGATCACAAATGGGGTTCAGCAGATTACCTGCGCCTCCTGGCGTAGGGTAGGCACACACTGATCCGACCATTGCGGTGCGCATGCAGCCCCGGACATCTTAGGGCATCACAGACCTGTTATTGTTTCAATCGCGTGGCTGAATACCATTTGTCCCGCAAAGAAGTTGCACGCCGACCACGAGAGGCCGTGTAACTATTTCGCATGCCGCCGGAGTCTCATTTGTTATCAGAATTAACCAGATAAATTACTCCACCAACTAAGAACGGCCATGCACCACCACCCATAAAATCGAGAAAGAGCTATCAATATGTTAATCTTTTCCGTGTCCGGGCGGATGAGATTTCCCATGGGGGCAGTGGTGGCCTGGTGGTAAAGGTGCTGGATCACTGATTCTAAGGTTGGGGGTTTAGGACCCACTCAATGGGTAATCACTGTCCCCCCCAGTGTAACTAACCTACACTGGCCGGCCATGTCTCTCACTGTCTATGGTGGGAGGTTCATGTAAAAGTACCGTTGCTGACTTTCGAGAAGAGTAGGTTTCAAAGCCGTCAGCACATTTCCGCCCTGTGATGGCCTGGTGAGCTGTCCAGGGTGTCCAGGTGCCAGTCTCCCTGCGAGCCTAATTAGGATTAAGTGGTTACAGAAAATGAATTAATGAGTTTCAATGTTCTCCATGTGATTTTATTGGTTTCCTTCAGATACTGTATTCCTCTTTCCTTCCACAGTCCATGGACTTGCACATTAGGCTAATTGTCTGTTTTAAATTTACCCTAGGCATGAGTGTGTGTTGGCCCTGTGATGGTTTGGCAAGCTGTTTAGGTTGTAGCCCACCTTTGCCCATAGTTATGTGAGATGGGCTCCAGTCTCCATGTGATCCTAATGTGTTTACATAATTCGCCAAATAAATGAGTGAAGTTAACAAAAAAAAAAGAGAGAAAATAAAATATGTAAACAACAACAACAACAAAACCTAATGAGCTGCTCTGCAAGGAGTATATAATCTAAATGAGTTTCTAGAATTGTTTCCTCTAAAACCACATATGTTTCAATATCTACATCTAAAGTTGGTTGTTTGTATATTTATTTGTGAAGTAGTTTAACTGCTCTTATAGTGTTTTGATGAAAACTCATTTTTCAAAATAAATAAGATTCATTTCGATGTCTCTGTAGTTCGTCCTGAGGCGTCAGTGTTCCAGAGACACTCATCTTCTCCAGAGCTGGTGTGTCATGCTACAGGTTTCTTCCCCAAATCAGTGATGATCACCTGGCAGAAGGACGGCGAGGACGTGCACGAGGATGTGGAACTCAGAGAGACGTTGCCCAACCAGGATGGAAGTTTCCAGAAGAGAAGTATTCTGAAAGTCCCAGCTGAGGATCTGCAGAAACACACCTACACCTGTGTGATTCAGCACAGCAGCTTGGGGGAGGAGTTATTGCTGCCTGTGAGTGAGCGCCGAATCCTGAGAGATCGGAGAAACACTTTCCTCTAAAACTCCAGATTTACAGAGTAAAAGTGATTCATTACTGCAGAACATCATCAACACTCTGTACTCACTTCACAGGTGGAGCGCTTATCAGTGGTATCATCATTGGTGCTATTGTGGGTTTCCTGGTTCTGGTTGCTCATTATTGTTATATGCAAGCTTATGTGCCTTTTATTCGTTTGCCGCCATAGATTCATCAACAGCATGAGGCGGTGAGTGGTTTTAGAAAACATATTCCTATTTCCTCAAAGAGGTTTCATGAATATTTTGATGAGTTTGAAGTTGAACTGATAAAACAAACGAGACAAGATTGTTTCGAGAAATCAAACCCAGTCTGCAGATTTTATGTTTCCCCTATCATCTGTGTTTTAATCTGTTATCATTTGGAGCTAATAAGTGAACCTTTATGATCCAGGAATGAAGTTCAAAAGCACAACATGATATTGTGTGATGCTTTCAAAGTAAATGTTGTAAATGAGATTCTAATGTGTTTCTTCCTGCTAAAGTTCCTCCTGTTTACAGTGTAGTATGGAATAATAATGTAAGTGGAGGGAAAATCAAACAGAAACATCTGTGCTAACGATGTAGCAAAGCTGTGGCATCCATATCACACCACACCAACTTTATTTATATAGTACGTTCACACAACCATGGCTGAATCAACGTGCTGTACATCAGAAAATAAAAAGCACAATAGCAAATCAAAAAGCCTACAGTCGCACTGCTCTGTGCCACCAGCGGGTGGCAGTGCTAAACAATGTTTTCCCTGGCCTTTCTCTATTATTTACACACAAAATAACAGACTGTTGCATTCTAGGCCAGTAGTTCCTAACCTGGGTTCGATCAAACCCTAGGGGTTCGGTGAGTCGGTCTCAGGGGTTCGGCGGAGCGTCTGCCACGGAGGTCAAGACACACCCGACTCATCGTGTCAATTAGTGATGACACGCCCCCCCTTGGCCATCACTGGCTGCAGATGATCACATTACATCGCTTGGCCAATCAGTGCCGCGGGGAATTTAACGCGCTCAGTAGTCAATGTGTGAAGTCGTGAGATTTTTTTTCGTAATAGTTTAATCCATACTAACTGTCTGTCTTCCTTTCGGCTTTTTCCCTTTTACTCGGGAGTTGCCACAGCGAATCATCTGATTCGCACGTTTGATTTGGCAGAGGTTTTTACGTCGGATGCCCTTCCTGTCACAACCCTTTTTAGCAAGGGACAGAAACACGCTGGGATCAGAGATCCAGCGCCCTATACCATTAGACCACCACTGCCCCCTAATCCATACTAACTATGTCAAGCAAAAAATGAAAGTGGTCGGACGAATATGTACAACATGGAGTCACATGCATCACAGAACGTGATGGGACTCAGCATCCTATCTGAATGATTTAAAATGCCAAGTTGAGCAGCTCTAGTCTCACACCGGCAAAACTAAAGGAACACTTCGTGAAACTGCATGGAGATGGGGAATACAAGAACACAACAGTACCTATGTCTTGAATTTGTAAAAAAATCATATTTTTATTTTTCACTGATGAAGGGTTCGGTGAATGTGCATATGAAACTGGTGGGGTTCGATACCTCCAACAAGGTTAAGAACCACTGTTCTAGGCGCTGTACCTAATAAATAATAACATGGGAAATAGAATTGGCCAGCCATGCCTTCACATAAGGCATCAGACCACACTGTCTGGTTACATTACACAGTAATCACATTACACAGTAATCTCTTAAACAGTAATGTGATGTCACTAAGATGGCCCCACTTCAGAATTGAAACAGTAATGTCCAATCTAGTTTTTTCTTTTTCTATTCTTTTGATGATCAGTGACTGGTGGAAACAGGTGGAAGGTGTGGCTGTTGCTTGGTTGAAGTGAAAAGCTGCACCCACACTGGCCCTTTGTGGATAAGATTACCCACCCCTGATCTAGCCCACCAGAAAGAAAAGTTGTTTTTTCGAGGCGTTCCAGTGCGTTAAGGTAGAGGTCTGTATAGTTCTAACCAGCACCAGTCTGTTCCGACTTACTTTCACTTCTGGACAAACCATATGAGAGAACAAGTTCTAGTGTGTGACCATGTTCATGTGTGGGACCAGGCACAGACTGCACCAAGTCAATAAAGTCAAAACGTCCTTCGTCAGTGGCTTATCAGAACAGCATACATGTATACTGACATCTCAGATAACAAGAACGCAGTCATGGACAGGCATAATTCCAGCGAATAAATCAGAAAAGTCATTTATGAACCCTTTGTTGTATTTCAGGGGGTGGTAGATGACAGCGCACAGTACCGGGTCAGAATGGCCCATCTCAAATAAAGTAATTTCAGAGCTGGAACATGAAGAAGGAAATTGCTGCTTATATTTAGAGGAACTTTAATAAATTTAAATTTAAAATTAAAACATCCTGTTTCTTTGTTCCTGTTTTTCAGGCCACACCGGATGGAGGAGTTGAGGAGGAACAGAGACAATTACAATTATTAAAGAAGGCACAGAAGAGAAAAAACACCCATCTATTTTGTATATTTGTTTTAACAGATTAATTAAGGCATGGCACAGTTGGGTATTGGTTAGCAGGACTGTCTCACAGTAAGAAGGCCTGGGTTCAATTCCCAGTTAATGTGTTTCTGTGTGGAGTTTGCAGGTTCTCTCTGTACTTGCATGGGTTTCCACCAGATACTCGGGTTTCCTCTCAGTCAACAAACATGCACAACAGGTTAATTGGCTGTTCCAAATCACCCCAAATTTTGAATGAGCTTCATTATGGTGATGTCATCAATAGGAGTGTGATTGTTGGTGCTTGATGATCTTTCTCTGGAGTTTAGAATGCAATCTCTGTCTAGAACATGGGTATTTTTGCTCAGATGTGAAGCAATAGTGTTTTCCATCATTAATCCCCCAACACATGCACACACACACACACACACACACACACACACACACACACACACACACACATACACGCGTATGCCAATTCACCCCACCACTGTCACACTTTGTAAACTACTGGCCAAATAAATGTATTATTTGGAAATAAAAATTTAATGTGTATAAACATACTTATTTTAACACACGTGACCTTTCTATTGTTCTATGGCAGAAAAAGCATACTTCTTTTCCTTTTGCCCTTTTTCAGGGGTTGCCACAGTGAATCATCTGATTCGCATGTTTGCTTTGGCATAGGTTTTTACGTCGGATGCCCTTCCTGACACAGCAAGGTGCAGAAACACGCTGATGGCTATGCAGCTACTCTTTACGAAAGTCAGCAATGGTTCTTTTAGATGCCTCTCACCATAGACCGTGACATGGCCAGCCTTTGATAACCCAGTTAGCTGCACTAGGGAGGACAGTGACAACCTTGTGGAGAGTGGGACTCGAACTCCCAATCTTTGGATCAGCGATCTAGCACCCTTTACCAGGCCACCACTGCCCCGGCAGAAAAAGCACATTTTTCCATCAAAAAATAATAATAATGCAAAGAATTATCCTATATTCATCTACAGAAGTCATTAAAATATAAAACCAACGTTTGTTGTGTCATGTTATGTTTGAGTTATATCTATTCCTGTCCTGTCAGTATGCTTTCATTTTCAGGACTTATAACATTCCATTTAACTGAATTTAAATGTTTGGGCTGTACTGTCATTAGAAAAAGGAAATAATCATCTTTTTTTTTTTAATCCTCAAAATGGACTCTAGGTTTTTAGGGATCTTTTGAAAACTGTTCATTGTAATTAGTTTCAGGATGAAACTGATTTTTTTTTTTTTAATACGGAGTGGAGCCAATTTAGGAGTACAACACCAATTTAGGAGTAGTTAAACATTAATAAGTTCAAATAGAATTTACTTGTAGGGGATAATGTGTAATGACAGTGGTTTCATATATGTTTTTTCATTCATGTTAACTGATGATCACTTGACCTCAAGGTCAAGATCAATTAAATGTGGCTGTACAGTACAACCTACATGTCATTACATACAGCAGAAGAAATACATTAAATGTATTTAAATTAAAATGAAAGTTCATACATTTGTAATTTGTTCTGTGTGGTTAGTTTGAGAAATTAAATTAATTAATATAAATTATCTGGGAGGAGACATAATAGATTTGTTGGCAAGAGAGCACAGACCAGTCATACTGAGGAACAGCCCATTTATGCTGGGAAAGCTGATTGATACCGGGCTTGTATTATTTATACTGTGGCACAGCTCATTTATACTGGGGAACAGTCATAGGAGGGCACAAGAAATTTATATTGGAGAACAGAACATATATATATATATATATATATATATATATATATATATATATATATATATATATATATATATATATATATATAGCATATCCGAAAGGACAAGGATATATATATATATATATATATATATATATATATATACAGTAAAACCTCCGCTGACGAACGCTTAAACTCACGAACTTTTCGCCTCAAGAACATTAAATTTGCGAGCAGATAGTCTCTGCGGACGAATCAAACCACGCAGTCGAACAGCGCCACGGTGCGGCCACGAGAAGCTGACGCACGCTCACGGCGTCACAGTTCGTCACCCCCTTTCTTTGAATGCGGAAGTGGTTTGTGTTTGATAGACATTTTGGACCATATTGAGTGTACTTTTGCTATTATGGGACCGAAAAAGACCCCACCACAGGCGGAGATCATTGAAAAACACGAACGAGGTGTGCGTTTGTGTGACTTAGCGTCCCAGTACCAGCACGCTAAGTCTACCATTGCTCCCATCCTTAAGAACAGGGAAGCTATTAAGGGTGCGTGTGTGGCTAAGGGTGTTTCCAAACAGTAGGCGTTTCCAAACACTCCTTCCAAACAGTAAGTCCCTCCCTCCTTCCCTCCTCCTCCCACTCCATTCCATCAAGCCATCAACTACCATCACAAAGGTAAATTAAACGACTTTATTATTTCTTTAATTACAATACAATAGCACATTTATTATACATAAAATAAGGTATATTTTTGTGTAGTTTTAAGGCTTATTTAGTAGAAAATTATGTTTTATGGGGACCTGGGAACGGATTATTCTCATTTTAATGGTTTCTTATGGGAAATAAATGTTCGGAAGACGGACTTTTCGCCTTACACACACTTTGTGGGAACCAATTATGTTCGTGAGCTGAGGTATCACTGTATATATATATATATCCCCTTGTCCTTTCGGCTTTTCCCTTCAGGAGTCACCACAGCAAATCATCTGCCTCCTTCTCACTCTATCCTCTGCATCTTTTTCTCTTCCACCAACTGCCTTCATGTCCTGGTAGCAAAGATTTTTGATTAAAACATATTTAATTTAAACATGAAATGGATTGGGCACAAGTTATCCAACTTAATAAAGCCCTCTCCAGGAGCAAAGATTAGTAATAGTGAAGTGAGGAGGGCATTGAAGAGGATGAAGAGTGGAGAGGCAGTTGGTCCTGATGACATACTGGTGGAGGTATGGAAGGGTCTAGGAGAGGTCGCAGTAGATTTTCTGACAAGAACATTCAACAAGGTCTTAGAGACTGAGAGGATGCCAGAGGAATGGAGGAGAAGTGTGCTTGTGCCCATTTTTAAGAACAAGGAAGATGTGCAGAGTTGTGGCAACTACAGAGGGATAAAGTTGATGAGCCATACAATGAAGTTATGGGAAAGAATAGTGGAAACTAGACTAAGGGCAGACGTCAGCATTTGTGAACAACAGTTTGGTTCATACCAAGAAAGAGCACCACAGATGCAGTGTTTGCTTTGAGGATGTTAATAGAGAAGTACAGAGAAGGTCAGAAGGAGCTGCATTGTGCCTTTGTGGATCTGGAGAAAGCATATGACAGGGTGCCGAGAGAAGAACTGTGGTATTGTATGAGGAAGTCTGGAGTGGCAGAGAAGTATGTTAGAGTGGGGCAGGACATGTATGAGAGATGTAAGACAGTGGTGAGGTGTGCTGTCGGTGTGACAGAAGAGTTCAAGGTGGAGGTGGGACTGCATCAAGGGTCAGCTCTGAGCCCATTCTTGTTTGATATGGTGATGGACAGGCTGACAGACGAGGTTAGACAAGAATCTCCATGGACTATGATGTTTGCAGATGACATCGTGATCTGTAGTGAGAGCAGAGAACAAGTGGAGGAAAATCTAGAGAGGTGGAGGTATGCCCTGGAAAGGAGGGGAATGAAGGTTAGTCTCAGTAAGACAGAATACATGTGTGTGAATGACAAGGACCCAAGAGGAATGGTGAGGTTACAGGGGGCAGAGATAAAGAAAGTGGAGGATTTTAAGTACTTAGGCTCAACAATTCAGAACAATGGAGTGTGGAAAAGAGGTGAAGAAGCGCGTGCAGGCAGGTTGGAATGATGGATGGAGAATGGATGGAGAAAAGTGTCCAGTGTGATGTGTGATAGGAAGGTATCGGCAAGAATGAAGGGAAAAGTGTACAAGACGGTGATGAGGCCAGCAATGTTGTATGGTTTAGAGACAGTGGTGACAGGAGGCAGAGCTGGAGGTAGCAGAGATGAAAATGTTGATGTTCTCTTTGGGAGTAACGAGGATGGATAGGATCAGGAATGAGTACATCAGAGGGACAGCACATGTTTGATGTTTTGGAGACGAAGTCAGAGAGGCTAGATTGAGATGGTTTGAACATGTACAGAGGAGGGATAGTGAGTATATTGGTAGTAGGATGCTGAGGTTGGAACTACCAGGCAGAAGGCCTAGAGGAAGACCAAAGAGAAGATTTATGGATGTGGTGAAGGTGGACATGAAGGTCGTTGTAGTAAGAGTAGAAGATGCAGAGGATAGGGAGAGATGGAGGCAGATCATTTGCTGTGGTGACCCCTGAAGGGAACAGCCATAAGGAAAAGAAGAAGGAGTTCTTGGTACATCACGGCATTTTAATAAAAAATTAAAAAAAAAAAGTTCATAAAAAATTCAAAATTCGTGCTGAAACTCAAATGTAAGCAAGTGGAAGGCAGGGACCCAAGGCAGGCTGCGTTCATTGCAAACGACAGACTGATGTGCCCCTCCACCCCAGTTCAGGCAGAGACCGCCCACTTAACTCAATCTCGCAAGCTGATTGGCTTAGACGCGTGATGCTGTTGCCTCCCGCCCACTCAACTCAATCTCGCCAGCTGATTTGCTTAGATGCGTGACGCTGTTGCCTCGCACATTCCCGGGGGGGGGAATTTTGTGATTTTGTGATCTTACTGTATGGTGTTTGTGAACGTCCTGCACCACGGAGAAGAGCGACAGTATTGTCAGAGGTGAGTTCAGTACTTAAAGTATTTATATATAAATTATATATAAATATTAATACATTACAGTATTTACATATGCATTTAACTGTGTAATGTTTAATATACACTGATATTGTATAGACGCGAAAACATATAGAAATGAGACAACATGGTAGAAATGGGGGCGTGGGGCGGGGCATTCCTACCTCGCGGTTTTTCGAATATCGCGGCCAGGTCTGGTCTACATTATCTGCGATATTCAAGGGATGACTGTAAATTTAATGTTACTGTGCTACCCAGTGGCGGCGTGGTGGCGTAGCGGTTAGCATGTCCTGGGTTTGATTCCCAGCTCGGGTATTTCTGTGTGGAGTTTGCATGTTCATTTCGCGCTTACGTGGGTTTCCTCCGGGTTCTCCGGTTTCCTCCCATGGTCCAAAAACATGCACCGTAGGTTAACTGGCTGTTCCAAATCGCCCCGCGGTGTGAGTATGAATGGTTGTGCGAGTGTTAGCCCTGCGATGACCTGGCAAGCCCTCCAGGGTGTACCCCTGTCCTCGCCTGGATTACATTAGATTACATTGGATAACATTAAAATAACTATTTTTAAGTTTTCTAATAGCATTATATTAGTAATTGCTGTTGAGATAAATATAAAATGATTGATAGCTCAGGTGATGAAAAACAGAAAACATACACAGAACTGAAGGAGGAAATAAACTGGTCTGTAATGATTTCGAGTGTGAACACTGTATATGTCGTGTGTAATTATTTATTACTCAGCGCTGTGACGTTTGACGGGGCGCTGCTTTAGGATTTGGATATGAATTACATCCTGGCAACATCTATCTTGCAGTCACTTTTACGTAAAAGACTATTCGATATAAATAAACAAAACTAAAGTGTGTCTTACATGCAGAAATTTAATAGAATAGTTCCTGCTCTTTTTAAATTCAAACCGTATTAGATCATGGATAAATTCTATGAAACAATGTCATAATAAGCAGAGAGTCCTGCGACACCAAATTAATTCTCAAACTCATTTGTTAATAGGGCGGTGTGATGGGTGGGGGTAACTCATCGACCTCACAGCAAGAAAGTCCCAGGTTCTTCTGTGTGGAGTTTGTCTGTGCTCCCTGTACATGCCTGGGTTCCCTCTGGGGGCTCTGGTTTCCTCCCATAGTACAAAGACATGCACATACGACTAACTGGCTTTTCCAAATTGCCCCAGGGGTGTGTGTGTGTGTGTGTGTGTGTGTGTGTGTGTGTGTGTGTGTGTGTGTGTGTGTGTGTGTGTGTGCGTGTGTGTGTTAGTTTGAATGGTTGTGTGTTGTTGCCTGGTGAGGAACTACTGAGCTGTTCAGGGCATACTCCATCTTTGCCTAGAGTTGTCTGAGATAAGCTTCAGCCTTCCCATGACTCATGACATGATGTTAGGATTAAGCGGTTTGGTAAGTT
Source organism: Plotosus lineatus (assembly GCA_024760905.1). Classification (NCBI taxonomy): domain Eukaryota; kingdom Metazoa; phylum Chordata; class Actinopteri; order Siluriformes; family Plotosidae; genus Plotosus; species Plotosus lineatus. Next base: position 12,641,003 of record CM045734.1, on the reverse strand, counting down.
AATGAATGAAGATTTTTAACAGACATTTCAAAAACCATGGCATAATTAAAAAAAAATACATTTTTACTTTAATAGTCTTTTTATAGTAATAGTCTGTCTGTCTTCCTTTCGGCTTTTTCCCTTTTACTCAGGAGTCGCCACAGCGAATCATCTGATTCGTACGTTTGATTTGGCAGAGGGTTTTACATCGGATGCCCTTCCTGTCACAACCCTTTTTAACAAGGGACAGAAACACGCTGACGACTTTGCAGCTACTCTTTACGAAAGTCAGCAATGGTTCTTTTACATGCCTCTCACCATAGACAGTGAGAGACATGGCCCGCCTTTGATAACCCAGTTAGCTGCACTGGGGGGGACAGTGACAACTTTGTGGAGAGTGGGAATCGAACCCCCAACCTTTGGATCAGCGATCCAGCGCCCTATACCACTAGACAACCACTGTCCTATTATAGTAATAGTCTAATAGTCTTATTTTCCTTTTCAATCTCATTTTTCCCATACTGCACCTCTTCTTTCTGTTTACATCAGCCCCCACTGGTAGTTTCTGCCTGGTACTAAGACATAGACTCAAAAAATAAACTCAAGATCTTCTGCACAAGGTGCCAACCTTCAAATCGTCAGATACGGCAAAATCCAACAGGACACTGTACAGAATTTACCTTCAGCATTGTACATTAAATCAAACACAGCACACCCTTCCCCATTTTCATCTGAATTTATGAATGAGCTCACAAACAACCATGGTTTGCTGGCTATCACTGCGAGTGACAGGGAAGCGATTATATGCCGTCCCTTCCGCCCCTGAGAGCTCAGCCAATCAGCTCCCATGGACTCTCGGCTAAGGATGACTGTGGCATCAACCTGGAATTAAACTTGCGATCTCCGGGTTAATAGTCACGCACCTTGATGAAGCACCACTTGAGAGCCCAAGGAATGAAATTATAAATAATATAAACTATAATATAACATAAAATAATGTAATGTCAGCCTGTGGTGGCCTGGCGAGCTGTCCAGGGTGTATTGTAAACTTGACCAGAGTGGGCTGACATGGGCGAGCCTCCCCGTGACCCTAATTAGGATTAAATGGTTCAAAAAAATGAATGAATGAAAAACTGTGGTGTCTTTGTGACAGAGGCGCTGTGGTTAGTAGATTCACCTCACACTGAGAAGGGTCTGGGTTTGATTCCCAGCCCGGCAGTTCTGTGTGGAGCTTGCATGTTCTCCCCGTGCTTGTGTGGGTTTCCTCCAGGTTCTTTTGTTTCCTTGCACTGTCTAAAAACAAACACAGAAGGTTAATTGGCTGTTTCAAATCACACCAAGATGTGAATAGTTGTGTGAGTGTTGGCTCTGCTATGGCTTGGTGAGCTGTTCAGGGTGTACCTTGCCGTTGCTCGGAGTCGGCTATGATGGGCACAAGCCTCCCTGCAACCCTGATTAGGATTAAATGGTTCAGAAACTGAATGAATGAATGTCCTCGTGACTCAATATAATGATATTTTTGATGGTGGCTGATGTGTGTGTGTGTGTGTGTGTGTGTGTGTGTGTGTGTGTGTGAAGTTGAAATAATTGGGTTTTTCATCACTAAACACTTTCAGTTCACACACACACGCACACACACACACACACACACACACACACAATTAAATAAATTAGTGTAATTTGCATCTCTTTATAATTTGGGAGAAAAACAGAATACCTGGAATAAACCCATGCAAGCACAGGGAGAACATGCAAAGCCCGCACAGAGCTCTGGACGTTCTTGTCATGACTTGGCGATGCTAACAGCAACACGGCCGTGTGTCCCTCTCTTTAATATTAAACATTAAGGGGGGTAACACATTCTTTAACCCATTTTATTTATCTATCAGTATGGAGTCCCAGATTTCTGTTATATGGATAAATAATTTACGGGTTAGATGCTGACGCCTTTAATGAATTAAACTCATGTAATATCCGGGTGGTTCCGCATTATAGCCATTAGGGCGTGGATCTGGGCCCTGTGCCCGGTCAGGGTGGTTTTGTTTGTATTTTGTTTGTTTTCTTTGTACTTGTGCAGGTTTCCTCTGGGTGCTCCAGTTTCCTTCCACAGTCCAAATGCATGCATGTTCGGCGTCTGTTCCTATAAATGTTCCTTGATGTGAGTGTGAGTGGAATTGTGCCATTAATCGCCCTGCGATGGATTGGTGAGTTGTTCGGGTTGTACCTTGCCATTGACTCCTTGTGACCCTAATGAAGAATAATTCAGAAATTAAATGATATAATAGTTTGTGATGATTAAAACTCTGTGATCAGGCTCTTAGTGTAAGTTATAAATATTTTGAGTTATATGAAGATATTGAGGGTGTCTGTGCTCAGGCTAGGTGATGGAGTGAGGAGCTCATATATCCAGCGGGCACCCAGGGGCACTCCTCTTTTCCTCCAAATCTAACAGAGTCAGCTAAGGTGGTTCGGGTATCTGATTAGAATGCCTCCTGGTTGCCTCCCTTTAGAGGTTGTCTATGTACCTCCGACTGAGACCAGGCCCAGAGGCAGACCCAGAACTAAGTGGAATTCCAGAAGGATTATATCCTATAATCCAGCCTAAGAACACCCAAGATGCCCAGGAGGAGCTAGCGACTGTAGCTGGGGACAGGGATGTCTATGTTTCCCTTCTAAACCTGTTGATCATGTGACCTGGCCCTGGATAGATGGAGAAAATGGATGGATGACGGTCTGGGTTCGATTTCTGGGCTCACTGCATTTCTGTGTGGTGCTTGCATGTCCTCCATGTGCTGACGGGGGTTTTCTCTGGGTTCTCTGGTTTCCTTCCACAGTCCAAAAACATCCACAGCAGGTTAACTGGTCGATCCCCCCATAGGTGTGAGTGTGAGTGTGAGTGTTTGTATTTGTTTTGTTCTGCAATGGCCTGGTGAGCTGATCAGAATTCTGCTGCGAGCCTCATTGTGACCCTAATTACAAATAAACATCCCGGACAATGAATGAATGAAAAACAGCTTTCGGGAAAGTTTTTAAACCTTTGGGAAATTAATTTCAATTATACAACATTTGTATAAAAAAAAAAAAAAATTATTCAATGTTTAACAAACAAAGCAAATAAATTAATTTGGCCTAAAATTTCACCCCAACACTGTCATTTTCTTATTTCTTGTGAATTTATTGAACTGAAAGCTGTTCAGAAGCACCAATGTGTGGGGAACCGCCCCCCCCCCCCCCAAAAAAAAAAAAATAATAATTAATAAATAAATAAAAATAAAAACACACACTCTCTCTCTCTCACACACACACACACACATACAGACATGCCCGCGCACACACACACACACACACACACGCGCGCGCACACACACACACACACACACACACACACACTCATAGTAACGTTTCAATTTTGTTGTGCTGTATTTCATTTTCTGGACAAAAAGTTCAGTTCAGTTCATTTTCTGAAACCGCTTCATCCTAATTAGGGTCACGGGGAGGCTGGTGCCCATCCCAGCCAACTCAGGGCGAGGGCAGAGTACACCCTGGACAGCTCACCAGGCCATCACAGGGCGGAAGCACGCTGACGGCTTTGCAGCCTACTATTTTTACGAAAGTCAGCAATGGTTCTTTTACATGCCTCACACCATAGATAGTGGGAGACATGGCCGGCCTTTGATAACCCAGTTAGCTGTACTGGGGGGGACAGTGACAACCTTGTGGAGAGTGGGACTCGAACCCCCAACCTTTGGATCAGCAATCCGGCGCCTTATACCACTAGACCACCACTGCCCTGGACAAAAAGTACTTTGGAGAAATTAATAAAAATTGTTGGACTTTTTATTTTCACTCTGTTAAATATTCAGTGATTAATTTTGTTACTTACTAATTATTGTTAATTAAGAAGAACATACAGATATGATGTGTTTTTATTAATTATTGCTAAGGAGCAAGGTTTAATCTGTTTTTACATGGTGTGGATGGGAAGAGAAATAGAGTAGTGATGTTCAATGTTGTTAGTGTTTATGCCCGACAGGCAGGATGTGAGCGAGAAGAGAAGGAAACATTCTAGAGTGACTGAGACGAAGTGATGCAGAGTACCGCAGTGGTGAAAGAGTGGTCATTGGTGCAGACTTAAATGGACATGTTGGTGCAGCAAACAGAGGGGACGAGGAAGTGATGGGCAGGTTTGGTAGCCAGAACAGGAACACAGAAGAACAGATGTTGATAGATTTTGCAAAAAGGATGGAAATGGCTGTGGTGAATACTTTCTTCAAGAAGAGATAGGAGCATAGGGTGACATATAAAAGCGGAGGTAGGAGCACACAGGTAGACAACATCTTGTGTAGGCGATGAAATTTGAAGGAAGTCAGTGACTGCATAGTAGTAGTGGGTGAGAGAGTTGCCAAACAGCATAGGATAGTGGTGTGCAGGATGATGCTGATGGTAAGAAAGTAGAAGAAGGCAAAGGCAGAACAGAAGACAAAGTGGTGGAAGCAGAAAAAGGAAGAGTGTCATGTTGTCTTCAAGGAGCAGTTGAAACAGACTTTGGGAAGTCAGGAAGTGCTTCCAGATGACTGGACAACCACAGCCAATGTGATCAGGGAGACAGGTAGAAGAGTTCTTGGTGTGTCCTCTGGAAGGACAGTAGATAAAGAGACTTGGTGGTGGAATGAAGAAGTGCAGGAGTGTGTACAAACGAAGAGTTTAGCTAAGAAGAAGTGGGACATTGAGAGGACCGAAGAGAGTAAACAGGAGTACAGAGAGACACAGCGTAAGGTGAAGGTAGTGGTATCAAAGGCCAAATAGAGGTCGTATGAAGACTTGTATGCTAGGTTGGACAGTAAGGAGTGAGAAAATGATTTATACAAGTTGGCACACCAGAGAAATAGAGATGGGAAGGGCGTTCAGCAAGTTAGAGTGATTCTCGGACAGAGAGGGAAATGTATTGACTGATGACACAAGTGTGCTGGGAAGATGTAAAAAGAGTACTTTGAAGTACATGAGAGAGAAAAAACAGTAGATGAGGTGACTGTTGAGGACCAGGAAGTAGCAAAGATTAGTAAGGGTGAAGTGAGGAGGGTATTGAAGAGGATGAAGAGTGGAAAGGCAGTTGCTCCTGATGACATACCGGTGGAGGTATGGAAGTTTCTAGGAGAGGTAGCAGTAGATTTTCTGACAGGAACATTCAACAAGGTCTTAGAGAGTAAGAGGATGCCGGAGGAATGGAGGAGAAGCGTGCCTGTGACCATTTTTAAGAACAAGGGAGATGTGCAGAGTTGTGGCAACTACAGAGGGATAAAGTTGATGAGCCATACGATGAAGTTATGGGAAAGAATAGTGGAAGCTCGACTAAGGGTAGAGGCATTTGTGAACAACAGTTTGGTTTCATGCCAAGAAAGAGCACCACAGATGCAGTGTTTGCTTTGAGGATGTTAAAAGAGAAGTACAGAGAAGGTCAGAAGGAGCTGCATTGTGCCTTTGTGGATCTGGAGAAAGCATATGACAGGATGCCGAGAGAAGAACTGTGGTATTGTATGAGGAAGTCTGAAGTGGCAGAGAAGTATGTTAGAGTGGGGCAGGACATGTATGAGAGATGTAAGACAGTGGTGAGTTGTGCTGTCGGTGTGACAGAAGAGTTCAAGGTGGAGGTGGGACTGCATCAAGGGTCAGCTCTCAGCCCCATCTTGTTTGCTATGGTGATGGACAGGCTGACAGACGAGGTTAGACAAGAATCTCCATGGACTATGATGTCTGCAGATGACATCGTGATCTGTAGTGAGATCAGAGAACAAGTGGAGGAAAATCTAGAGAGGTGGAGGTATGCCCTGGAAAGGAGGGGAATGAAGGTTAGTCTCAGTAAGACAGAATACATGTGTGTGAACGACAAGAAAGAAGGTGGAGGATTTTAAGTACTTAGGCTCAACAATCCAGAGCAATGGAGAGTGTGGAAAAGAGGTGAAGAAGCGCGTGCAGGCAGGTTGGAATGGATGGAGAAAAGTGTCCAGTGTGATGTGTGATAGGAGAGTATCGGCAAGAATGAAGGGAAAAGTGTACAAGACGATGATGAGGCCAGCGATGTTGTATGGTTTTGAGACAGTGGCCCTGGGGAAAAGACAGGAGGCAGAGTTGCAGGTAGCAGAGATGAAAATGTTGAGGTTCTCTTTGGGAATAATGAGGATGGATAGGATCAGAAACGAGTACATCAGAGGGACAGCACATGTTAGATGTTTTGGAGACAAAGTCAGAGAGGCTAGATTGAGATTGTTTGGACATGTTCCTAGGAGGGATAGTGAGTATATTGGTAGTAGGATGCTGAGGTTGGAACTACCAGGCAGAAGGCCCAGAGGAAGACCAAAGAGAAGATTTATGCATGTGGTGAAGGCGGACATGAAGGTCGTTGGTGTAAGAGTAGAAGATGCAGAGGATTGGGAGAGATGGAGGCAGATAACTTCCTGTGGCGACCCCTGAAGGGAACAGCCAAAAGAAAAAGAAGAAGAAAGAAGAAGGAGAGGATTGGAGACCCGAACCCATCTCCACATCACATAATTAAACTTCAATTTAATTAAGCTGAAATCTCTACAGTGGGATTTTCAATCATTCCACAGCCTCCTCATTAAGGGTTGAGTGTTAATCCTACTGTACTTCACTTAATCACACCCTGACACCTTCACTAAGGTGGCGCTTTAACACTGGGTTTGAGTTTCAGGTTTATAAATATTTTCAAAATGCCATCAGTCTGGAACTGCTCTCAGTCACATGACCAGAAGGTTGTTTCAGTGATGAATCACCTTGTGCTCATTCCACTCTGACAGAGAAATGAAAGTGAAATGAAATTCAGTGAACAATCTCACACACACACACACACACACACACACACACACACACACACACACACACAAACAAACCTGCATGAAGACGCCTGATACTGAGGAACTGATGTTTTCAGTAAAAGCAGATGAAATTGTGAAGTTATTTAACAATATCGATATCCTGAAGCACAGATTTATATAAAGAACAACACTATTTTATCAAACACACTATCTTTGTTTGATACATGGTGAGAAAGGTAAAATATGTAAATGAGGTTTTAAGATTCAGGTTTATTCAGTTATTCAGGTTTTAAGAACAGCAGCAGCAATAATAAACATTCATTCATTTTCAAACCACTTAATCATAATTAGGGTCCCAGAGAGGCTGGTGCCCATCTCAGCCTACTCCGAGCGAGGGCAGAGTACACCCTGGACAGCTCTTCAGGCCATTGCAGGGCAGAAACATGGTAACAGCTATGCAGCTACTCTTGATGAAAGATTACCAAAGTGAACATAATTTATGTTCCAGACAAGTCACCACTTTCTGAGGAAAAATTAAAAGTAAGGGTTTATTCTGAGTGTGAAGGCAAGATAATGACATGGTAAGAAAATAAAAACACCCATGAAAGCCTGAATATAAGTTTTTCAGTTCGGTTACTAATACTGATCAGTTATCAGATGTGGAATCTCTTTATTTCTCTTTCGCTCCATCTCTGTCTCTCTTTCCCTCTCTCTTTTTTCAGCAAAAGTTCAGTGTTGTTTTGTGTGTTCTGTTGATAATAACCCTTTTGTCTGTGCCCTGTTTCTTTTGGTTTAGCGCTTTGTTTAGCTTTACATTGCGGCTCAGCTCCTTCTTCACCTCGACGGACCGGTACAGGCCCCATTTAACAGCAGAGACTGCAGCAATCCGTCTTTTGATCTCCTGCTCCATCCTTCCCTCACTCGTAAACAAGACCCCAAGATACTTAAACTCCTCCACTTGGGGAAGGAGCTCATCCCTAACCCGGAGGGTGCATTCCACCCTTGTCTGACTGAGAATCATGGCCTCGGACTTGGAGGTGCTGATTTTCTTCCCGGCTGCTTCACACTCGACTGTGAATCGCTCCAATTAGATCTGTAGGTCTGTGCTTGATGACGCCAAAAGGGAAACATCATCCGCATAAAGCAGAGTCGAGATCTGAATGACACCAAACCAGAACCCCTGAACACCCCAGCTGTGCCTAGAAATTCTGTCCATAAAAATTATGAACAGAATCGGTGACAAAGGACAGCCTTGGTGGACTCCAACCCTCACCGGAAATGAATTTGAACTGTTGTTACCAGTATGGACCAAAGTCTGGCTTGAGGTGATTCAGCAATCGAATGGCCCATTGCAACAGGTCTGGAATTCCGTACTCCCGGAGCACACCCCACAAGATAGCTCGAGGGACACGGTCGAAAGCCTTCTCCAAATCCACATGTGGACAGATTGTGCAAACTCCCATGCCTCCTCCAAGATCCAGTAGAGCGTATAGTTCTGTAGGTTTGGAGATCTCATATCTATTAATTGTTCTCATATTTTGAATGAGGTTCTGGTCAGTTGGACTGGACCTGGTTACACTGGAGGCTGATAATATACATTTTTACAGTTGTTAGAATAATTGTATATAATTGATTACAGGTTCTCTCTTGGTCTCCTATGTGTGTAAACTGCTCGCTTACCCATTTTAAATGTCATGTATGTGTGTGAGTGGTGAAGGCAGACATGAAGGTCATTGGAGTAAGAGTAGAAGATGCAGAGGATCGGGAGAGATGGAGGCAGATCATTTGCTGTGGCGACCCCTGAAGGGAACAGCCGAAAGAAAAAGAAGAAGAAGAAGAAGAATAAGAAGTATGTTTGTGAGTGTTGAAACTGTTTGCTGAAGTTGTTTTTAGGAAGTTACCTAACTGCAGCTGATCCATGTGCAAACGACCGGACAACCGATATCTCTCCGACTGCTGGAAGACGTGACATAGAATAGCAGTGTTCCATTTAATATGTGAAAGGTTAACATATAATAACTGCTGTTTAGGATATATGTAACTAGGGACCACCTCCTTTTGAAATAAAAGAGGCTCTCAGCCGGACTTAGCTCAGAGCACCTAGGCCAGTTGTAACTGAGCTGACCCGGCTGCTCTCCTCATGAGTAAAAAATTAACTCTCAGTGTTTTTTCTCTTGTGTGAATGTGTTTTATGATGTCTGTGTTGATTTAGAACCTGACATTGGATTGGTCCTTCGAGCCGGATGCCAAGATACCTGAGGATTCCTGCTGACGAGGTGGATACTGGTGAACTCCTTGGCCAAGGCAATTCAAAAGTGAATTGAAATCAGACCCAGTTTGGGACCAGTAGGATCGACCCGTCAGCAGGGATCTGATGGTTGACGGCAAGCTGAGGAGGAGACACGCGGTGAGTTAATTTCTTTTAAAAACAGAAGTGAATGAGCTTGGTAAAAATAAAGAGACAGTTAAATTCTGTGGTAAGGGAGGGCGGACTCCCCTGTCTATAAACAAAACCCTGGGTATTCTAGACAATGGCAGGTAAATAAAAGCAACAAGAGGTTGCAGAGAGACAGTTAAATTCCGTGGAAGGGAGGGCGGACTCCCCTATCTATAATCTGAATAAAGATAGTTAAATTCCGTAGAAAAAAAGAGGGCGGACTCCCCTGTCTGGGAAAATTAATACGGCCGTGGATGAATGAATGTGTGTGTGAATGGAGGACGTAATCATTGATTAACCTCCTCATATTAACAACTGTGGGATCAATACAACGAGTTCCTGTGGATGCAGAGGCAAGAATCCTCCGCCTGAAAAGCTAGAAGCTTGAGGATTACCACGGGAATAGTTTATCGTTGTCCTGCAGCAAGATAAAGCAGTGTTAGGACACCCTAGGTGCAACAAACCACTGGTCCAAATTAGGTTAAAATGGGGGGTAAAAACAGTAAACCTAGAGATAAATTGGAATGCGGTGACTGGAAGGCCGTCGAAATACAAGCGCCTGATAAAAATAAATATTTAGATTTATGGGTTAGCAGGTATGGAGTCAACGGACAGTTAAATGAAAAAAGACTAATAGAATTACAAGGAGGTATTAGACAAAACTGCAAAAATAATGAAAAAAAATGAAAAAACAAGATGGGAAGAAGCAGAAGAGTGGATTAAAATGGCAAATAAAAGGCGTGAAGAAAAACAAGCAAAAGAAAAGAAAGAAAGAAAAAAGGAAGAAGAGAAGAAACAAAACAAGAGAAAGAGAAAATAAAAGCAAGTGAAAGAGAAAGAAAAAGCAAAAGAAAGTGAAAGAAAAGGCAAGTGAAAAAGATAAAAAGGCAAAGACAAAAAGAGGATAAAGAGAAGACTAAGGAGAAAAATTAAAAAGATATTGAAGAATATGAAGTACTGTACCATAGAAAGAGGATGATGAGACAAGTAGTGGAACCGATAGGAGAAACTGAGAGTGCTACACAGAAAGTGTTAGAACCTACGGCCCCACCTATAAATCGCCAGCATAACGAACTTTATCCTGACTTGACAAATGAAAAAGAGGAACAGCCCCCTCGATATCATTCCTCTCCCGCAAAACCAACCAAACCCATCACCAGAAGCTCAGGGGCACAAAATTATGCATGGTGCAGACCAGGCAATGCATGCAGATAAAGTAACCATAAAGAAGAAAACAAAAAGAGTAGAAACCTTCTTCAAGGACTGTGATGACCCTGAAGTATATTATCAGGGGACTAGAGGTAGAGGCCGAGGAAGAGGGAGAGGAGGATTCACGAGGTCTGGTGACGAATGCTGGGCATGTGGTAAAAAGGGGCATTATAGCAGAAACTGTCCAGAACAAAAAACAGAATCAAAGCTCTGCGTGACTACCTGTACCCTATAAGAGCACTGCCTTCCCGAAGCAAGCCAAAGCCACCACACAAGCAAAACATGTAAACCAAAATGAAGAAATTGATCTAAATCTAGAAGAAATATTGGCATTGGACAGTCACCGGCCTGAAATAAGCTAATAGTAAATGGAAAAGAAATGATATTCCTATGTGACACAGGTGCATGCAGAGCCACCTGCAATGAGCCAATACCATTTCTAAGAAATGGTGACGAAACCTGGTGGTCAGAGCAGCAAAAGGCCTACACAGTAACTAGAAGAAAAGGCCTGATGGTCCTACAAGGACACGGAGAACCGTTTTATTATTATACTCTTGACATTGCTAATAAGCAGCCATGTGCAACAGGAGACACCCTAATGAGAATAGGGAAGTCGTTAACAGTTCCATGAACTGAAGCCATGAACCCAGACGATTTACATATTACAATGTGGTTCCGCCTTTATCCAGATCTTGACCCGGAATATGAAGGGGCGTTACAAAAGGTCACGCCAACCAGAATAACACTTACCCATATGTTTGGAGATGAGATGGGAAATGTGGCAATAGCAGCAATCCTGCCTAAACAACTGGTGCCATTACAGAGGCAATGGACACCCCCTAATATGTCCCTATACAAACACAGTACTATGAGCTGAAAGAAATTAGGGGATTTGGTAAAAACGGGCAAAAACGCAGAAGAATGGAAAGAGCACCAACCCAATCTGTGGTACAGTCCAAAGACAGGACTCTGGAAAAAGACAATACAATGGACAACCCAAGTTAATATGGGAGTCCACTTACAGAAAAGATATAACTAACTAAATGTCCTGACGCAAAGAGAAGAGGACATGCTCAATGAAGTTACGGAAGGATTGTGGTCCAAAGGACCAAATTGGAACGAATCAAACCAGTTATTGAAGCATTACTGAAAGCAGGAGTACTGGTGGAGTGTGAGGACTCACCATGTAATACTTCCATATTTCCAGTTAAAAAAGCAGCACCATCTGTAGGATAGAGAATGGTACAAGACCAACAAGCTGTCAATGATGCAGTAATTCAGAGAGCCCCCTGTGTGGCAGATCCACATACCCTTTTAAACAGCTTAAGACCAGATGCAACTCACTTTACTGTGGTGGATATCAGTAATGCATTTTTGTCAGTGCCTCTTGATAAAAATAGCCAGTTCTGGTTTGCATTCACCTATGAAGGGAAAAGATACACTTATACCAGGCTGCCACAAGGGTACTGTGAGAGCCCAACAATTTACTCACAAGTCATGGTCGCGAGTATGGTTATATTCAACCTCCCAGGGGGAAGTCAAGTATTGACGTATGTGGATGACGTCCTTCTGGCCTCACCAGATGAACAAACCTGCAGAAAAGATACCATAGCACTCCTCTGACATCTGGCAGCTGAAGGGCACAAGGTCAGTAAAGACAAACTGCAGATGTGCAGAACAATAGTAAAACACTTGGGGCATAATCTGAGTGCAGTAGGTAGGACCATTGTGGATGACAGAAAAACAGCAGTATTGCAGGCACCAAAACCAGTGACAAAGAAACAAATGATGTCCTTTCTGGGCCTGACGAATTACTGCAGATCATGGATTCTGAACTAGGCTGAAATGACATATCCATTGTATCAGCTAATGTACAAGAAAGAAATAAGTATGTCTACACCACTGCAATGGACACCTGAAGCAGAAGGGGCATTTTGCAGAATAAAACAAATGATGGTCTCAGCAACAGTTCTAGCCCTACCAAACTACAGAAAAATGTTCTATCAAACGGTAGACTGCAAAGGTCATTTTATGACATCTCTACTAGCTCAAAAATGTGGTGATAAACTCAAACCTGTGGCTTACTACTCATCAAAGCTCGACAGCATGACGTGTGCACTTCCTCATTGTGTGAGAGCAGTAGTGGCAGCATCAATGGCTGTAGAATTGAGCGCAGGAGTGGTACTCTTCCATCTACTGACACTTAAAGTGCCACACGCAGTATCAGAGGAATGGTAACTTCAACTGGCAAACCAGTCACTCATGCACAACTACTAAAAGAATTATTGGAAGCAGTACAATTACCAAGACAAGTAGCAGTATGCAAATGCGCTGCGCACACAAATAAAACAGATGATATATCCAAAGGAAACGCCTTTGCAGACAGAAAAGCAAAAGCTGCTGCTGATGGAGAAATTGAAGTATTAACAGTAACAGATGACACTGAGGTTACCAGAGAAATCTTACAGAACATGCAGGAACAAAGCCCAGAAAGTGAAAAGGCATCCTGGGTAAAAAAGGGGCGCAGATTAAAAATGGGCCCTATACCCTATACCTGTCCCAACAACAAACCAATTCTACCAAAGAACCTATTCCAATGGGCCGCAATTTTGAGCCATGGGAAAACCCATGTCTCAACAGGAGGGATGGTGGGATAGGTAGACCAGAGATACACAGCATATGGCTTTAATCTATATATATATAAAAAAAATGTAAAGCGTGCCTAACTTGTGCTAAACACAATGCTCAAGGAAACATGAGACCTAAAGGAGGGAAATTCCCAGAACAAACCTGGAGATTGAGTCCTTATCAGGAGCATAAAAAAAGAAAGCATTGGCACTCATCCAAGTGGGAAGGCCCATATCAAGTCCTCCTGACCACCCAAACTGCGATCAAAATAGTGGAAAGAGGTACGTGGATTCAGCTAACACACTGCAAGCGAATCATCAAGGTCGAAGGGCCAACCGAGGCTGAGGCTGACGCTGGTAATAGTATGGACTCAGATAAATAGGACTAGATAGATGCAAAAGCCAGTGAAGAAACCAACAAGTCTCAGTCTCTTAGTGGTTCCTGACACCTGGTGGTGACCGACACAGTGTTGGAAGTGTGACCACAACAAGAAGACAAAATGATTTTAGGAATCATGAGAACAAAATGTCGGTCAAGATGGAATAGGACTGAAAGAATGTGACAAACAATACTGGTACCTCTTACACGGCCAAGAAAATGGATGGAATGGACTAGTGGCCGACCCTATTGGGTATGATTGGGGAGAATACTCAGATACAACAGCAAGCCAATGGAGAGAAATGTTGCAGTTTAAGCCTCAGACAAGCTCGACCTTTCTTGTTACAATTGATAATACCAAGAAAAATATATCTGCCTGTACAATGTTCTCTGTATGGTGCTGGACCTGTGCCGAAAATAACACCCTGCCTGTAAACACTTCAGCACGACTCTCACCTGCTGGAGAAGGAAATGGACTGATCGTGCTGCAAGAACAAATGAAACTACATGACTGGTTCTCAGTCACAACTGGGGTTTCCGGAAGAGGAAACAACTGGCTGTTAATGACCGAGCAAGCAAGCAAAGCCGCAAAACAGGATTGTGTTGTATGCATGGACAAAGACCAATACTAAGGATAGTGCCAGCTGAAATAACCTCAGAATGCCTGATAAATGTAATGAATAATACAGTTCCCACTAACAGCTGTATGACATGGGATAGTGTATATACTCTTACAGGATCAGAAAAATACAAACCTATATTTTGTAAAGTAGTAGCTAGAGGGAATTTTTCATGCATCAACATGACTGGTAAAGATCAGATACTAGGAAATTTAAATGCCACTGAATGATGCACTAACATGATTACGATGAAAATTGGTTTTAACCCTTTGTCACTAACTGACATATGTTGGTGGTGTACTATCTAGTAAAACGTGGACAGGATAAATTACATCCACTATAATGTTCAAAAACTAGGCAATTGGACACAGACAGGGTTCGAGGCAGTACGTAGCCAATTGGCAGCAACCTCACTAATGGCCTTCCAGAACCGCATTGCATTAGATATGTTGTTAGCAGAAAAAGGGGATGTATGTGCAGTGTTTGGAGAACAATGTTGTATGTTTATTCCAAACAACACTGCATCAGAAGGAAGTCTAACACTAGCAATTGAAGGCCTAAGATCTCTTAATAAAAAGATGAAAGAACATTCTGGAGTAGACACCCCGATGTGGGATTCATGGTTCAGTATGTTTGGGAAGTATCGTACTCTGGTATCATCTATATTAATATCTGCTGCAGTTTTTGCAGCCATACTTACACTTTGTGGTTGTTGTTGTATCCCATGCTTACGTTCCATGCTAAATCGACTTATCGTCACTACCTTGAGTTCTAAGGCAGATGAGACACAGATGTATCCTCTTTTGAAAGATCATATGGAATATAATGAATGTGATAATGTTGATGAAAATGAGTGTGAAATACTGTATTAAATGGTGTGTCTGACTTGTTCCCAGATCCTGAAGCCCAAAGTCTATTAAAAGAGAAGACATCTCTGTCTGAGTGTAAACAGTTCTGAATAAAATTAATGAATTTACTGATCTAAAGTCTATGAAAGGATAATATAATGATGCATTTTTGTTCGAACTGTGATAAACAGGAGGGAAATGTTAGAATAACTGTATATAATTGATCACAGCTTCTTTCTTGGTCTCCTATGTGTGTAATGTTTAAACTGCTCGCTTACCCATTTTAAATGTCATGTATGTGTGTGAGTGTTGAAACTGTTTGCTGAAGTTGTTTTTAGGAAGTTGCCTAACTGCAGCTGAGCCATGCGCAAATGACCAGACAACCGATGTCTCTCCGACTGCTGGAAGACGTGACATAAAATAGCAATGTTCCATTTAATATATGAAAGGTTAACATATAATAACTGCTGTTTAGGATTTATGTAACTAGGGACCACCCCCTTTTGAAACAAAAGAGGCTCTCAGCCGGACTTAGCTCAGAGCACCTTGGCCAGTTGTAACTGAGCTGACCCGGCTGCTCTCCTCTTGCATGAATGTGTATTATGATGTCTGTGATGATTTAGAACCTGACAACAGTTATTTTCTGAACTGTTTGGACCATCTCCACTTAGCAGCATGTCCACTTTTCACCCCACCCACCTGGTGATCACCCCTTCTTTCCTGGCTCATTTACTTCATGTTTTTGATCAAGATCCATGTTTGCATTTACTTTTGATGTCATAATCCATTTTCATAAACCTGCTTGGACTTCAGCCAATACTGTATAATTGTCTGGTTTGCCCACACAAAAAAAAAATAAAAAAAAATAAATAAATCTAGGACTTTTTTTTGCTTTGAGAGAGCAATGCTAACCATTGAGCATTTGTGCCTTTGCTCTGCATTGTCCATTAAAAATTAATGCAGATCTCAGAAAAGTCTTCAGATGGTTTTTAAATAATTTTTTACTTGGTAACTCAGACATATAAGGCCGTATGGTGGCATAGTAGTTAACACGTCCGCCTCACAGCAAGACGGCCTGGGTTCCATTTCCAACTTGGGTTTTTCTGTGTAGAGTTTGCTTCTTCTCCCTGTGCTTGCGTGGGCTTTCTCTGGGGGCTCCAGTTTCCATGCCACAGTCCAAAAACATACACAGTAGGTTAATTGGCTGTTCCAAATCACCCCTAGGTGTGTGTGAGAGAGTGTGTGAATGGTTGTATGAGTATTGTCTCTGCGATAGCCTGTCGAGCGGCTCAGGGTGTTCCCCACCTTCAAATAGAGTCAGTTCAGATAGGCGCCAGCCTCCCCGTGATCTTATATAGCAGGGGGCGGGAACCTTTTTGGCTGAGAGAGCCATGAACACCACATATTATTAAATGTAATTCCGTGAGAGCCATACAATATGTTTCAAACTAAAAATACAAGCAATTGTGCATTTTATGTAATTTCAACACTTTTAAAGTACAATAAATCTCTGAATTATTTTTAATAACATTGTTATGCTGTTGCTAATCAATGATGAGTATTTCTTACCATTAATGCGACTTCTGGTGCTGCATGGTTTTGCTCATGGCTTTGTATTCTGGTTGATACTTGGTGAGGTTAAGCTTCATGCAGGCGTTGAGACTGCCATTCGTTAAACTTGATCGTAGGTTGGTCTTAATGTTCTTTAGATGTGAGAAAGACTGCTCACATGTATACGCAGAGCCAAACATTGTCAGTACAACAATACTCACACGCTGCAGTGTTTGATATGTGATGGGAAGCAGGTTCCAAGTTTTGACAATCAGCTGGTCTGCGGGTTGAAGTTTTTTCATTTCTGCCCACTTGTGTTGGCTCGCCAACTCTGCTTGCTGTCGTGCAAGTCTTTCCAAATCTTCATTCAGTGACTTGGACTTATTCACCCACATGTCTGAGGCCTTCAGGTCAGCAGCTTGTAGCTCAAAATCTCTGATAGAGACACTGGGGATGTAACTCAGGTTAATGCTGTCCACTGCACACTCATGCAGATGGGTGATGAACTTAAAAAGACAACTGAAATTCTCCAAAGTGCACTTTCAATGACTGCAGGAGATTAGATGTGAAGCCTACTAGCTGCTGAAGATCAAACTGTTGAGCAGGGTCACTTGCTGTGCATGCATCTTTAAACTCTCCCAGTTTTTCAAAGTGTAGTTAAACGACCTGTTTCAATGTCGGCGATGAAGAGTTGTAGCTTGTTTTCAAATGCAAACACTGCTTGTTGCAGGGATAATATTGTATTTCTAACGCCTTGCATTTTCACATTGAGCTGGTTTAGATGTTCAGTCATGTCCACGAGATAGTAAAACTTCAGGAGCCACTCAGTGTCAGCTAACTCGGGATGCTCGACATTTTTCATTTCAAGAAAAGTCTGGATTTCGCTCAGACAAGCCGCAAAACGGCTGAGCACCTTCCCCCTTGACAACCAACGCACTTTGCTGTGCAGAAGCAGACCATGATCATTATTCCCAACTTCATCCAGCAGTGTTTTAAACTGGCGATCATTTAAAGCTCGGGCAACAATAAACTTGACCACCCGAACGACCAGCGACATCACCTCACCAAGCTGCTTGCCACACATCTGAGCACGAAGCGCCTCCTGATGCAGGATGCAGTGAAAACTTAGGATGTGTCTCTTCATGTTCATGAAGAAGAACCACGAATCCTCTGTTGTTCCCCACCATGCACGGAGCACCATCAGTGCACACTGAAACAAGTTTATCCATCGGTAGATTATTTTCTTTAGTGAACACAGTGAAGGACTTGAATAAGTCCTCCCCTCTTGTTGTCCCTTTCATCGTCAAACCTGCAAGACTTTCCTCATGTAGTGTGTCACCGACAACATACCTTGCAATCACGCTGAACTGGGATAAATTGCTTATGTCTGTTGACTCATACAAAACGCGAGAAAAAACGGTGCCGCATTTATGTCCTTCACTTGCATTGCCTCAATTTGATTTGACATCATGATGGTACGATCGTGAACAGTTCTTGCCGACAGAGGCATGTCTTTTATCCGTTTAATTATCTTGTCTTTATCCGAAAAGTTGTCAAAAAGTTCATTGGCAACATCAAGCATGAATGCTTTAGCATACTCCCCATCTGTGAATGGCTTTCCGTTTCTCACAACTGCTAAAGCACCAGCAAAGGTAGCCGAATTCCAGTCACCTTGTTGGGTCCAAACACGGAGTTGCTGCTGACAAGCTTGCACTCTTGATAGTAGCTCTTGACATGCTTTCTTCCTACTGTCCCCCGCAGGATATTTCGATGCAAATGTAGTATGGTGGGTGTCGAAGTGTCGCTTTATATTTGGCCTTTTCATAGATGCAATTTTATCATTGCATATTAGACACACTGCAGAACCTGCTCTCTGCACAAAGGCAAATTTTAGCCATATTCTCAAAAGGGTTTCTAAAATTAGCTGACGACGCGATTAAAACAAGGGAAGTTTATTCCTGATCTCACCCACATGCACACATCGGCCGCTATTTTCGACAGCAAAATACGGCAACCCCACTTGAACAGTGTCTCTGCCTCATCTGCGTTGCCTATGCGATTGATAGATAGATAAGTAGATAGATAGACACAACGACATGTATGTTTGCCACTTTCCCACTAAAATTACTGTGAACCGGCTTTCTAGTCGCCGGTTCGCGCATGCGCAAAGGAGTCTAACGAAACATTTTTTTCTTAATAATTAAAGATTTGTCTGCGAGCCAGATGCAGCCGTCAAAAGAGCCACATTTGGCTCGCGAGCCAGAGGTTCCCAACCCCTGTTATATAGGATTAAGAGGCTTTTTTGAGGGGGTTTGCTGTTGCAAAAGGTGAAACGAACAACGGTGTTGTTCTGGGGCTATGTGGGAGGGAAAAACATTAGTGGGTAAAATATAATCATGAAAATGATTGTGCTGAGTGAAGACTTTCAGTCTGAGTTCTGTTTCTATCACAACGAATGCAAACCTACTTTTTTTTTTTTTTCGACTGGATTGACTTGTCAACCTGAATTTGATTTTTAATTTTAGAACAGGAAAATTGCTGAAGTTTAACAATCAGTTGTTTTTACATAAATCACAACCCATTATTAATTTATTTTATATTTAAAAATTAAAAACAATTAATAATGTGTATCTGCTAATCATATGGCGAGCTATGGACCTTTGCTGAGCGTCAGCTGAGATAGGCGCCAGCCTCTCTGTGACCGTAGTATGATTGAGCAATTTGGCTAGTGAGTAAATGACAATTTAATCTTCAGATTTTCTGTCACTGTATCACTCTGTGGCATCACAGGGACCTAGTGTTTTGCATGTCCTGGGTTCGTGTCCCATCATTTCTGTGTTGAATTTGCATGTACTCCCTGTGTTGGTGTGAGTTTCCTCCGGGTGCATTGGTTTCCAAATACATGCACATAAGAATAATTTGCTGTTCCAAATTGACCCTAAGTTTAAGTGTGAATGATTTTGTGTGTGTGTGTGTGTGTGTGCGTGTGTGTGTATGTGTGTGTGTGAAAATGTTATAAACATTTTCAAAATGCCATCAGTCTTGAACTGCCCTCAGTCACGTTCCCAGAATGTTGTTTCACCTTTGTTGAACCTTGTGTTTATTCCACCCTGACAGAGAAATGAAACTGAAATGAAACTCAGGTAACAAACACATTTCACAAACACACACACACACACACACTACCCCCCCCCCCCCCACACACACACACACACACACACACGCCTGCATGAAGACGTCTGAAAGGTGGAATACACCCTGGACAGCTCATCAAGCCATCGCAGGGCAGAAACATGCTGACGACTATGCAGCTACTCTTGACGAAAGTCAACAATGGTTCTTTACATGAACCTCACACCACAGACAGTGAGAGACATGGCCTGCCTTTGATAACCCAATTAATGCACTGGGGGAATAATAATAATAATAATAATAATAATAATAATAATAATAATAGTCGTGGTGGGAGTGTTTGCGTAGGACCCAAGGATGCAGGAAACCGAAGGAAGGTTCAACAATTTATTAAACATTCAGTACTGGAAATCACTAGAAAATGCAGAATGGAGGGGGGGACCTGGTCGTGCACAAAGTGTGGGCCAGGGATCAGAGAGAACGTCGAGGAACAGAGTCCCAGGAAACAATCTTCTGACAGCGGGGGGAAGCATGCTGCTCCCATTTATAGCTGGCTGCCGCTGATTGCCGATTAGGACCTGGTGCGCTCTGCTCAGAAACTCCTTTACCGGTGATTGCCACGCCCCTCACCCAGCACCTGCAATGAATTAAGGAAAAGTTCGTGTCTCCAGCCAGCACAGACCATGACAGTACCCCCCCCTTTAAGGGGCACCACCTGGCGCCCGACCAGGCTTGTCCGGGAACTGGCGATAGAATTCCTCTAACAGGTCTGGGTCCAGGATTAGGGAGCTGGGAACCCATGACCGCTCTTCGGGACCATACCCCTCCCAGTCCACTAAATACTGGAAGCCTCGGCCCCACCTGCGCACATCGAGGACCACCAGCTTGATTAGGGAGACATGAAACACTGGGTGCACCTTGAGTGAGGGTGGGAGTCTTAGTCGGATGGCGCTGGGGTTTGATTTTTCAATCGCGTAGGGCCCAATGTATCGGGGAGATAGTTTCTTCGACTCAACTTGCAGTGACAGGTCCCAGGAGGAGAGCCACACTTGTTGTCCCACCTTGTAGGGAGGTGCTGGGGTTTGGTGGCGATCGGCCATCTTCCGGTTTTGGGCCGTTGTTCGCTCCAGGGCGGCCCGTGCTTCCAGACCCGACGTGCTCTGTGGAATTGTGCCTGGATAGATGGGACGGCCACCTTGACCTCCTGGCTGGGAAACAGGGGGGGCTGGAACCCATTGATTCCCATGAAGGGGGACATCCTAGTGGCGGTGCAGATCAGCGAATTATGTGCATATTCTACGCATGGGAGGTGTGTGGCCCAGGAGGCTGGGAGGCGGGAGGCGACGCAGCGCAGGGAGAACCCGAGGCTTTGGTTCATGCGTTCCGCCTGCCCATTCGACTGGGGGTGGTAACCCGAGGTCAGACTGCAGGAGACTCCCAAGGTGTCGCAGAATGCCTTCCAGACTCTGGATGCAAATTGGGGGCCCCGGTCTGACAAGATGTCCTGGGGAATGCCATGGAGGCGGATGACGTGTTGGATCAGGAGACCCGCTGTTTCCATTGCCGAGGGGAGTTTGGGTAGGGAAACGAAATGGACCGCCTTGGAGAACCGGTCCATTACTGTCAGGATGACAGTGCTGTCCTCCGACGGGGGCAACCCGGTGATGAAATCCACCGCTTTGTGCGACCAGGGGCGATGGGGAACGGGTAAGGGTTGGAGGAGACCCATGGGCGCACGATGGGAGGACTTGCTCAAGGCACAGGTGACGCAAGCTCCCACAAACTCCCTAGTGTCGGCTGCCATCGTTGGCCACCAGAAGCGTTGACGGAGCAGGAAGAGAGTTTGGTGGGCTCCGGGGACACTTGGCCAAGGCAACTCAAGAGTGACTTGACATCAAACCCTATTTGGGACCGGGAGGATACACCCGTCCGCAGGGATCCAAGGGTTGATGGCAAGCCAAGGAGGCGACATGAGGTGAGTTAATTTCTTTTAAAAACAGAAGTGAATGCTCTCGGTAACAAAGGTAAATAAAAGCAACACGAGGGTGCGGAGAGACAGTTAAATTCCACGTAAAAAAATAAATAAAATAAAATAAAAATAAAATAAAAATATAAAAAGAAGAAAACAGGGAGGGGCGGACTCCCCTGTCTATAAACAAAACCCTGGGTATTCTAGACAATGGCAGGTAAATAAAAGCAACACGAGGTTGCGGAGAGACAGTTAAATTCCGCATAAAAAATAAATAAAATAAAAATAAAATAAAAATATTAAAAAAAGGAAAAGGGAGGGTGGACTCCCCTGTCAATAAACTGAGCGGTCATGAATGAATGAATGTGTGTGTGAATGGAGGACGTAATCATTGATGAAACTCCTCATATAAACAACTGTGGGATCAATACAACGAGTTCCTGTGGATGCAGAGGCAAGAATCCTCCACCTGAAAAGGTAGACGCTTGAGGGTTACCACAGGAATAGTTTATCTTTGTCCTGCAGCAAGATAAACCAGTGTGAGGACACCCAAGGTGCAACAAACCACTGGTCCAAATTGGGTTAAAATGGGGGGTGAAAACAGTAAACCTAGAGATAAATTAGAATGTGGAGATTGAAAAGCAGTAGAAAAACAGGCACCTGATAGAAATAAATATTTAGATTTATGGGTTAGTAAGTATGGATTCAACGGACAGTTAAATGTAAAAAGATTAAAAAAAAAAGGCAGAGAATAGAATTACAGGGAGCTATTAGGTGGAAATGTAAAAATAGTAAAGAAAGAAAGAAAGAAAAAGGAAGAAGGGAAGAAACAAAAACAAGAGAACGAAAAAACAAGTGAAAAAGATAAAAAAAGGCAAAGACAAGTAGTAGAAGAAGGAGAAAGGAAGATTTCAGAATCAGATACGAGAAAGCAGTCCGATTACAAGTGGACGATAGGCCAACAGGGGGCCAAACATTTACAATACACCTGAAAAATGGTCTGCATGGTGCAGCACAAGAAAGAGGAATGCAGCTGGAGGATTATGCCAATCAGGCAATGCATGCAGATAAAGTAACCAAAAAGAAGAAAACAAAAAGAGTAGAAACCTTCTTCAAGG
Organism: Plotosus lineatus; assembly: GCA_024760905.1. NCBI lineage: Eukaryota > Metazoa > Chordata > Actinopteri > Siluriformes > Plotosidae > Plotosus > Plotosus lineatus. Next base: position 12,618,304 of record CM045734.1, on the reverse strand, counting down.
ACTGTGATAACCCTGAAGTATATTATCAGGGGACTAGAGGCAGAGAGCGAGGCAGAGACCGAGGCAGAGACCGAGGCCGAGACCGAGGTAGAGACCGAGGCAGAGGAAGAGGAAGGGGAGAATTTAACAGACCTGGAGGGAATGAATGCTGGGCATATGACAAGAAAGGACATTACAGCAGAGATTGTCCAGAACAAAAACAAAACCAGAGTTCAGCATTACTATGTATCATGTAAAAGTACTACCTCTTCAGGTCGAATTGAACCTCCCACACAGACAAAGGATTCAGCCCAAAAAGAAGAAGTTGATCTAAATTTAGAAGACATACTGACACTGGATAGTTGCCGACCGGAAATAAGACTAATAGTGAATGGGAAAGAAGTGACATTTCTATGTGACACAGGTGCATGTAGAACCACCTGCAATGGGCCAATACCAGGACTAAGAAATGGTGATGAGACTGTGGTGGTCAGGGTCGCAAACGGTCTGCACAGTAAAGTATACATCTCCGAGCCAGTGTGAATCAGAGATCCAGAAGGATCAATATTCCATATGTCAATACTATATATGCCTGAATGTCCAGTAAATTTATTTAGGCAGAGATGGAATGCTGCAATTGGGCATGGGGATGATTCCATCAGCCAGACAAGGACTTATGCTGTTAAAGAAAAGAAAATAACTAGAGGAAAAAGGGCTGATGGTCCTACAAGGACATGGAGAACCATTTTATTATTACACCCTTGATATTGCAAATAAACAACCCTGTGCAACAGGAGATGCCCTAATGAGAATAGGGAAGTCATTGACAGTTCCAGGAACTGAAGCCATGAATCCAGATGATCTACAAATAACAATGTGGTTCCGACCTTGTTCGGATCTTGACCCAAAATATGAAGGGGCGTTGCAAAAAGTCACACCAACCAGAATAACACTCACCTATATGTATGGTGATGAAACAGGAAATGTAACAATAGCAGCAATTCTGCCTAAACAACTGGTGTCATTACGAAGACAATGGACACCCCCCTCACGTGTCCCTGTAAAACACAGTACCATGAGCTGGAAGAAACGAGGAAACATGGTAAAAGCAGGAGAAGGTGCTGAGGACTGGAAAGAAACACAACCGAATTTGTGGTACAGGGTAAGAACGGGACTCTGGAAAAAGACAATCCAATGGACAACCCAAGTAAATATGGGCATCCATCTACAGAACAGATACAGCTGACAAAATGTTCTAACAGAAGAGGAAAATGAAGCACTTAGTGAGGTCCCAGAAGAATTATGGTCTAAAGGACCCGCAGATGTAGGGCTGATAAAAGGTGTGAACCCAGTCCAGATACGCCCAAAAAACCTGAATACCGTCCCCATATCAAACAATATCCCCTTAAACCAGATGCCAAAGAAGGAATCAAGCCTGTAATTGAAGCAATGCTGAAAGCAGGAGTATTGGTGGAGAATGGTACAAGATTTACAAGCTGTCAATGATGCAGTAATCCAGAGAGCCCCATTTTTGGCAGATCCACATACCCTTTTAAACAGCCTAAGACCAGATGCAACTCGCTTTACTGTGGTGGATATCAGCAACGCATTTTTCTCAATGCATCTTGATAAGAATAGTCAGTTCTGGCCACACCAGATGAAGAAACCTGCAGAAAAGACACCATAGCACTCCTCAGACATCTGGCAGCTGAAGGGCACAAGGTCAGTAAAGATAAACTGCAGATGTGTAGAACACCAGTCAAATACTTGGGGCATAATCTGAGTGCAGGAGGTAGAACCATTGTGGATGACAGAAAAACAGCAGTATTGCAAGTACCAAAGCCAGTGACAAAGAAACAAATGATGTCCTTTCTAGGACTGACGAATTACTGCAGATCATGGATACTGAATTATGCAGAAATAACACATTCACTGTATCAACTCATGTATGAACAGGAAATCAGCATGTCAAAAACACTGTAACGATGTCAGATGACACTGAAGTCACCAGAGATGTTTTACAGGACATGCAGGAACAAAGCCCAGAAAGTAAAAAAGCATCCTGGATAAACAAAGGAGCACAGATTAAAAATGGTCTCTATACCTGTCCCAATAACAAACCAATCTTCAAGAACTTATTTAAATGGGCAGCATTATTGAGCCATGGAAAAACCCATGTCTCAACAGGAGGGATGGTGAGACAGGTAGACCAGAGATACACTGCCTATGGCTTTAATCTATGAGCAAAAATTTTTTTTTGTACAGCATGTCTAATCTGCACAAAACACAATGCCTAATCAGAAGCATAAAAAAAAAGTACTGGCATTCAGCCAACTGGGAAGGCACATATCAAGTATTGCTGACCACCCCAACTGCGATCAAAATAGCTGAAAGAGGAATGTGGATTCATCTAACACACTGTAAAAGCGTCATCAAAGCGGAAGGGCCAACCGAGGCTGAGGCTGAGCCTGGTAATAGTGTGGACTCAGATCAATAGGACTGGGTAGACATGAAAGCCAGTGAAGAAACCAACGAGCCTCTAGTCTCTTAGTGGTCACTGATGCTGAGGTGACCAAGAAGAACAGTGTGGAAGAAAAACCTACGGGAAAGAGATCAAATGGATTTGAGAATCATAATAATCTGCTGTATGACTGGAAAAGCTATTCAGATACAGCCACAAGCCAATGGAGAGAAATGTTGCAATTTACACCTCAGGCAACCTCAACCTTTCTCATCAAAGTTGATAATACCAAGAAAAATATAACTGCCTGTACAATATGAATAATTCCAGCAGAAATAACTCCGCATTGCCTAACAGACTTAATGAATAATACAGTTCCGACTAATAGCTGCATGACATGGTATAGTGTATATCCTCTCACAGGACCAGAAAAAAAAAATAAAATAAAATAAATAAATACAAACACATTTTCTAAAGTATTAGCTAGAGGGAATTTTTCATGCATCAACATGACTGGCACAGGTCAGATACTAGAAAATTTAAAACGCCACTGAATGGTGCACAAGCATGAATACAACGAATATTGGTTTTAACCCTTTATCAGGAAGTGACACATGGGGTGGTGTGGAGACAGTAGGCTGTTTGATAGGTTGCCATGTAATAAAACTGGTGTATGTGCTATTGTTACCTTGTTACTTGCAGTATCAATATACCATATGTAACACCAGCTTGATATAGCTGTGCTAGGTTTTATACTAGGTTCTAGAGGAGTAAACTGAATTGTGGAGATTTGAATTTGAACAGCCGGCAGATTTATTACAATTAACAATATTACAAGAAACAGTGCAAACAATGTTGTAGAACTTTCTTTACAAATTAAAAATAAAATAAAATAAGCTTAAGTCTCTAAGGTTTGATTCGTGTGAACCCGGGAGTCTTTTCCAGGATTGTGATCCGTTTGGGATAAAGGTGTTTTTATCTGTTCTTATCTGGGATCCTGTGATTTGAAGTGGTTGGGTCTGTAGATCTACTCGCATCCAGAGAACAGTTGGCCACACTGCTTCTGGATCCACCAAGAGTTCTCACTGGATTTGGCTCGCCATCCGTGTCCGAAACCAGCTTCAAGATCAAATCCAGATCCACTAAAAACCAGTCTGCACATGCAGTACAGACACAATGAATAAAATATTTAACAACAATAATTCCTAAATAAAATGACAAAAGTGCATGAAAGGCACTGAATGGAATGGAATACAAACAGCTTATCTGCACTACTTTAGTGCATTAGCAAAAGTGCTTTCAACAAAACATTTAGAAAAATAAAATGTAAGGTTCATTTTGTGCACAGCACAATCTTTGTTATGTACTTCGACTGGTCTTAGCCTTTTAAAGACAAAAATAGTGCACACAGCTTTAAAAGTCACCACGTGTAAAGTTAGCATAGGTTCACCACGTGTAAAGTTAGCATAGGTTCTTAAACTAGCTTCATATTGCAATGACTCACAGGAGTTTCCAAGAAAACAAACTCTCTCCACCCGGTTCGATTGAGAGAGAACAAAACACATACAAGGCTCTGAAAAGCACACAAACTTAGTTAAACTTGTTAAAAGTTCACTTAATCACATTTTTGATCGTTGACTCACTCGTGTCGCTTTTCGAGGGCTCTGTATGCGTCCTGCTCTTTACGCTCTCCTACACGCTCTGCTGGTCGCATGCAGCACGTGCCTATGATGCTTTCAAGGGGACTAGGAAACTAGTGCTTTCAGGGAGTGTTGGAAACTAGGGTTTTTTCCAATAAAATTAGTAACCATGTGTTTACATGTGTTACACATACAACAGCAGAACACTTATTAAAAGAAGTAAATAATGTATTACCAGGTGCCTGGAAAAATTGTCATAAAAGAGATACCACGTGGCAGGGTTCACGTGACCCCACTTATATAGATGCTATAGGAGTTCCACCAGGGGTTCCTGATGAATATAAACTGGTAGATCAAGTAGCAGCTGGGTTCAAATCTACCATCTGTTGGTGGTGTACTATTAATAAAACTGCGGATAGAATAAATTACATCCACTATAATGTTAAAAAAAACAAGGTCATTGAACACAGACAGGTTTTAAAGCAGTATATAGTCAATTAGCAGCAACGTCACTGATGGCCTTCCAAAATCCACTGCACAAGACATGTTATTAGCAGAAAAAGGAGGTGTATGCGCAATGTTCAGGGAACAATGTTGTACTTTTATTCCAAACAACACTACATCAGATGGAAGTCTAACACTAGCAATAGAAGGCCTAAAATCTCTTAATAAAAAGATGAAAGAACATTCTGGGTAGATACATCCACGTGGGACTCATGGTTCAGTGTGTTCAGAAAATAAAGTACCCTTGTATCATCTGTATTAATATCTGTGTAGTTTTTGCAGTTTTTTACACTCTGTGGTTGTTGTTGTATTCAATGTTTATGTTCTATGTTGAATCGACTCATCGTCACTGCCCTGGGTTTTAAGATCCTGAATGCTACTAAGAAAGATGACATTTCTGTCTGAGTGCAAACAGTTCTGAATGAAATTAATGAATTTACTAATCTAAAATCTGTTTGAAATGTTAGTAAATGATATCTTTTGTTTGAGGTGTGATAAACAGGAGGGAAATGTTGGAATAATTGTATGAATTACCACAGCTCTAACCTGTTTTGTTACTCACTAAGTATAAATGTTGGAAACTGCTTGTTGAGGTATTTTGCAGAAACATCTCTATCTCCATGGGAGGCAGCCAAGTGGAAACAACCTTGACTGAGAACCTTTTTTATTCCTTCAGGGTGATTTCTAGTTTTCTAGATTTTTCTAGATTTCTAGATTTCTAGTAGAGAAGTATGTTAGAGTGGTGCAGGACATGTATGAGAGATGTAAGACAGTGGTGAGGTGTGCTGTCGGTGTGACAGGCAATGCGGTGTATGAGTTTATAGCCATAGCCACCCCAACACCATGGGAGTGAGGGGGTAGAAATGACTGACAGTTCGAAACACTCATGGTGGTTACCGGACAGGCTGAACAGGCTCCCTTTTGTGAGTGAGATGAGCAATGATTCGGCTGTCTATGGCTACCACTTCCTTTGGGGTTTCGAGTTTATGTACCGGTAAGTATTGGAGCTGAACCATCCCCGAGTCGATGAAATTGGTTTCGGCGCCTGAGTCAATGAATACTTGAACTGAGTGGATTTGATGTGTGGAGTGCAACATACCTCGAACATGAAGGCGCTTCCTTTCAGTTTCGAAGGATCAACCTGCCATTGTCCCTGTCCTGGCTGGCAGACTTGGCTGCGCTGGGCACTGGGTGTGGTAATGCCCCTTTTCAGCACAGTAAATGCAGAGGCGATTGGCCAGCCGCCGATGCCTTTCTTCCGATGTTAGCTTGGTGCGGCCAAGCTGCATGGGCTCGTGGTGGTCGTCTTCATCGGCGGAAAAGAGTCCAGGGGAATTCAGGATTAGGTGACATTGGGCCTAGCAGGGGTGCTCAGGGGCAGGACAACGGACCCGGACTGCTCTTCCTGGGATCTTTCTTTCTCTCTCAACCTATTGTCCAGTCTTGTAGCAAAGGAAATCAGACCCTCGAGCGTAGCTGTCTCATCCCCTGCAACTAGCTCGTCTTTCAGTCTCTTGGCTAGCCCCTTCATTAAGGCTCCCTGGAGTGCATGGTCATTCCAGTCGCTCTCAATAGTGAGGATCTGGAAAGCTGTAACATATTCTGAGACTGACTGTGACCCTTGTCTTATGCACAACAACTGACTGCTGGTCTCCGCCCCTTTGGCCGGGTGGTTGAACGCTCTTTTCATCTCCTGCACGAACTTATCATAGCAGGAGCACAGATTTAGAGTATGAGTTGCCACGGCTAACGCACACAACGAGGCCTGATCCGTGAGCAAGCTCATAATAAAGGCAGCCTTGGCTTGGTCTGTGGCATAGGTGAGCGGCTACTGACTGAACACAAGGGAGCACTGGTGGAAGAACTGAGTGCAGACTCCAGTCGTGCCCGAGTACCTTGCTAGTGTGGGGATGAGTGGCTCTCGGTGAGTGGTGAAGTTCATGTGGAGAAACATGAAAACGTTAGATACAGAAAACTATCGAGAGGGAATTGGTCGAGGGTGGAGCTGAAACCAGGAGCCAGAGAGATCATTGGAAAACAAGGACGTGAAAAGGGACAATCTTCTAGCACCGGGGTGAGCATTGCAATCCGCCCGCGTATGTCACTACACCCCTCTGCCAGAGCCTGCAGCGCTGGGGAGAGAGAGAGAGAGAGAGAGAGAGAGAGAGAGAGAGAGAGAGAGAGAGAGAGAGTTAGAGCAGAGCCGCCAAAGTCAAAGTCCCCCAGCAACTAAGACCATAACATGTACATACAGAAAAGCTAAACAAAAGCCACCATCAAAAGCAAAGTTACAATGGGCTAAGGAAAAGCAACCATGGACTGTTAATGAATGAATGATTGAATAAGAATAAGAATATTGAAAATAAAATGAAGGTTCTGTCGGATTATTTGACACAGCAGTATTTTGCCATAAACAACCCATTTCATTGAAAGTTGATCCTCATAGATTATCGTCTCATAGGCCCTCATGGGTCATCCTCTCTCCTGGGTGAATGTGTTGATGTGTTTTGAGAGAACTTGCATCAGCAAAAATCTTTCCATACTGTGAGCAGTGGTAGGGCTTCACTCCTCTATGAATGCACTCGTGTCTTCGGAGATGACTTGAGTGTTTCTTACAGCCAGAAAGTTGCCATTTGAAATGACTTTAGTTTTATGTCATGTCTGTGATCTGCAAAATGAAACAACTGAATGAACATCCTCCAAGTGATTCCAGAATTTTTGCCAATGGTTGTATTAGTGGGAAGGCAAGATTTGCTCTTGGTCTTCTTCTTCTTATCCTTTCGGCTTTTCCCTTCAGGGGTCGCCACAGCGAATCATCTGCCTCCATCTCACCCTATCCTTTGCATCTTCTTCTCTTACACCAACGACCTTCATGTCCTCCTTCACCACATCCATGAATCGTCTCTTTGGTCTTCCTCTAGGCCTTCTGCCTGGTAGTTCCAGTAATACCTCTTAATAATTTTATGTATTTTGACTGAGAAGACATTCGGAATAAATATTATGTTTTAACTCATCTTTAATTTGGTAAATAAAAATAATTATTGTCAGTGGTTACCTGGTGGTAAAAGTGCTGGATCACTGATCCTAATACCCCCATTTCACTGGAGCACGGCAGCCTTATGGAAGCAAAAATGTTGTCATCCGCAAACTTTCCACAATTATTCCCTCATCTTCCGTGTCATGCCGTGTGATTCCATAGTTATTTCTCAAGGCTTCCTTCACTTCCGTTGTATGCTTTCGGCAGGCAAAAATATCCCGTGAGCGTGCTTTTGAACATGTTCGCGGGAAAAAACAAATAATTCTTGCACACATTTTCAGTGTAAAAATGCCGAAACTCTTCCAAAGACTGTGTTCCGCGCCTTTCTGCTACGATCCTTGCATGCAGTAGTGCAGTAAAATGGGGGGGGGGGTATAAGATTGGGGTTTCAAGCCCCACTTCCAATGGGTTGTCACTGTCCCCCCAGTGTAGCTAAGTGGGTTATCAAAGGTCGGCCATGTTTTTCACTGTTTATGGTGGGAGGTTCATGTAAAAGAACCATTGCTGACTTTTGACAAGAGTAGTTACATAGCCGTCACTGTGTTTCTGCCCCGTGATGGTCTGGTGGAGCTGTCCAGGGTGTAGTCTGCAATGGCCCAGAGTTCGCTGGGATGGGTGCCAGCCTCTCTGCAACCCGAATTAGGATTAGGTGGTTACAGAAAATGAATGATAATTTATTGTCTTTACAAAATAAATTTTTTTTGTTTGCTTTGTTCTTGGTTAAATGGAAAATCTCTATTCAAAAAACTAATGATAAAGCACACTAATATTACATTTATATAACAGAATATAATTGATACTGAGTTAATAGTAATTATGTTTATATATAAACAAACAAATGCAGCCCTGAGGGAGGGGCACAAACCAGTGTCTCTCCCTCACGCCAGTCCCAAGCCCGGATAAATACAGGAAGGAAGGGCATCTGGCGTAAAACAAATGGCAAATAAAAAATGCGAGTCACAACAAAGAATGCCATACCGGATTGGTCGAGGCCCGGGTTAACAACAACCGCCAACAGTGCTGTTAACCAATAGGGTGCTGGTGAAAATTGGACTACTGTTGGTCGAAGACATCGAAGAAGGAGAGGTGGGAGGCATGTCCGTAGGCAGAGAGAGAAGAGGAAAGGCATGAGTCTAGGACTGAGAGTAGGGACTTTGAATGTTGGAACTATGGCAGGAAAAGGTAGAGAGCTGGTTAACATGATGCAGAGGAGGAAGGTGGACATACTGTGTGTTCAGGAGACCAGGTGGAAATATAGCAAGGCTAGAAGATTAGGAGCAGGGTTTAAGCTGTTTTTTCATGGTGTGGATGGGAAGAGACATGGTGTAGGAGTCATCTTGAAGGAGGAGTTTGTCAGGACTGTTCGAGAAGTAAAAAGAGTGTCAGACAGAGTGATGAGTCTCAAGTTAGAAAGTGAAGGCGTGATGGTCAATGTTGTTAGTGCTTATGCCTCACGGGTAGGATGTTAGCTAGAAGAGAAGGAGAGATTCTGGAGGGAGTTCGATGAAGTGATGCAGAGTACCCCCAGAGGTGAAAGAGTGGTCATTGGTGCAGACTTCAATGGACATGTTGGTGCAGGAAATCGAGGGGACGAGGAAGTGATGGGCAGGTTTGTTATCCAGGACAGGAACGCAGAAGGACAGATGTTGGTAGATTTTGCGAAAAGGATGGAAATGGCTGTGGTGAATACTTTCTTCCAGAAGAGACAGGAGCATATCGTGACTTATAAAAGCGGAGGTAGGAGCGCACAGGTAGACTACATCTTGTGCAGGCGATGTAATTTAAAAGAAGTCAGTGCCTGAAAAAAGTAGTAGCGGGTGAGAGTGTTGCCAAACAGCATAGGATGGTGGTGTGCAGGATGACGCTGATGGTGAGGAAAGAGCAGAAGACAAAGTAGTGGAAGCTGAAAAAGGAAGAGTGTCGTGTTGTCTTCAACGAGGAGCTGAAACAGACTTTGGGTGGTCAGGAAGTGCTTCCAGATGACTGGACAACTACAGCTAATGTGATCAGGGAGACAGGTCGGAGAAAACTTGGTGTGTCATCTGGAAGGAGAGTAGATAAGGAGACTTGGTGGTAGAATGAGGAAGTGCAGGAGTGTGTACAAAGGAAGAGGTTAGCTAAGAAAAAGTGGGACATAGAGAGGACCGAAGAGAGTAAACAGGAGTACAGGGAGACACAGCGTAAGGCGAAAGTAGCAGTGGCTAAGGCCAAACAGAGGGCGTATGATGACTTGTATGATAGGTTGGACAGTAAAGAGGGAGAAAATGATCTATACAGATTGGCACAGCAGAGAAATAGAGATGGGAAGGACGTGCAGCAAATTAGATTGATAAAGGACAGAGAGGGAAATGTATTGACTGATGACAGAAGTGTGCTGGGAAGATGGAAAGAGTACTTTGAAGAGCTGATGAATGAGGAAAATGAGAGAGAAAAAAGAGTAGAAGAGGTGACCATTGAGGAGCAGGATGTAGCAAAGATCAGTAAGGGTGAAGTGAGGAGGGCATTGAAGAGGATGAAGAATGGAAAGGCAGTTGGTCCTGATGACATACCTGTGGAGGTATGGAAGTGTCTAGGTAGCAGTAGATTTTCTGACAAGAACATTCAACAAGGTCCTAGAGAGTGAGCAAATGCCGGAGGAGTGGAGGAGAAGTGTGCTGGTGCCCATTTTTAAGAACAAGGGAGATGTACAGAGTTGTGGTAACTACAGAGGGATAAAGTTGATAAGTCATACAATGAAGCTATGGGAAAGAATAGTGGAAGCAAGACGAAGGGCAGAGGTCAGCATTTGTGAACAACAGTTTGGTTTCATGCCAAGAAAGAGCACCACAGATGCAATGTTTGCTTTGAGGATGTTCATAGAGAAGGTCAGAGGGAGCTACATTGTGCCTTTGTGGATCTGGAAAAAGCATATGACAGGTTGCCGAGAGAAGAACTGTTGTATTGCATGAGGAAGTCTGGAGTGACAGAGAAGTATGTTAGAGTGGTGCAGGACATGTATGAGAGATGTAAGACAGTGGTGAGATGTGCTGGCGGTGTGACAGAAGAGTTCAAGGTGGAGGTGGGACTGCATCAAGGGTCAGCTCTGAGCCCCTTCTTGTTTGCTATGGTGATGGACAGGCTGAAAGATGAGGTGAGACAAGAATCTCCATGGACTGAGATGTTTGCAGATGACATTGTGATCTGTAGTGAGAGCAGAGAACAAGTGCAGGAAAATCTAGAGAGGTGGAGGTATGCCCTGGAAAGGAGAGGAATGAAGGTTAGCCTCAGAAAATCAGAATACATGTGTTTGAATGAGAAGGACCCAGGAGGAACGGTGATGTTACAGGGAGCAGAGATAACGAAGGTGGAGGATTTTAAGTACTTAGGCTCAACAATCCAGAGCAATGGAGAGTGTGGAAAAGAGGTGAAGAAGCGTGTACAGTCAGGCTGGAATGGTTGGAGAAAAGTGTCTGGTGTGATGTGCGATAGGAGAGTGTCAGCAAGAATGAAGGGAAAAGTGTACAAGACGGTGGTGAGGCCAGCGATGTTGTATTGCTTAGAAACAGTGGCGCTGAGGAAAAGGCAGGAGGCAGAGCTGGAGGTAGCGGAGATGAAAATGTTGAGGTTCTCTCTGGGAGTAACGAGGATGGATAGGATCAGAAATGAGTATATCAGAGGGACAGCCCATGTAAGATGTTTTGGAGACAAAGTCAGAGAGGCTAGATTGAGATGGTTTGGACATGTACAGAGGAGGGATAGTGAGTATATTGGCAGTAGGATGCTGAGGTTTGAACTACCAGGCAGAAGGCCTCGAGGAAGACCAAAGAAGAGATTTATGGATGTGGTGAAGGAAGACATGAAGGTCGTTGGAGTCAGAAAAGAAGATGCAGAGGACAGGGTGAGATGGAGGCGGATGATTTGCTGTGGCGACCCCTGAAGGGAGCAGCCGAAAGGAAAAGAAGAAGAAGAAAGTCTATGAAAGGATAGTATAATGCATTTTTGTTCGAACTGTGATAAACAGGAGGGAAATGTTAGAATAATTGTATATAATTGATCACAGCTTCTCTCTTTGTCTCCTGTGTGTATAATGTTTAAACTGCTCGCAGTTTTGAATTAAAATCAATGAATTTACTAATCTAAAGTCTATGAAAGGATAGTATAATGATGCATTTTTGTTCAAACTGTAATAAACAGGAGGGAAATGTTAGAGTAATTGTATATAATTGATCACAGCTTCCCCCAGTCCAGCTAACTGGGTTATCAAAGGCCGGCCATGTCTCCCACTGTCTATGGTGTGAGGCATGTAAAAGAACCATTGCTGACTTTCGACAAGAGTAGCTGCAAAGCCGTTGGCGTGTTTCCGCCCTGCGATGGCCTGGCGAGCTGTCCAGGGTGTACTCTGCCCTCATCCAAAGTTGGCTGGTATGGGCACCAGCCTCCCCGGGACCAAAACTAGGATTAAGCGGGTACAGAAAATGAATGAATGAATGATCACAGCTTCTCTCTTTGTCTCCTATGTGTGTAATGTTTAAACTGCTCGCTTACCCATTTTAAATGTCATTTATGTGTGTGAGTGTTGAAACTGTTTGCTGAAGTTGTTTTTAGAAAGTTGCCTAACTGCAGCTGAGTGGTTTAGAAACA